>CM042671.1:25835044-26198036 GCA_023638005.1 Forsythia suspensa | reverse complement strand
ACAAAAAAAAAATTTTCCCAAAAAATAAAAAAAAGGGTTGGCAAAAATATTTTTTTTAAAAAAAAACCCAAATTATAAAAAAACCAAAAATTAAACAAGAAAAATAAATTAATTAAATAATTGATTACAATAAATTAAAAATAATTAAATTAAGTCAATATTTCATAGATGCTTAAAAAACCCAAGGAATGAAGTAATAAAATCTTAATAGACAATCTTACACGAAACATCAATCAACAATGATAGAACAATGAGTAATATGAAAAAATTAAAGAGTATCACATATGCATCAAATAAGAAAATAAATAAGAAGACATCAATTATACTTAGTCAAGATTCAAAATACAATTAATAATGCAAGGCACTAAGTAACAAATAATCAAATGTCAAACTATAGTTAATAAAGAAACAACTTTAATGTAAAAAAATAATATAAAGATTTCAAGACATAAATTGATTATCCAAAAGCAGTTCAGATTCAAATATAATATGAAAATAAAGAAACTAAATTTATTAAACAGTAAAACGCAAAATATACACGAAAATTAATCACATGCTAAAATAATGAACGATATATTACAAAAGTCAAGTCAAATTATATACTAAAGTTCTTAACAAATTAAATTAAATATAACTATAATGAAAGACCTAACTACATTAGTATCACAAAATTCAATAATCAACGATATTATGATTAACTTAATCATATTAATTAAAATAGATCTAGAAGCCTTACTGATATTTCAAAAATTAATCACAAAATTATGACCTACTTCATAGTATTATAACAATAATAAACGATAGTCATTCATGAGTCTATAAAATATGTCTAATTAAATAGTAGCCAGTTGCATTCAAGATCAAGTTTCAAATAGGACATTCAACTATATATTGTCAATATGACAATCATTTACATTGCAATTATATGCCACATAAAGTAATTCTAATTTAGCGTTATGGCATCATGCACGCACATTATGTCCAGAAGAATCTCTATTTACAATTTCTATTACTCATAAATGCACGTAGTCACAGAGTAAAATAAATGTCATTTATTACAAGCTGCATAAATTTGGCCTAAGATTACCTAAATATTGACAAATATTTACTAAACAATTACATATGACACTAGTTCAAATAATTTTAACAATATAAATATATTTAAGATCAGGAAATCTATTTAATAGCCAATTTGACGACTAAATTATAATAAATTTAATAATCTTAGATACTATAAATGAATAAAATTTATAAAAAATCAAATATTAAAGATTAATATTAAACTTTAACTAAATTAAATAAGTAATAGAATTAAAAATTAACACAATATCAAAAATAATTGATAATAATAAACGAAAAATGAATATTGAATCATAGTGGAAATGACTGAATTAACAAGACTTATGTAATATTTAAGATACTCTTAGTAAGTACATACCACAATAGTCACTACGAACAAAATTCAACAGAACTCACAAAAGAACATAAGAATCATGATAATATCAAACTAAAACAAATAATGCATTTAATAAATCAAAACAATTAATTTTAATGAAACATTAATACATAATATGCCAATCCAAAACACTAAACAAAAAATAACCCTACTCAAAATATACCAAAAAAATTACAACAATCAAACAACAACAAATTATAACACAAAACTAAATGTTATAACAATTAAAATCAAGATTAAATACAATCATAAATGATACTACAAATGATTATTAACCATCATAATACTACTAAAAGCTTCATCCCTAATGCATAACTATTAAAAGCATTCATTATCATATATCCATGTAAAATTCAAGCATAAAACCTACTTTTGAAAGTCTCAAATATTTTTTAATTAGATTTTCAAACGTTTTCTACATCATAACAAACATACGAAAGCCACGTGTACTAGGTTAGAATCACAAAATATGTTTTGAACAACCATATAGGTAGTTTGATGTCGAAATATTTTTGTAAAAAATTGACGACATTTAATAGCATAGCCCATATTTGGATGTTGTAAACATATTTTTTAAATTGATTTTATAATGAAACACTTTTATGAAACTATAAATAATAGTATGGAGTTATGAAAACATATTTTGTATAATTATATCGATCGTTCAATATTGAATCGCTACCGTTTTTTACAAAATTTTACAACATTCAAGTATAAAACCCACTATTGAAGGTTCGAAACATTTTTTTAATTAAATTTTTAAATTTTTTCTACATCATAACACACATACAAAGTCACATGTACTATTTTGAAATCAAAAAAACATATTTTGAATAACCATAGAGGTTGTTCAATGTCGAACTACTTTGGTCAAAATTTGACACTGTTCAAAAGTATAACTCAATGTTGGATGTTCTAAACGTATTTTTAATTTGATTTCATTATATATTCATCATCAAAAAACTTTTATGAAACAATAAATAACAACATGGAGACAAGAAAACATATCTTCAACAACAATATCAGCTATTTAATTTGGAATTGCCATTGTTCAAAATTTTACTAAATTCAAGAATAAAACTCATTGTTGTTGAATATGTGAAATGTATTTTAATTAAATTTCCAAACCTTTTCTATATCTTAACACACATACGAAACTAGATATACTAGTTTGGAATCATAAAAATATGTTTTGAAAAACTATATAGATTGTTTAATATCGAACTATTTAGGTCAAACACGCCTTGAACAACCATATTAGCCGTTCAATGTCGAATCGCCATTATTTTTATTAAAAACAATCATCATTCAAACATAAAACCCATTGTTGAAGATCCGAAACGTTTTTTAATTAGATTTTCATACGTTTTCGACATGTTGTCACGTACGAAGCCAAATGTAATACTTTGAAATCACAAAAATATGTTTTGAATAACCATATTGATTGTTCAATGTTGAACCATTTTTGTCAAAATTTGACACCGTTCAAGCGTATAACCCACCGTTAGTGTTCTAAACGTATTTTTAATTTGATTTAATTATATATTCAATATCGTAACACTTTTATGAAACTATATATAACAATATGGCGACAAGAAAATACATTTTGAACAACTATATCATCTATTTAATGTTGAATTGCCTTCGTTCAAATTTTACTAAATTCAAGAATAAAACCCTATGTAGAATATCAAAAACGTATTTTTAATTATATTTTCAAAAACGTATTTTTAATTATATTTTCAAACTTTTTCTACATCATACACATATACTAAACCCGGATGTACTAGTTTAGAATTACAAATATATATTTTGTACAACCATATAGATTATTCAATGTTAAACAATTTAAGTCAAACACGCTTTTGAACAACTATATTAGTCGTTCAATGTCCAATTTTCAATGTTTTTATCAAAACAAATTCAAAATTCAAGCATAAAAACCACAGTTGAAGATCCAAGATGTTTTTATTTAGATTTTCAATCGTTTTCAACATCATTACATACTTACGAAGCCACATGTACTAGGTTGGAATCACAAAAATATATTTTGAACAATCATATTAGTTGTTCGATGCCGAACTATTTTGGTAAAAAAATTGACCATTTAAATGCATAATTGATAAGTGCATTTTGTGCACTTATTCGGACCTTTAAACTAAGCTTTCATCCCGTCATTTTATTGAATTTTTACTTAATTTATTGTATTATTCTTCATATTTCAGTTTTGGACTGCTTTAATAGTAAATGGAGAAGAATGGACGGAAAGAGCAATAATTTGGCAAAATCGACGAGTAAGTTGAGTTTTTGAAGTGAATATCAAGAGCCAATTATTGGAGGATGAGGAAAAAGGGAAAATCAATAAGTTTAAGGTGTTTTGGAGTGACAATGAAGAGTTGAATCAATGAATCAAACACCGGAAAGCCCAATAACCAAATTGAGAAACTACCTACCAAAGTATATGGAGAAATTCAAGTACAACTTTTGATATTAAAATCTAAAAAAGTCAAATGATATATCATTGAAAATATAATTGAATTACGAGTCTAACACTTTTACGGATCTCAATTTGGAGTTTCCTATAAGTTATGGTAGCTTAAAAATCAGTCATTGGAAAACATAAGCGAGCGATCGCCCAGATTATATCTGGGCGGCGCCCAGTGTAAAATGTCTACACGCGACTTTTTCTTACCTTTTGAGTTCTAATTCAATTAGGAAACCTTTTGGGCACGATTTTAATAATTTTTTCAGCTGATGCCGTTGTGGAATTGTTACTAAATGAGATACTGTCACTATTCTCCCCGTAATTATTATATGATTTCTCAGGTAACTTGCAGGTGTCAGAGAGAAACTTTTCAGTTGCAGTAGGGCTGCTAGATGCAAATGATGATACCCTATAATTACTAACCTCCTGACTGTTTTTTGGAAACAAACCATCCACAAAATTATATTCATTTTTCTTTGGGACCTCATTGCATGCATGGCGATTCTTCCACATCAAGGGTACAGGAGGCCGACCACTGACGAGGTTATTATTTCACCGTTGCAGTTCATCAACTTTATTTATAGGAATATTCTGAACTGTAGCATTTTGGGATCCTTTTATTTTGAATGGATTAAGATCTGAAAAAAGATTTTTTGGGTCTTCTGCACCACTCTGACTGCATGGAACCACATTTACATTCATTCTCACGTCATCACCAACTGCATTAGGTCCACGACCCCCTTTGTAGAAAGAAGTACCGATTGCCAACAAGGGGCTATGATCCAATTGGTTACCAGCTAGCCCTTCATTATTAGTTCCAGAAGACCCAACTCCATTATTAGCACTAGCATCTAAAAGTAAAGGCACTTCTGTCTTTGCAGATGTTGTCCCTGGAGAAAGATAATGTCCAGCTACAGAACTCTGATCAGGTTGTGTGGAAGAACTATTGTTATCTTTAGTCGTCAGAAGACGGGAAAGTATGTTTAATTTTGGATTATAGGACTCGAATGGAGTATCCTTTGCACTCAGGACATCAACTGGGATTTGGGTCCCCGGAGCTCCCATGAGATCAATCAAGCACTCGCTGAAGAAAAGCAATTGAGTTTAGAATTTGACATGTAGAGAAATATGTAACACACTTCCATTTATGAAATACACACATAAGATCGTGAGTGTATAAATATTTACATGTGGAGAGAAGTAAGTTCAAAAATCTTGAACCAAAACCAGGAATAATTTATGAGATAAATTTATTCATGTAACAAGTTTTGAAACCTAGATGTAATTACAAGTTCAGATACAAAGCAAAGAACATTCTTTCAAAAATGAGTTTTGCTTCAAAAGTAACCTTTGTTCCATGAGGAAATTGAGGTTATCCACGTAATGTACAACTCATTTTGGTACTGACTAAACAGAGAAGAAGGGAACAGGAGATACGTACAACCAGGTGCAAGAACTTCTTTCTTGAATTAATAAGTATAATTACGTATTAAAGAGAATAGGGGATTACAATCCATAAGCACTTTAATTAAAGCTGGTAGATATGCAAACTGTGACAACATACCAGTTGCACTTGCACTTGAAATTTTATCTTATCCATGCACCAGGAGTGTGGTTGCAGGCTATAAATACAAAAAAGCAATAAATTAAGTTATCAAGAAAAGAAAATAATTTGATTACATTGGAGGGGTTGAAAAGGAGTATATATTTTTCTTTAGTAGGAAGGATAACTTTGACTCTGTCTTTCCTCACTACCATACCAATTTAATTTAGAATGCCTGAATTAGTCACCTAGGACGTTGGGCAAATCACAAGAGGTTTCTTGTGTAGCAGAACAGAGATATGTTTGGACAATTCGGTAAACTGGTAAATGGTTCGCAAACCCTATACTTTAAGAGGATTAAGAATGGAAAATTTGGTGTTCAGAAACACGACCCGTTGTCAAGTCTCTGTTGCAGTTTATTGTGGAACCTGAATCTTTGGCACAAAATGATTAAGAGCACGCGTGGTCTGAATTGAATGGGTGGGATGCTATAATTGGAGCCAGTGTCACACACTAATCTTGGAAATTCATCTCCCAGGTATACTCATCTTTTTTCCTAACCTTCAAAGTTTGCTGAAGTTTTCGTCTTCAGTTTTGAGAAGATGTGTATCTAGGTTTTACATCTTTTGATAAGTATTTCCTAAACTATTGACTTATCGTTTATTGGAAACATGACTTGAGTGTTTGTGTTGATATTGTTGACTGAGTATCATTATAAAAAAAAAAAAAAAAAAAAAATTCCATTCCTACATCCTTAAGCTAGTGACCAAACTGTTTTGAGAACAGTTTGGGGTGTTAAAGTTACTACTTTTGTTCTGAGAATTTTGATGGTTTGGGTTTTCTAGGTTTCATCTTTGGTTGAATAGGTAATAGTCAAGGAATCTAGACTGAGCACTACTCATTGCTGATATAATAAAATAAAATATCTGACTCGAGCAATTAAGCATGTTAGGGTATCTTAAAACCTGGTGCCCTATGGTCATCTGACTTGGGAGTCATCGGCCCAAAGCTCGCTACATGAGTCATATATATAAAAAAAAAAAAAAAATTGCAAAAAAAATATATATATATTTACATCTTCACTTCTCTGTTAGCCTGTGGGACTCGAGTAATCAAGTCTGTTAGGGTATTTCAAAACCTGGTGCCCTATGGTCATCTGACTTGGGAGTCATCGACCCAAAGCTCGCTACAAGGGTCACATAGAAAGCTAGTGAAAGAAAAGTATTGCACAGGATGTAAGACTGTTAACATGAGTAGCATAATAAAAAAAGAAGAAATAAAAGTGCTCAGTAAGGATTGCTAGGTTAGAACCTCAGAGACTAAAGATGAAAATTTAGATATCACTCACCATCCTAATTCTAAGAATACAAGTTCTGATTTTTACCACTTTAGTTGAAAAAAGCATTGTGATGATCAATAGGAACCGATTTCGCTAGAACACCTCGGGATTAGAGAGAAAAGCATTAGAAGTGTGATAATTTACGAGAGATGTAAGGAATAAATGATTACAAAGGGTTTGGAATTGCTAAAATATCAACAACACAATATTGGTCGTGGTCTAATACATGTATAAGTTTAATTTTTGGCTATTCACACACATTCACAAAAGGTCGAGCATCGGATAAGTGAAAAATTGTGTGGTGTTGTTTAATATCCTTCTAACAGTGTTGCTTTATTCTTGACCTTGAGGCATATGGTAAAGAAATTCAACATTGACTAATTTCTCGTTGATTCTATTAGCTTAGTTTACATTTATATTTAGTTTTGCTTTTATTCGATGACGAACAAAGGTTTAGTTTAGGGGTGTTTGATAAGTGCATTTTATGTACCTATTTTGGCATTTAAATTAATCATTTATGCCATCATAAGTTGCTTTTCTACTTAATCTATTTTATTATTGTTCTATTTCAGTTTTGGACTTGTTTGTGAAGAAGTAGAGAAGATTGGGCGAAAAGAGCAATAAATTATGCTAGTCGTGTGTTTTTGGGAATTAATCAATAATTGAATAATTGTTAAGTTAAATAATGGTGGATTCTGAAACTTTGGTGTTTTACACAACTTGATTCTTCAATTTAATTGTTTTAGCATAATTAGTTATTCTTTAAATTCAATAATTTCAACAAAAAACCTTTTCGACTCAACTAGCATAGAATAATAGTTAATTAGGATTAAATTATACTTTCTCCATAGCAGTCTCTGTGGGATCGACCTCATTACTACTTATCTATATTCCAATAGATTTGTACACTTGCGAGTTAATTAAAATTTGACATCACCCAGGGAGTACATTGTTTCATATTTGAGAGAGCTTTCCTTTCTGTTATGCCGTCTACTTTGGAGGTATTTGTCAAAGTTAAAATTAGGGGTTTTGGTTAGAGATTGTAGGAAAGACACTCTGTAGAAGTCCCTACTTTGCTGTTACGTAGTGCCATTGGCTACAGAGGAACTCTAGATTGCATCCAGACCATGTCATTCAATGTACCAGCACGGTTTCAGGAATTCTTGGATAGCACTTCAATGTGGTTGGGAGCCTCTTTTTGAGTTCCTAATGAGTTTAATTGTTGTATTTGTCATCGGAGAACAACTTGCCCTCGTCCTTTACTTCTCTATAATTAATAAACTATTTTTATTTTTTTTTTAATAAAAAAACAGAACAAATTCTCAATAATTATCAATTCAAAAGTACGAGGTATATTTTACCCACCATTCAAGTAACAATTAAAATAGAATTTCAATATGGCTACAAACACTGTCTTGTTCCTATTAACAATATTGAGAAATTCTATAGCTTTGGATCTTTAGTAATATATTATTTATTAATTACTTCTATGTGCAATTGATTATCAATCCATCTTAAAAACCAAGAGTAAATTAATGAAAGGATAAAATTACGTCCCTGCGAATTTCCTCCATTATCAAATCTATTTTGTGTACGTTTAAAAATTACACCTTAATGGTTTTGTTCAAAAGCAATGTAGAACTTTTCTTCCATTCTGTCTCAAGGATGATACAGCTCCAGTAAGAAAAAGTCTTTGTTGTTAGGGAAGCTAACATATTAATATTGTCGGTCAACCAGCCATCTCTAGAATAATAGATATTATTACGATATATATAAATCTACTACCAACTGCCTTACCTTATACAACTCCTGTCCTAAAGACAAGATACTAGGGTCTCACAGATGAGGGAGTTTACATAATTGATTGGGGGCAGAATATTTCATTACTTCATTATAATCCTGTTATATATCTATATCTTATGGATTTTATTATTTTATGTTTCAAGGTTTTTAGGTTTTATATTTAGCTGAATTGGTTAAGGATAATAGAAGTGGGTATTGTGGAACAAGAAATGCTTCTTAATTTTAGAAGTCAAGTTTCTTTTGTATTTAAATGCAAACAATGAATAAATGAATTATTTCTACAAACATATTGTTTGTCTTGGGAGGTTATTTGTTCCCGAATTAACCCACATTTCTTCTTTTCTCACTTTACTCATTCCATTTCTTTGATACGAACAATATGAATCCACTTTGGAAATCAATGGAAAGCAAATTTAAACAAGCAGCAAATGGGACCCAACAGAGATTTCTTGACTTGATTATGGTGCTGATAATGTAGTTGAATCTTCTCATTTTTACTACCATTGAGAAAGCTGATGAACATGAAAAGGGAGGTGCAGAGAAAGTTATAATATCAGCTCCATTGGCTTACGCACCTATGGTGGTTGTGGGATAAAATGAAAAAACTCACGGGCCAAATATGGACATTGTTTCCAATGCTGACAGTACCACCAATTGCCTTGCTCCTTCGGCCAATGTGATTCATAAGGAGTTAAGTGTTGTAGAAGGTTTAAGGACAATTGTCCACACAACAATGACCACACAAAAGACAGTTGATAGATCTTCAATGGAGGAGTGGAGGGGTGGCTATGGAGCGGAGCATAAAGCCGTTAGAAAAGTTCTTCCACGTGAACAAAACTAAATTAATACAAAACAAAAACTTTGCAACTAACATGACCTGAAAATCAAAGAGGAAATCACTTGCTTACCATGTGAAAGACAAGTCACACTTGATTCAAAGTTTCAATTTGAAAAATAAATAAAATATATGTAAATTATTTCAACAATAAACATTTTTAAAAAAGTTACCAACGAGACAAATGTAAAATGCCAAATAGGACATTAAAGAGAAAAAGTATGTCAAAATTCCAAATTTTGTCAAGGTATATCCAAATTCAGTAGTGTCTTGGCCAACAAAGTATTCATAATTTTGGTTAATCTCAGAAATCTAAAAGATGGTTTCTTCTGACACCATACAAAACAGCTTACCTAGGCAAATGAGGAGCATTTTTGCTTAACGACATGAGACACAGAAGGAAAACAATAAATAAATACTAGATTCACAACACAAGGAATAAATATCAAGACTCCAAGTGAATGAGGATAAAGTCAACTAGCTTATCCGATAATAGCTAAATACAACTAGTGAACATAGGTATAAAAAAACAAATTGAACACAAAAATTCGATTAACTACGAAAGTTTTAGATAACTTTACTCTAATTATATTGGATACAATGATTAGGTTTACAAAATAAATATAAGTTGCAAATTTCCAATCATACTGTCATCCAACATATGCTAAAATAGCTTAAATAAGAAAGCATTGATACAAGTACAAGATATCATACATGCAAGTAATAGAACTAATAAAACTAAATTATTACAAAGCAAAAACTTTGCAAGTAGTATGACATGAAACTCAAAGTAGAAATCACTTGCTTACCATGTGAAAGACAAGTCACACTTGATTCAAAATTTCAATTTGAAAAATAATGAAATGTATGTAAATTTCTTCAACACAGAACATTTACAAATAAGTTACCAACGGGACAAATGTAAAATGCCAGGAAGGACATTAAAGAGGCTGACAACATTTCAATAGAAGCAAGTAATAACACAAATATTGACTTCAAAACCAAAAAATTCATTAAACAATTAAGAGCAGCATTAATTCATTCCTAATTTTGTCAAAGGTATATCCAAATTCAATAGTGTCTTGGCCAACAAAGTATGCATAATTTTGGTTAATCTCAGAAATCTAAAAGATGGTTTCTTCTGACACCATACAAAACAGTTTACCTAGGCTAATGAGGAGCATTTTTGCTTAACGACATGAGACGCAGAAGGAAAACAATAAATAAATACTAAATTCACAACACAAGAAAATACACAAGGACACTAGGAATAAATATGAAGACTCCAAGTGAATGAGGATAAAGTCAACTAGCTTATCCGAGAATAGCTAAATACAACTAGTGAACATAGGTATAAAAAAACAAATTGAACACAAAAATTCGATTAACTACGAAAGTTTTAGATAACTTTACTCTAATTATATTGGATAAAAATGATTATGTTTAGAAAATAAATATAAGTTACAAATTTCCAATGATATTGTCATCCAACATATGCTAAATAGCTTAAATAAGAAAGCATTGATACAAGTACAAGATATCATACATGCAAATAGTAGAACTAATAAAACTAAATTATTACAAAGAAAAATTTTGCAACTAGTATGACATGAAACTCAAAGCAGAAATCACTTGCTTACCATGTGAAAAACAAGTCACACTTGATTCAAAATTTCAATTTGAAAAATAATGAAATGTATGTAAATTTCTTCAACATAAAACATTTACAAATAAGTTACCAGCGGGACAAATGTAAAATGCCAGGAAGGACATTAAAGAGGTAGACGACATTTCCATATAAGCAAGTAATAACACAAATATTGACTTCAAAACTAGAAAATTCATTAAACAAATAAGAGCATCATTAATTCATTCCTAATTTTGTCAAAGGTATATCCAAATTCAGTAGTGTCTTGGCCAACAAAGTATGCATAATTTTGGTTAATCTCACAAATCTAAAAGATAGTTTCTTCTGACACCACACAAAACAGCTTACCTAGGCAAATGAGGAGCATTTTTGCTTAATGACATGAGACGCAGAAGGAAAACAATAAATAAATACTAGATTCACAACGCAAGGAAATACACAAGGACACTAGGAATAAATATGAAGACTCCAAGTGAATGAGGATAAAGTCAACTAGCTTATCCGATAATAGCTAAATACAACTAATGAACATAGGTATAAAAAAACAAATTGAACACAAAAATCCGATTAACTACGAAAGTTTTAGATAACTTTACTCTTATTATATTGGATACAATGATTATGTTTAGAAAATAAATATAAGTTCCAAATTTCCAATGATATTGTCATCCAACATATGCTAAAATAGCTTAAATAAGAAAGTATTGACACAGGTACAAGATATCATACATGCAAATAGTAGAACTAATAAAACTAAATTATTACAAAGCAAAAACTTTGCAACTAGTATGACATGAAACTCAAAGCAGAAATCACTTGCTTACCATGTGAAAGACAAGCCACACTTGATTCAAAATTTCAATTTGAAAAATAATAAAATGTATGTAAATTTCTTCAACATAAAACATTTACAAATAAGTTACCAGCGGGACAAATGTAAAATACCAGGAAGGACATTAAAGAGGCAGACGACATTTCAATAGAAACAAATAATAACACAAATATTGATTTCAAAACCAGAAAATTCATTAAACAATTAAGAGCAGCATTAATTCATTCCTAATTTTGTCAAAGGTATATCCAAATTCAGTAGTGTCTTGGCCAACAAAGTATGCATAATTTTGGTTAATCTCAAAAATCTAAAAGATAGTTTCTTCTGACACCATACAAAACAGCTTACCTAGGCAAATGAGGAGCATTTTTGCTTAACGACATGAGACGCAGAAGGAAAACAATAAATAAATACTAGATTCACAACACAAGGAAATACACAAGAACACTAGGAATAAATATGAAGACTCCAAGTGAATGAGGATAAAGTCAACTAGCTTATCCGAGAATAGCTAAATACAACTAGTGAACATAGGTATAAAAAAACAAATTGAACACAAAAATTCGATTAACTACGAAAGTTCTAGTTAACTTTACTCTAATAATATTGGATACAATGATTAGGTTTAGAAAATAAATATAAGTTGCAAATTTCCATTCATACTGTCATCCAACATATGCTAAAATAGCTTAAATAAGAAAGCATTGACGCAAGTACAAGATATCATACATGCAAATAGTAGAACTAATAAAACTAAATTATTACAAAGCAAAAACTTTGCAACTAGTATGACATGAAACTCAAAGCACAAATCACTTGCTTACCATGTGAAAGACAAGTCACACTTGATTCAAAATTTCAATTTGAAAAATAATGAAATGTATGTAAATTTCTTCAACATAAAACATTTACAAATAAGTTACCAACGGGACAAATGTAAAATGCCAGGAAGGACATTGAAGAGGCAGACGACATTTCAATAGAAGCAAGTAATAACACAAATATTGACTTCAAAACCAGAAAATTCATTAAACAATTAAGAGCAGAGTTAATTCATTCCTAATTTTGTCAAAGGTATATCCAAATTCAGTAGTGTCTTGGCCAACAAAGTATGCATAATTTTGGTTAATCTCAAAAATTTAAAAGATAGTTTCTTCTGACACCATACAAAACAGCTTACCTAGGCAAATGAGGAGCATTTTTGCTTAACGACATGAGACGCAGAAGGAAAACAATAAATAAATACTAGATTCACAACACAAGGAAATACACAAGGACACTAGGAATAAATATGAAGACTCCAAGTGAATGAGGATAAAGTCAACTAGCTTATCCGATAATAGCTAAATACAACTAGTGAACATAGGTATAAAAAAATAAATTGAACACAAAAATCCGATTAACTACGAAAGTTTTAGTTAACTTTACTCTAATTATATTAGATACAATGATTAGGTTTAGAAAATAAATATAAGTTACAAATTTCCAATGATATTGTCATCCAACATATGCTAAAAATAGCTTAAATAAGAAAGCATTGACACAATTACAAGATATCATACATGCAAGTAGTAGAACTAATAAAACTAAATTATTACAAAGCAATAACTTTGCAACTAGTATGACATGAAACTCAAAGCAGAAATCACTTGCTTACCATGTGAAAGACAAGTCACACTTGATTTAAAATTTCAATTTGAAAAATAATGAAATGTACGTAAATTTCTTCTACATAAAACATTTACAAATAAGTTACCAACGGGACAAATGTAAAATGCCAGGAAGGACATTAAAGAGGCAGACGACATTTCAATAGAAGCAAGTAATAACACAAATATTGACTTCAAAAACCGAAAATTCATTAAACAATTAAGATGTGCATTAATTCATTCCTAATTTTGTCAAAGGTATATCCAAATTTAGTAGTGTCTTGGCCAACAAAGTATGCATAATTTTGGTTAATCTCAAAAATCTAAAAGATGGTTTCTTCTGACACCATAGAGAACAACTTACACAAGCAAATGAGGAGCATTTTTGGTTAATGACATGAGGAGAATAGTAAATAAATATGAGTCACAACACAAGGAAATACACAAAGACACAAATAAGAAGACTCCAAGTGATTGAGCATAAGGTCCACTTGCTTATCCAAGAATAGCTAAGTGCAACTATGGAACACAGGTATTAAAAAAACAAATTGAACACTAAAAAACGATTAACTATGAAAGTTTCAAATAACTTTACTCTAATTATATTGGATACAATGAGTAGGTTTAGAAAATAAATATAAATCGCAAGTTTCCAATGATACTGTCATCGAACATATGCAAAAATAACTTATATAAGAAAGCATGGACACAAGTACAAGATATCATATATGCAAGTAGTAGAACTAATAAAACTAAATTATTACAAAGCAATAACATTGCAACTAACATGACCTGAAAATCAAAGGGGAAATCATTTGCTTACCATGTGAAAAAAAATTCACACATGATACAAAATTTTAGCTTGAAAAATAAATTAAATGAATGTAAATTTCTTTAACATCGAACATTTATAGAAAAGTTACCAACGGGACAATTGTAAAATACCAAGTAGGACACTAAAGAGGCAGACGACAGTTCAAATGATGCAAGTAAAAACACAAATATTGACTTCAAAAGAAAAAAAGTCTTGAAACAATTAAGAGCAGCATTAATCTATTCCTAATTTTGTCAAAAGTATATCCAAATTTAGTAGTGTCTTGGCCAACAAAGTATGCATAATTTTGGTTAATCTCAGAAAACTAAAAGATGGTTTCTTCTGACACCATACAAAACAGCTTAACTAGGCAAATGAGGAGCATTTTTGCTTAACGGCATGAGACACAGGAGGAAAACAGAAATAAATACTAGAGTCACAACACAAGGAAATACACAATGACACTAGGAATAAATATGAAGACTCCAAGTGAATGAGGATAAAGTCAACTTGCTTATCCAAGAATAGCTAAATTGAACACAAAAATACGATTAACTACGAAAGTTTTAGATAACTTTACTCTAATTATATTGGATACAATGAATAGGTTTAGAAAATAAATATAAGTTGCATATTTCCAATGATACTGTCATCCAACATATGCTAAAATAGCTTAAATAAGAAAGCATGGACACAAGTACAAGATATCATACATGCAAGTAGTAGAACTAATAAAACTAAATTATTACAAAGCAAAAACTTTGCAACTATTATGACCTGAAAATTAAAGCAGAAATCACTTGATTACCATGTGAAAGACAAGTCACACTTGATTCAAAATTTCAGTTCGAAAAATAAATGAAATATATGTAAATTTCTTCAACATAGATCATTTACAAAAAAGTTACCAACGGGACAAATGTAAAATGTCAAGCAGAACATTAAAGAGGCAGAAGGCAGTTCAATAGAAGCAAGTAATAACACATATTAACTTCAAAATAAGAAAAGTCATTAAACAATTAACAGCAACATTAATCCATTCCTAATTTTGTCAAAGGTATATCCAAATTTAGTAGTGACTTGGCCAACAAAGTACGCATATTTTTGGTTAATCTCAGAAATCTAAAAGATGGTTTCTTCTGACATCTTATAGAACAACTTACACAGGCAAATGAGGAGCATTTATGGTTAATGACATGAGGCGCAGGGGGAGAATAGAAAATAAATATTAGAGTCACAACGCATGGAAATACACAAAGACACTCGGAATAAATATTAAGACTCCAAGTGATTGAGCATAAAGTCTACTTGCTTATCCAAGAATACCCAAGTGCAACTAGCGAACAATGGTATAAAAAAAACAAACTGAACACAAAAAACGATTAACTACGAAAGTTTCAAATAACTTTACTCTATTTATATTGGATACAATGAGTAGGTTTAGAAAATAAATATAAATCGCAAGTTTCCAATCATACTGTCATCCAACATATGCAAAAATAGCATAAATAAGAAAGCATGGACACAAGTGCAAGATATCATACATGCAAGTAGTAGAACTAAGAAACTAAATTATTACAAAGTAAAAACTTTGCAACTAACATGACCTGAAAATCAAAGAGGAAATCACTTGTTTACCATGTAAAAGACAAGTCACACTTGATTCAAAATTTCAATTTGTAAAATAAATTGAATGTATGTAAATCTCTTCAATATAGAACATTTACAGAAAAGTTACCAACGAAACAAATGTAAAATGCCAAGTAGGACAACATATAAAGTGTAAACCCTAGTAACCCTTAACAAAGCAAGACAAATTACGATATTATCTAACAACAACTACTTAAGCACAAAAGATTAATAGCTTCGTGCTTACTTCAATATATTTTGGTAACTATAATAAAGAAGAACCCTACACATCATTTAGTAATTCACAAAAGTTCCAAAAATTCCACCTGCATGTTTTATGATTAACGTAATCTTTCTAATAAAATAGAAAGACCGGGCTTGTGTCATTCAATAGTTAAGTCCCTATAAAACATTTTTGAACAAAAATGATTGCACAAAGATAAGAAACCAAGTAGCTATAACAAACGATTATATTGTCACATTGATCAATTACACGATATATATCTAACTTATTATAGTGTGTATTTCCATTTTTTGGGCAAATTCTTCCAGGAGCCTCCAACGTTTCATAAATGTAGCAGTCATGTCCCCAACCTTTCATTTGTGGCACTCATGACCCAACATTTTAACATTGTGCACGTAGTATCCCCACATGACAAAAAATGTCTATTTAGACGTTAAATGGCCACGTGACACGCACATGATGTCCGAAAGGGAAAAATCTTTTTTGTACAATTTACAATTTTATGAGACATCAAGTGCGTGTCGCATAAAAATTTATTGTCTAAATAAATGTTTTATGTTAAGTCATGATACCGCACGCACAGTGTTAAACTATTGGGGACCCCTAGAGGAATTTACCCCTCAAATTATTTGAATAATATTTGATAAACTAGCAATACATAATGACATTAATTTTTTTCAACAAGAAGTAAGAGCAAATATTCTAAAAAGAGTTCCATGGTAAACTTTTAATCATCAGGCAAATTTAACACGAGACAAGTCCTAGGCAATCATATTAACTATTTGATGCTACAATATTGTAGCTGCACAAAATATGATATATAAGAGAACCTATGAGAAAATAAATACTTATTATATATAAGAGTTTGGAATAGAATTAGAAACTTAAATTAATTATCGTCCAGTTCATCATTAAATGAATTTAAGCACGTTGTAGTGCAAATTAAAAGTAATATTGTCCTAGAAACATAAGGTGGACAATAGAATAACACTGAAAAGAAAACAAAAAAGAATAAGAATAATTGAAATATATATAAAGGGTAAAATGTTGAAATTGTACCTCATATGCATATGATAGCAATTTATATTTTCAACGAACAAGCTCTTGTTATTAGGTAGTTTCCTTGCTTCCTCAATGACTCCGTCCACCATCACAAAAGCTCACTCAAACCACCAAATAGATTCCACCTGACTCATAAAAATACAGAGAGAACAAATGGGCAGCCAGAGATATTAAATTCCATGAGTATCATTTTAATAACAAACCAAAATTAACATGCTTGTAATCAACACAGAAAAACAAATTTAGAAATACTACATCCAAATGAATAAATACCAAAAAATAGTAAAATTTAAGTGGAAAAATACACACACACACACACACACACACACACACACACACACACACTAATATTGCCAAATATATGTCTAAGAAATAGATTATAAATACAAATCAAGAACTAAGATATACAAAGAACAAGGTGTAAAAAACCACAACATAAATTATAAAAATTCCACTAAATTCGATAAAAAAATGTTAACCTCTCATTGATTTTGCTCGTGTGGAGCTTATCTATCACCAAGTGCTTTTAACTTATTGCATTAGCCTTGTCACTGTTCTTCATATCAGCTTCCACAACAATTTGTAGGAAACAAACAACAAATTATAAGGAGCCCAATTCGTATAACCTTCAATTCTAACATGTTGGCTAGTGTGTGTATAAAGTATGTGCATTTGACATTATTAGCACATGGTGTGACATCTTTTGTGGCACAAAAATGTTCATCCCCCTCTACCCTTTCCAGATTTCATTCTTGATATCAGCTTCTTGTTGTTCTTCATATCAGCTTCCACAACAATTTGTAGGAAACATACAACAAATTATAAGACGCCCAATTCGTATAACCTTCAATTCTAACACGTTGGCTAGTGCGTGTATAAAAGTATGTGCATTTGACATTATTAGCACATGGTGTGACATCTTTTGTAGCACAAAAATGTTCATCCCCCTCTACCCTTTCCAGATTTGATTCTTGATGACCCAAACTTTACTCGTCATTCTTGCTGAAAAGTAGTAACTTGTTGAAACAATATCCACAAACAATTGAACGGGCTCATCTGGATTAGGTGTAGCCTCATATCTAATTTTCAAGTTGTGATGTCTTTGAGGATGAAAACTGAGATGTAAGAAAAAATTAGAAAACTTTTTTACTGTGAAAGTTTAAAATAAATAAGATATCAAATTGTGAATTCAGTGAAACATAAATCGAATTTTTGGAATATATCTAATTTTAAGTTCATTGTTCATCCAATCGCAATATTAAACAAATACATATAGACTGAAAATTAAAAGAAAATAAATCTTTCCATTGTCTTAACTTCAAAAACAAGAAAACAGGAATGAAATACTTATATGAAGTGATGACCTAAAACCGTTGGACAGTGAAGTAAGAAAATGAAATACTAAAAGATCATCTTTTGTATTTTATTTGCAACTTTAAGCTCTTGCTATTTTGTATGGGCCCATTCCTGGTTCCACTTATTTTTGGAAAAATATTCGAGCTACTTCTTCAAATATCAGAAAGTTGAAAAGTAAATTTCAAGTGAAAAATGCATCTAGTTGAAATTGCCCAATCTTGATAGCACCTACAGACCATTTTACAAATAAAGAAACGAAGTAAACACTTCGAAAGAGAGAGATGGAAAAGAACGAAGGAGAAATATATATAATTCACGAAACAACAAAACGTGCAAAACAACTTAATCATGTATGTTCAACCCTGCCCACTGCCTACCTTACTTCTGACAAATGGCTATTCTTTGGAGTCTATAAATCACAATGGGAAGACAATTTTTATTCCATATTATAATGTATGGGTTGGTGGCTATAAAACAGTCCTTTATCAAGAAATGAATAAGATTAAGATCAGATAATGATGCATTGGTAGAATAGGTAGACATCAAACCATCAAATACACGAAGCTAAATATTCATTAACAAAAGTTAATTTGCACATTTAAGTGGAGAAAGCAGGAAAAATCTTAATGTTCGAAGCTATACCAGTGCTTGTTTAACTATGATCTTCAGATTTAACAGGCTAAGTAAATAAATGGCCGTAAAAGGTATACAACAACGCAATATTAAAAGAAATAAACAGTTAGAAGTTGAAAAGTTCACGAGTAGTAAAACACAATTTCAAGAGTATCTTTGTACCCATCTCTAAAAAATGGGAAGGCCTTATGTGACACTATGCTTTCTGAGCTAACTATTAATGTCATATAGCAGAGATTTGGAAGTTTCGACCCAATATCAGCCTCCTTTTATCTGATTTTGCAGCCATAATTAATCATATCCGTCCATTGACTCTCTTTTCCATAACTTTTTGTCTTCACACCCCAATATCTACCCACACCCCCCACCACGGCCCCAAAGAAAAGAAAAGATCAAATGGAATAAGAGGAAATAAAGGTTGTCCATAGTTGGAACATGGATCCATGCAACAATTATATTGGTTATGGGCTCCCGAGCTGTTCTTAGCACCACAAAACGAAAGAATTCACTTTTCTAGTTAGCTTAAAAAGTGACTACATGAGATATTTCGTCTACAAATCTAAAATGTTTGGCTACATCAATTTTTCTTTGCACGTTCTATGGATGTGGCTATTAGGTATATTTCTTTTGCTCACTGATTATTTATGAGCTTCTTCATAAAGAAAATCAAATTGAGTCTAGTGTTCCAGACCGGTCAGTGTATGTATTATTAATCACTAAAAATGCTCCAATTCTCAACTTTTCTATCCAGCATACCCAACATACAACAGGTTTATTCATGTTTTATTTATTGATTCACCAGGTAGTCAAAGACACTCCACACAAATATTAAACATGCACGGAATCACCACCTATCTAAATAGCTCCCCACACCAGCTCAACCACCCCCAAACCACCCTTTCAATTAGTTAAGTAATCGAATTTTCAATTGGTGATCTTGGTTTTAACAACTTAGGTCCACAATTCTATCAACATATTCTATCCATGTAACCAACCAAACTAATGATCGTCATGACCATTGTGCTCAAAATTAGTAGTCTCACATGGATATGCATAGTAACAAAATAAACACAAGTAGCACCACCTAGTCACAGTTAATGAATACGAAGTAGTTCAAAATAACATCATCGTTAGCCGGCAAGGCTATCTAACTAACACACAAACACATAAAAAAACAAATAAATAAATAAAAGACTCTACATCACACACAATCAAACATAACCAAAAAAGAATATAAATAAAAATAACAAATGCACATACCACATCCCCGAACTTAGAATAACATTGTCCTTAATGTTGTTTTATACAAAACAAACAAAAAGAAGAGAAGGGGTTAACAAAATTAATCATCAAAATGAACAATCAACAAAATCAAATCCACGGGCAACAAAAGTCACAAGAAAACTATTATTCCCTCAAAAGAAACAACAATCAAGATGCAATTCTATAAGTAAGCCAATCATATCTAACCTCAATCTACACTCAGTAGCATTTCTGCTTGCCAGCACTTCAACTCTCGCTGCACTTCAACTCTCGCTGCTTGAGGAGATTCCTGGAAGAATATGCAAACATTCAAATCACATGCAATTCTATCAAGTCTTAAAGATGTAAAACTACCAATTGGCTGAAATCAACAACTTTAAATCAACCTTACGTTCAGTATATAAAAGTAAATCCACTCACGTTCTAGTTTCTAACGATGGTTATCATCATCACTAAATGGATAACTTCATTAACGACATTATTTTAACCTTCAAGACTTGTAGTTTTGTTAAAGTGAGTTGTGCAAGATTTATATGGTATTTCTTGGTTAACGGCACTTGATGGTGAGAGCGTAACCAACATAGGTCAGTTATGCTCAACGTAGTGATTAAGAAGTGGAAAAGAAATGTCAAAAAAGTTGAAGTCCATGGAACATGATGTTAATTGGAACCTCTAGATAATAATACAATGAGATTGTTAGTTGCATCATGAACGAAGCAGAAGCGGTTTAGGAGAATCTATTAATAAGAAAATATGCGGGTGGAATAAGAAGGTTCAAATGGTTCAATATGTTGACGATTATAATATAGTAGTATGCACATTGTCATTTTGAAAACATGGCATGTCATATGTGAAGATAAATGACACCCTATATATAAAGGTATATTTTATAAATTTTCCATTTAGTAAGCTTAGCCACTGGAGCTCCTAATCAAACACGTAAGAGGTAGGGGTGACCTCATATTCGTGGCTAAGGAAATTTTGTTTAAATGGAATGAAAAATAAACTTAAGATAATTCACTCCACATTATCTCATGATGATAGTCATCCACATCAATTCTTTCTCAACATAGTTGAACAGTTGGAAATCAAATAAATCTATTTAATACAAGATGATTAACATGCTATAATAATAATCCAAACAGAAAAAAGCACGACCGTAAAACCGGATTGCTGAAATCAAATACATCTATTTAATACAAGATGATTAACATGCTATAATAATAATCTAAACAGAAAAGAAATGCAAGAACGTAAGACCAGATTGCTGAAAAATAAAAAATTTATAGCACAAATTTAAGGAAAGCTATGTTTGCACTTCATAATATTACAGACTATAGTCGACACGATCCATTGATCCTTAACAGATCGAACATTGTTTAGAACTATTCAGATACCTATGAAGCAAGGAGGGGACTAGAAACTTATCAAAAACCGATACGAAAACGTAGTTATGATCTATCATTTAAATTTGGAAAGCGGCTATTCGTTGTATTAACTCTGATAGCCCTAGTTATGTCGTTCAAGCTTAACTAGACTACCATAACAATGATGGGTGGAAGTTTATCTTTCAGTTATACATTCTAACAGTGACGTGTCATAGTCATGTCCCTAGAGTTATCAGATATTGAAAAACATACAATTAGGGCATGCCACTTGACATCTGATGCACGTATTCAAGACATGTGTTTGTAGGGTATCATGTTCATTCGGTGTGTAAAGTTTTAAACGACCAAAAAGATAGAGCGAGTCACATGACCTGTCACACGTGTCCTGGGTCCACGAATGTTGGTGGCTGGTGCGTATGGTGCTTTAGAGATCATAACTAACCTAGCACTATTCTTTGAAAAGTGGCTAACAACCTTAAGAACTCATGCACAAAGGAAAACCCAATGGAGTTCCTCCTTCAAAGGGGAAAAAGAAAATATGGGAATGAAGAAAAAAATTCTTGCATGGACTTGTATGTAAGAGTATGCACAACCCAATAAGCACAGGAAATAACACAATGGAATAATTACTAGAGAAAAAGTTTCACATCAACACAATAATCTAATACCAGAAAAAGAAAAAGGATTACGGTTGCCTTGCCTAATCAAGTATAAATGATGATGCCAATTTTAGACCAAAGGGCTGGTTATCTTACCAATATGCTGCTAAATAGTTCTCTTCGTATGTCAACATCACACTAGTTAATGCTCTCTATAACATGATATATTTTTCCAAATGAGTATTTAACATTGGCGGCAACCATGAACAGATGAAAGAGAGTATTTACCATTTGATAGATTCAGATTTTGAAAAAGAAACCAGAGTATTTACGATTTGCGGCAAACCACGATAGCGATAATTTATAATTTGGCTGAAGGATTTATTCTATATACTTCACTGTATTTATAGAAGATATAATCATATCTAACGAAAGTCAATTATACAATTCTATTACTGTATTAATCACTAGCTAAATAAGCAATACAACTATTCTGCATTTTAACTATGGCCAATCCTGTTGACTTTCGTGCTCTACCTTCAAATCCCAATTTTCTTCTTCAACATTATGATCTTATCCAAACTAAACAAAATTATGAAGGTGTGCACCAAACCCGGACCTGGAGAATGGATTAACATATTATTGGGCTTTAAGTACAACCCTGCAACATTTGCTTAAGCAATTCTGGAGGACTGGAACTGCCAATTCTTCATCTTTATTGGATTGGAGTCTGGCCCTAAATTGTTCTTATGGAAGCTGTAGATGTGGTCCTAAAGGTATTGAGACCAGTTCAACAAATGCCAATTATATTTGGATTGGAAACTATAAAGGGCACAGTTCCTACTTCTACATATTAAAACAGCATTAGCAAGAAGATTTAACCATATTCTTCGTATCCGATTCAAAATATTTCATGAAGGCAGAGTAAGTTTGAGCATCTTCATGAATGACCCATGTCCTAAACGATACAGATGTTAAAGAACACAAGTATACCCATCAGAAAAAGGAAATTAGTTGGCAAAAAACTGAAATTAGCTGCCAAGTAAGCACATCGGCCTAGAAAAGAATTTCGATAATAATTGCATGCAAGGAAGGAGAAAAGTATCAGCAATTCGCAAGTACAGGTTTTCCAATCTAGCAAAGTAATTTTACATAACAAACCAAAAACCTTCCGAGTACAATGCACAGCTCACAGCAAATCATTATCAAATGGGACTAGTTAAAGAAATTCGATAAGAGCAAAACCTATATTGACAAGCCACCAAGGGAATGGTACGGGTAAACGCAACCCTTCACCTCTAGAGCCATAATCAGTAGACCGCATCTGCTGCAAGGTAAACCTCACTGCCTCTCATGTCCCCATCCCCCACCCCCGGCCTACTCTTCTTCAATATATTTTTTTCCTTTTTTTACTTTTTTCTCTTTGGATTTCAACTATTTAGAAGTCTGAGAGAAAGATGATGATGATGAAAGCTGAGAGGACAATTTTTGCCAGATTATCAACAGGTTTGCAGGCGTCGCTGAGGGTGGTGGTGGTACTGGTGTGCGGATATGAAGATTATGACAAACTACAAATAGTGCTGGTGGGTGGAGACGAACACCATGACTGGAGATGGTGGTTCAAGAGTATAAAAGACATCACGATAGCTGGCTAGACTGTTCGTGGGCCGGTAGTGTTGATGGCTTCACAAGGATAGGTATGGGGGTGTCATTTGCTGATGGTAGAATGTTCACGTTGGGTGAAGGTATCCAGAGACATGTAGGTGGAGAAGCTATTGGTAATTTGAGAGAGATGACCAAGGATCCTAATAGTGAGAAAAGGGTGTTGGTAGCTTCATGCTGGCTAATTGGTGGATAGAGGTCATGAATCATTATGTAAGCTTAAGGAGGCCTGGTTCTGGAGGGCACAGGATGGGAAACAGGACAAAGTTTTGAAGTGTAGGCATACCTACATCTATTATTCATTTATTTTATCCTAAAACCCCAAGAAATGTTTTGTTATCTAACCAGTAGATGTGCTACAAAAAAGCCCAACCCATTACCTTAACATGTCGACTAGCACATACTCAAAACTTTACAAGAAAATTAGCAAACATTAGCATCACAATACCAAAATTAAACCGAACAACAAAATCAGATTAAGTGGGCCTCTCAATTTCTATGGTAGTCAAAATTCTAGAGATTCAAAACAATAAACTCCTAAACAACATATATACTACTTTTTTAATGTTATTCCACCCATCCATGAAATATAATGATCCTTTTAAGAATTTTCTATTAAATTGAGCATCATTTTATAGGACGTAGATAATAATGAGTGCATATTTCAAATGCAATATTGGACACTATAGTGAACATGATGTTAGTTTGTTTTTCTTCTTTACTATATACAGTATGCGGAACTTGGTGAGTGCTGACATTATAATGCCTGCAAAACCTAGAATATAATAGTCAGGTTAAGATTTAATCTTTTGCTTTAGGAAGAAGTTCTGACCAAGCACTTATTTGGTCATTCACTTCTTAATTGTTTGTAAAACTTCTTGCCTATCAAAAGTTACTAGTCATTAACATCAATGTCAAAACTATGTCACACAATAAGTCAGTATGTCAAAAAGAAAATTAAAACATCTAAAAGGAGTTCAAACCATCATATGGAGTATCTGGTGCTCCACACGCACATTCTTTAATGTCACTAACAATCACCCTCTATGACAAATAACAAGAATTAGTGGCAGAAAAGGAGCGGTGCAGCAACCAAAGAGAGATTAAGTCGGTTAATAACTCGGAATATAGTTTGTAACTTTTTGTTGTATTTGAAAAGTCAATGCACATTGTCTGTGACATATGACGGAAAGAAGTCATAAGAAAACATACCAAGTAGACAATTGCATTAAGAGATTTTCTTTTTGAGATGTACCATAGCATCAAGACATGAAACATCGGGGAAAATGTGATTGCATTGCATACAAATGAAATATTGAATTTAGATTGCTGCAAATTCACATTTTTATATGATGTAATGAATAGGTTCAAGTTATGCACACAGTGATTTAGTTACACAGGAATATCGCTCCACCATTGGATGTTATATAGATAATTAAGAAAAAATCACCTTTATATTTGACCTCACCACCACAAATTCAAATCTCAGTTCCACCCTCGACTTCTCTACCACATGTTTTTAAGTGAGAATGAATGTGGACATCATTTCTTATAAAGTTCCTATCATCAAATTTAATAGGGTATAATCAAAATTGTGACAGCTTCACAGCACCCAAAACTAGAAAGTGTGTCAAAGAACACGAGAGAAGGGAGTATGACTACAAATTAGAGAGCATATGTTGCATAGTTTGCATTTGCATTTATAGTTGAGGAGAATTATGGAAATGATAAATGAGTAGTCCATAAATTTGCAAAAAAAATTATAGAAAGTGTGTCAAACAACATGAGAGAAGGGAGACTACAAATTAGAGGGCAGATGTTGCAAAGTTTGCATGTATAGTTGAGGTGCAGTGTGGAAATAAAAATGAGTATAAGCCTAAAATTTGCAAAAAAATATAATGTTTTGCACAATTCAATATAAATTAACACGTGCACCCCTATCGCCTGGCCTCCCAAATTCCAATAAAACAAGAAGCATAAACTAAGTCACGCGTCACATTCAACCAGGTGACAAAGTGAAGGATTACTCAGTTATATGATGAAAGAATATTAAGATATGCAAATTTCCTTCCGCTTAAATGCATATCGAGTTTTTATCTGTAATGTCAAATGTTGAGAAGGGAAAAGGAAATAAGAAAACCCATATTTACAAAAGCAGGTTATTATATATATTATGCCATCACTCAAATTCATATGAAAGATGAGATAAGGAACAAACTTCCAGAAATGCCTGTGTTCCAAGCTTTTCAACAAGCAATCGGTAAGAAATTCTCCCCCGATAAGAGATGTTGCCACAGCCTATAGCATCATATAGAAAAGTAACATGTTATTAGAGCATCTCCAATACAACAATGTGGATTGTTGTACACGTGGCAAGTAAAATGGAGACCGAAAAAAGAGCATCTCCAATGGAGTTGTGGATTGGAAAAATTATGATCAAATTACAGAAATGCAACCCTATTTGAACAGAACAACAGCTCTGCATAAAGAGATCTATTTCAATAAATCAGATGCAAAGAGCAAAAAGTTTCAATTGATTTTGAATGGAAAATATATATACTTCTTGAAAAACTAATACTAGAAAGAGGAATCATAACTCGGTGAAAATGAGTTTTGACCTTCATATTGAGTACGGGTGATCGAATTTATATGACATCACATAATGCAAACATGTAAAATAAAGTATATAAATGATAACTTAAATCTAAAATATTTCAAAAGGTCCAACTCAAACCTAATACGCTAAGAGTGGAGAGACCATAGAGATTGCATGCACATTTGGAAAGTGGTATTTCAGCCATACAAGATAAGCTTTAAAACTCCCTACAAGTGCTATCTCTACTAGTAACATAGGATTTTATACACCAATATAAGCCAATAAGCAAAAAAATTTAAGCCGAATTATACATAGACACCAACAATTAAAATTTCCAACATTTAAAAGGAAGAGGCCATAGTTGACCGAGTACTACCATCTTATAAACAATCTTAGCTTCCTCTGGTTTACTAGTGAAATATTGTTTTTCCATATGACTGAATGAAAAACTAAAAAAGAATCAACTCAAACAAGCAAGTCATACATCACTCATTCACTTTCAATAAATACCAATAATAATTAAGAAAAGCAATTGCAAGCAGCAACAATCACGAGAAAATGTGTGAATCAACATTTACAAATTTTCCCAGACACTTCAACAATCAAAGCATCCCTATAGCCTACTATCATTTTGATAACGTTTCTCGACAAAAACACCAAAAAGAAGAGCAAAAATACATTCAGCACCTTCCATGCAAAGAAAAAAGAAAGCATCTCACACAAAAAGCCCCAATTTAATACCGAACTTATTTTTTGAAACCAATAATAGTATAATACAAAACTTAGTATATATTAATACAAAACCCAGTACACATTGCGCAAATACAATTTTCAATTATTTTTTTATACTTACCGAGGCCATAACCGCAATCCGCAAAGACAGTCTTGCTAGAATCCCGAATTCAGCAATCGTAAGGCAAAGCTACAGCACGAGCCGTAAAGGAGGAGAAGTGGAGGACGTTTAGAATTGAGATTGAGATTGAGATTGAGATGGAGATTGACATTTTGACCATGAACGATTGAGATTTGAGCATCTGTATCCAAGAGAGAGATATTAAGATTATTTTCTTTTTTAAAAAAAATAATTGAGAGGGGGCCCGGCTGATGGGCCTCTATATATATATATATATATATATTTGTGGTTTAAAACTGAGAGGGGCTGGGCCCCCTCTGGGCCCAAACTAAATCCACCCCTTCTGAACCCATAAATGGAGATTCCAACATACGAAGATAGTTTGCAAATTAAAGAAACAAACCCAAAGAGACCAGATATATAAGTTAACAACAGCATAAAGAAACGGGATTGCTTTAACAGAAACATACAATGAACTATCACATTTCTTAACAATTGGGTTCTTATACCATATAATACACCAATTATAGGCACTTACTAAATAAGGACAAGGTGATTAAAACTTATAATAGATATAGTTTTAGAAGTTTGCGATAGAAATTTATTTCATTATGCAGGAGAGTGAATGCTAAAAGAAACTATTATTACACCGGTGATCCAATACCCTAAGAATATCAACCTCTAAGACAGGAATTCCAATCAATAAATTCAGGTTAAAAAAAAAAAAGCCACAGGTGGCCTGATTCCAACACGCGTGGCTTGTCATGGAAATTCAATTAGTGCAGTCCAATATCCCTAACCAGCATTTGTTACCGCAGAATTGGACCCTTGAAATTGGAATGTTGGAATAAAAAATTAAACACTTCAATTTTGGAATGTAGCCTTTACGTTTCCAACTCCAAATTCTCAACTTTATGCAAAGAAAATTGTATTTTCTAACTCAATAATTTCAAAGAACACGGAAAGGAATGAATTTAGACACATCATAATTAAAAATAAGAATAATAATTACAACATTGACCTGGCATTTCACTATACCATTTCCTACTTTTAATATGTCTTTTCAAGCTAATCCTGATTTTTGATTCACAACAGAATTCAATAACTACAGGAAAGAAAAAAAGACCCAACAAAATGTCAAAATCAAAAGCCAAATGCAATTCATAACATGTGTGTGGATATACGACAATAAGCTCAAATTGAGGACAAATTTATCGTTTTTTGCAATCCAACAAACAAAAAGCAAACAATCAAACCACACAGTCCAAAAACAACCTAAAGTTGAAGAAATAAGCAAAAAATTGAAAGCAACATACCTGTTAAACGAGGGATCAACCACAATAGTGCCAAAAACCGGACCAATTAAGCACAAGTTTTTCATTGCTTAAATTATAATTTCAGTTAGTCAAACTGGTCAAAAATATTTTTTATTCACACATTTCATGGACCTACAACTTACAACTCACTTTTTATCCACACATTCACCTACAACTTATAATACAAGCACTTAAAATATAATTTCAACATGTAGTATTTGATATTGACAAATATTAAATTATTGCTTTTGTTTACGTGAGAGCAAATATGAAAACTGTATAAATGACAATATTTTATAATTGCTAAGTTGTTGGAGCAAATACATTCACAGACTTCATTCACATTGGCATTGGAGATCTTGTTGCAATTGTTGCGAGACAATTGAGTTCTTTTATGCTAACGCATTGTTTAACCCAAAACCATTTTTGCTATAATACCATAGTTCATGCAATTTGATAAACAAATATTGAGAATAAATGAGAAAATAATAATTGGTAACAATAAATACTTATTATATAAAAGAGTTTGGAATAGAACCTAAATCAAAACTTAAATTAATTATCGTCCAGTATATCATTAAATGACTTTAAGCATGCTGTAGTGCTGGTGATTTAAAGTAAAATTATCCTAGAAACATAAGGTGGATAATAGAATAACACTCAAAAGAACTATATATAAAGGAAAAAGGTTGAAATTGTACCTCATATGCATATGATGGCAACTTACATTTTCAATGAACAAGCTCTTGTTATTAGGTACTTTCCTTGCTTGCTTCCTCAATCACTCCCAACTACCATCACAAAGGCTCACTTAAACCACTAGATAGATTCCACCTGACTGGTAAAAAATAAAGAGAGAACAAATGGGCAGCCTGAGATATTAAATTCCATGAGTATCATTTTAATAACAAACCAAAATTAACATGCTTGTAATCAAAACAGAAAAACAGGAAAACAAAAGAAATTTGAGTACTATGAACAAGTAGTTATAGCACCAAAGAACAAGTATTGGAGCACTAGTACAAGCAATTTAAAACCATGCTTATGGAACGTATCCGTCAAAAGTGTACTAAGTTTCTTGCTTTATTGTCCAAAAATAATTTTAGTAGAACTGATTGTAAATCTCAGAAGCCTGCAAAAAATCACAACACTAAGACTTGAATTCGAATATACACGACCCAAAAGAAATAAACCAAAACATGAAGGCTTATTCTAATTTCCCACACTCAATATCAAATAGAATACAAATAATAATGACAAAATAATGTCCCATAAATGTAAAATAACATTATTAGATACAAAAGTGGTGATTAGAGAAGAATGCATCCTTATAAGTGACTTTGAAGAGATAAAAGGATCAATATCCTAATATTATAAATAAGGGAAATGTTGGAAGAAGGAACAAAGGGTACATATTTCCCTTAGTGCAAAGCATCCTATTCATACTTAATAAAAAATGTCTACATCACCATAAAACCATTAATGAGGACAGCTAGTATCGTCTTTGTACGTCCTTATCGCTGTCCAACAACATCATCTCTTGTCCCAACCGAATCTCTCGGCACAAAAGTAGCAATGCTCACTGAATCTTATCACTGCGCATGAACAAAATACTCCAGCCCATTGCCTGCCTTTTACTGATAATCATATTCCAACAAACAAGACTGCTACAAAATCTAATTGTCTGCCACCTATTCTTACCTCTCCAGTCTTATCCGCAAGCCAACACTCCAGTTAAGAATTTTTCATAAGATAAAAGTAAGTTTGTGGACATTCTTGTGAGGGAAAAAAAAACATGACTATGAACATAGGTTACAAATGGAAAAAACATGTAAAATTAATATGATATCATGATGTAAATTGAATGACATGTCTTATATGGAGACTTACAGAGCAAAGTTAGGAAACATACCGAGATCCAAACACAAGCAATAGCCACAATCAATGCAAATAGTGATATAACTAGGCAGGGAAAGAAGTAAGGGAATCAGCAGAAACGTTCATGTGTTAGAGATAAGAATACTAGAAAATGAAGATTCTTATACCAAAAGGTGATGGAAAGAGAAAATAAACTATACTTTTGATGGTTCATATTCTTATTGAATTAAATTCTAAGCACATTTAAATATTATTTGGGCTTTATTTTTTTTATTTACGTTGGAAACTTAGTGAATTAATTTCCTCTCATTTCTCGTCCTCACTCAAGAGCGCGCACACACTCAAACACACGAGCCAGCATTTTCAAGAGAACTTGGAGAAAATAAGTAGAGAAAAAAAAGCTTCACTCGCATTCCATTCTTGAAGACCTCCCAAATCATTCGAACAAATTCTCCATTAATTTCCAAGGTAAGAAACTCTTTGACATGGGGTTATTATATTTTCATGTATGTTACTTTTATGAACACAAGTTTATGATTTTTCCTAAAAAGAGATTTAGACGGGAAATTGAGTGAAATTGAGTTCCCATACTCTCTAAATATTAACCAAATTATTGCTCTTTCCGTCCATTCTTCTCCAATTGCTTATAAACGGGTCCAAAACTAAAATAGAAAGAATAATACACTAAATTAAGTAGAAAATCAATAAAATAACGAGATAAAAACTTAGTTTACAAGCTTGAATAAATGCACAAAATGCACTTATCAAACACCCCCAAACTAAACATTTGTTTGTCCTCGAACAAAAACAAAACTAAAAAATAGTTTTAAACTAAGCTAAGAGAATAACAAAAACATAGTTAATGTTAAATTTCATAACGAATGCCTCAGGTTCGAATATAAAGCAACACTTTTAGAAAGAGATTAAACAACACCACAAATAAATCTTTTACTCATCCGATGCTAAACTTTTTGTGAGTGTGTGAATAACCAAATATTGAACTTACACATATATTAGACCACGATCAATATTGTATTGTTGATATTTTTATAATTCCAAACCCTTTGTAGTCATTTTTTCCTTACACCTCTCGTAAAAAATCACACTTCTAATGCTTTTCTCTCCAATCCCGAGGTGTGCTAGCAAATTTGGTTCTTATTGATCAATACAATGCTTTTTTCAAAGAAAAGTGGTAAAGATTAGAAGCTTGTATTCCTAGAACTAAGATAGTGAGGGATTTCTAAATTCTCATCTCCAGTCTCTAAGGTCCTAACCAAGCAATCCTTACCGAGCACCTTTAACTCTTTTTATTTTACATAACTAATATAAATAGTCTTACATCTTGTGTGCAATACTTCTCTCCCGTAAGCTTTCTATATGACCCATGTAGCGAGCTTTGGGCCGATGACTCCCAAATCAGATGACCATAGGGCACCAGGTTTTAAAATACCCTAACAGGCTTAATTGCTCGAGTCACACAGGCTATAAGAGAAGTGAAGATGTAATTTTATTTTATTTTATTCTTTTTTTTTTTTGCATTGACCCATGTAGCGAGCTTTGGGCCGATGACTCCCAAGTCAGACGACCATAGGGCACCAGGTTTTAAAATACCCTAACAGGCTTAATTGCTCGAGTCAGACATTTTATTTTATTTTTATCAGCAGTGAGTAGTGCCCGGTTTAGATTTCTTGACTACAACCTATTCAACCAAAGATGAGACCCAGAAAACTCAAACCACCAAAATTCTACAAACACATGTACTAACTTTAACACCCCCAAACTGTTCTCAAACAATTTGGTTACTAGTCTAAAGATTTGAGAACGAGATTTTTCACAACAATCCTAAGTCAACAATATCAACCCATACACTCAAGTCATGTTCCCATATAAATGATAAGTCAATAGTGGCTACGTGCTTCATTAATCTAGTCTAACATGGATGAGTATTCAAGTAAAAACACAGTTTAGGTGTTGTCTAATATTCTAACTAAAAACATACTCAACATCAAACAAATTTCATCATCATTGGCGGTAAGATGTTTAACAATAACTAGACAAATAAATTTGATTTTTTTTTTCACAAATATTTCAGTTTTAGAGACCCGAATAATAAGCAAATTCAAAATTCATCAATTAAGTATCCACATACTTAACCCACCTTCAAACTAAAACATTACATTATCCCCTAATATAATAGCAAAAATAAGCAATTAAAGGAAGGAAGAGATCAGCCCGGAAGTAGATGTGGAGAATAATAAAAATGTTTCCACACACCGCTAAAAATACAATAAGAGAATGCATTTTTAAAATGCAACGCCATATGAGTAAAGGTAACTAATACAAAAATTACTTTAATTTGTAAAACATCTACCAGATGGAAAATGCATTTATAGTAGAAAATGTAACATCAATTCCATTAGGAAAAGATTAAAAAGCCAACGCAATACACACCAAGCCACCCCTCGAGATCCCTTCGAGATTAGTAATTTTTCTCAAAACTACTAACTGTTGTGAAAATAAACAAGTCATTTTAATAGTCCTTAGGATTGAACAATGGCAACAACAGAATATTATTCATTGGACGATCATAAAGTATAATTCTGGAAAATTGAGAAGATATATCCACATCAAAAGAAAGTATGCAAAAATACATTTGTGGTAACTTTTAGGAAATTGAAAAGTATTTGGCACCCTTAGTATGTCTCCCTTTTCATCATTCCTTTCATAGATATTAGTAACCCTCTTTTCTAGTTTGTAGGTAAATATTAGTAATAATACTTTTTTGGCTGGCCGGCAATTTAGCACAAAGGAGCTTCCATCGTGAAACCCAATCACGATATAAACAAAAGTGGAGGTATAGATAAAAAGTCGTAAGCAAACTATAGAAATATAACATCTGTGTAGCATCTATATTCAACTAAAACAGCTTAGAACGGTACCGAAGTCTAAACAAAACAGTGACTAGCAAAAGATTAAATTATATTAGAAAAAGACCTTCAGCATATCTAGGACTTCAAATCGCAAATAAACATAGTAACCAAAGGCATATCATAATTAGTATAGAATCTAATACAGTAGAATTAATCAAGCAAGCGGACTAGTAAGTATCCACGCCAATAAGATTATTTTCAAACCCTAAAAGCACATTAGCAATATAGAACAAAATTAACATACATTAAAAATCATGCACTTTCGATAAAATCGCTAGTGTCATAGATGAATCTTTGCAGTGAAAGACCATTCAACATGCTAGTAAGAATGTGATAAGTACCAGCTCTACAAAGCTATCAAAAAAGTAAGAAAAAAATTGCAGTTGGAATGGTTGCTAGAAAAAGAAACAAGACTTTTTACATGCATGTGCTGCTTCATCTTGATTTACTGAAAATAAAAATTTTGGTTTTATATAAATTGGAACAAGGATCATTTTTATAAGCACCGATACGACTAGCTATATAATATTAAAGAAAAATGGAAAAATCTCCAACTACCTAAGCTGTCATTTTAAAATACTTAGATATTAAAGATCTCATGATATAATGATCATATTCCAAGTATAATAAGCATCAAAATCTAGACATAAAGAGTTTGAATGAGAAATCAATTAATGTAAAAGTTACTGCTTTTATATCTTGAAAATTTATCATCCAGTCTACTTATAAAGCTGCTATGTCGCCATTCCTTGAACCTGCCAAGAAAAAATTCAAAACTAAGACTACATCAAATAATATGAACTCTACAACTAAATCGCTCTAAATAAAGAGTAGACTCTAAATGACTTTCAAATGAAATAGATGCATTACAATTAAACTGAACAAGTACTAACCTACCAAGATTTGGGACAAGACCACATAAATTATCCAGAAAAAGATGATGCATAGGCATATAAAGCATAAAATTTTCTAATTAGGATATAAACATACAAATAAACGAATAAACTACATACCTGAACCATAATACATGTAGCCAACAATTAGTGATGCTCCCTGAAAATTCACAAATATACAATATCAGATTTTGTTGATACGAAATCAAAGCACAGTATTATAATTAACTATAAGTGGGCCCATCATCAGAAACAAACATTAAGAAGGGAGAGAATATCAGTGTCTGTTGTCATATAATTCACAATCTATATGGCAATGACGGAATGTATGTATGCGTGTGAATTTCTAGTGCACAAGTGTATGTATTTGAAAAAAGATTCCATTAGGGATCATGAACGTAGATGCCACATGATAGAGGAATCCGATATCATAATTTCCAGTATTCATATTATGTCCAACACGAAACTTGTGATTGGCAACCCTGCCTATGGCACCGCCTCCTAGCGGTCAAGCTAACGACTTCAAGCTAATAGTCTGTGCATACATGTGTTTATGCCTATCTATATGTCCGTATGTGTGGAGAAGATTTTGAAGAAAAAGATATCAGACTTACCACAGCAAGAAACCCTACAGATAATAGAGGAGATGGACATGATTTGGAGTGCAATGAACCCATAAATGGAATGCCCCCACTGTCTGCAAGGTGACGAGTGGAATTGGGCCTTCTAGACATTGTTTTGCTGTTGTAATGAGCCTGCAAGATATGGAATTGATACAGTTGAAAATAAGACCACCTTTCTGAAACAAGAAATGCTTCATATATACATATACAACACACCATTCAAAGCAAAATTACATCTCAGTCATCACTGACATACAAAGGTCACTAACATAGATTCATAGCATCAGCATGCCACAAAACCTTCCACAAATAGAGAAAGAACAGAGAAATTTAGTTTGCTATAAGCCCAGTCGTGCAACACAGGCAAAATTGAAAATCCTTTAAAACCAAGAGGACCTTAGCCCTCAAATGTATTAGTAGCACTACATTACACCAACTAAACCAATTGAAGTAAAAGCAGTTCTTGATCAGTTAGTGTATGTAAAATATATCATCCTAACATGCAAGCCTAGAGAGCAGCCATGAGTTGATTGCTACAGACACTCGTTCATTCCACAATATGAATTATCATTTGGTATCATTTGATGCCTCAATAGAGAAGATTGACAAGCAATGGCATTGTATGCATGAGCGTGTTTGGCCATGATATTAAGCTTCTTTTCTCTGTCTTATTTCAGCAGCAAACGAACAAGCAGCTACTTAAATCGAGGCAAAACATGCTCATATGATTTCGCCGATGCATAACTATCTTTAGACGAGTTTCTTTCACAATCCGAAACAACCTAATCAAGGACGTGAACTAATCCCACATCTCAAAAGCTTTAAATCAAATTAATCTATAAGGAAGCAGAATAACTAAACATATTCCAACTATTTCCCATGAACAACTTCACTGAATAACAGTTGAGACTTCAGTAAATCATCAAAAATCTCATTAAATCATCTGAGATATATCCAACTACAGATCCACGCAGTATTTACTAATCAAATAAAAAAAAACCCCCACAGATGTGGAAAAATTAACTAATTAAGAAAGAAATCTAACCAAAGTAATTACCTGAAATGTACAGTAAACGAGAGTAGAAAGGGATAACTGGATGTGGGATCTAGATCTGCTGAAATTTGTTTACTCTGTGAGCTCAATGGCCATAAAAGAGCACTGAGATTTACTTCGGAGATTTTTTCCATTTATTTATTCTTTTTCTCATTGTCACTTTCTATGAATTAATTAGGCTAATCGGTGAATGACTACATACATATACCAAGTTTTGCTAGACATGGATTCACAGGCGAACAAGCCACCTACACGTTCCTTGAATTCAACAAACAAGGGGAGGACTGTGATTACCTGGAATTCCATGAGCTCTCGCAGCCCATTCCACCCCTCTCTGTATGGCCGATGCTGCGGTCTGATTTGGTTCCATCTCCAAAGCTACGCAATCTGGTGTACAAAAGAGAGAAGATACAGGGTGAGGGAGAGCTTCGTCTGGAAACCCACTTGAGAAAACGCACAAAGAAATCAAAAATCAAGCCGGAACAATTTGGGAATTTGAATTTGGAATATCAATTTAAGAATCGCAAGAGAAGATTGTGGAATCGCTGGAGATTACCTGGAATTCCATGAGCTCTCGCAGCCCATTCCACCCCTCTGTATGGCCGATGCTGCGGTCTGGTTTGGTTCCATCTCCGAAGCTACGCAATCTGGTGTACAATAGAGAGAAGATACAGGGTAAGGGAGAGCTTCGTCTGGAGACCCACTTGAGAAAACGCACGAAGAAATCAAAAATCAAGCCGGAACAACTTGGGAATTTGAATTTGGATTATCAATTTAAGAATCGCAAGAGAAGATTGTGGAATCGCTGGAGATTACCTGGAATTCCATGAGCTCTCGCAGCGTATTCCACCCCTCTGTATGGCCGATGCTGCGGTCTGATTTGGTTCCATCTCCGAAGCTACGCAATCTGGTGTACAATAGAGAGAAGATACAGGGTAAGGGAGAGCTTCGTCTGAAACCCACTTGAGAAAACGCACGAAGAAATCAAAAATCAAGCCGGAACAATTTGGGAATTTGAATTTGGAATATCAATTTAAGAATCGCAAGAGAAGATTGTGGAATCGCTGGAGATTACCTGGAATTCCATGAGCTCTCGCATACAAATAAACAAAAAAAGAACAAAATCAAATAATCAAATACATCCAACAACACAAACATCCTATAATAACAATACAATCAATTAAAGATCTAATCAATTCAACAACAAAATCAATTAAAAACAATATCACAATATCAATCCGACATTCAGATCAACAAATCCAACTTATCTAAAGAACAACTAATCAAAGATAAATACATTATTACATCAACTACATAAAGTAATCATATAACATACCAACAATCAACCATCCTAAGTAATTCATGCAAATATCAAAACATCAATTCTAAGTTAAAGTCGAAGACAATTGTAAATCAACACTAAATACTTAACTCTAAGTAAACACTCAACTTCAAGTTTCAAGTGTTATCATAGTCTCAAGTAAGCATTCATTACCACTCAAACTTGTTAACTTAAAGATGTGAAGTAAATAATATTGCATTATGCATCTACATACGTTAGGCGAATTATAAGTGAAGAATAAATAGTCTGGAAGAATAGTCAAATTGAACAAAATAAGTAATAACTAGTTATGACATCAGATTAATGAATCAGCAAGCTGGTTATGAACATTTAAAATAAAGAATCACGTAATATTATAATATGTAATAATTGCATATAATATGTGCATTATAATACCTAATGAATTGTATATTTAAATGTCAATGTGAGCAATATATATAATAAGGTAAATCTGTAATATACCAGCATTATTGAAGACTAATTGCACAGATTCTTAATAAAATACTAAGATAGATACATAATTCTCAAAATATTCAATCAATATTAACATAATTAATAAATCTAATACAGAGTACATCAATAATGTAAAATACATAAACAACGTTAATCAACAGTTGTAAATAAATAATTATAATAACAATAGAGATTGAAATGCAAAAAGTAACAAAGATTAAAATGCACAGATAGAACATTATATAAATAATTGCTACATTTAAAGATGCTATTTTTGAATAATACTATGAATAAGAGATTAAAATGAGGAAGGTGTAATTTAATCCCAATTAATCTGTTATTCTAGGCTAGTTGAGTCGAAAAGAGTTTTGTTGAAATTATTTAATTTAAAGAATAACTAATTATGCGAAAATAATGAGATTGAATAATCAAGAAGTGTAAAACACCAAGGTTTGGAATCCACCATTGTCTAACTTAGCAATCATCTAATCATTCATTAATTCCCAAAGAAAACATACGACAACGAAATCAATCTATTGTCGTCCCTAAAGATTTATCAATTAAGTCCAAAAGAAGAGAATCAAATATAGGCTCCCCTTATGCTTCAAACATAAATTACTTAAGCATTTTTCATATCAAATTCCATTGAAAGAAGACAAAGAATCAAAGATTACCTAAGCATTCTATGTATCCCAATAAGAATAAAAGAAGATGAAAAATCAAAAGCAATTAATAAAACTTATTTAAGCATCAAGCATGGATTAATTAAACCAATATCTAACTATCAAAAATACATGATATTTAAGATGAAAGAAATTATGTTTAATTAATCTAGTTAAGAACGAATCATGAGCGTTAAAAGCCCTAAAAGGAATTAAACGAATAATAAAATAATTACTTAATTAAAACAAGGTTTCATCGTCTACCTTGACTACGAGAAAACTAGAAGAACATAATTAAATTAAGAATACAAGAATTGATAGAACCCGGCATGGATTGAAGGAGAAGAAATCTTCAAAACTCTTGATTGTCGGTCGATTGTCTTCTCTTGTTTTCTTAGTCTTCCTCGATTCGGCTCCCAAAATCCTCTCCGTGTTATGAGAATGTATCTCTTATTTATACTACTCTTCTTATCCCACAAAATATCCCAAGAAGACCTAAAAACTCGTTCACAATGTTTCCTAGTGGGATTGGGACTCAAAAGGAAAGAAAATAAAATCAAATTTTCACAGACAAAAATAAGCACAGGCGATCGCTTGAGTTATTCCCCCAAGCGATCGCCCGAGTTTCAAGCTTGGCTTCGCTTGGGCATCGGTGTTGGGCGCTCGCCCGGCACTAATCTGGCGAGTGCCCGGCTTGTTGTTGTTTGTGTAATTTGCAATCCGGTCCTTTCGGTTTCCACTTGCAACCAATTTGGTCCTTCAACTTTAGATCATCTCCGCTTTAGTCCCTCAACTTTGCATAATCTCTAACTTGGTCCCTCAACTTTGCATAATCTCTAACTTGGTCCCTCAACTTTAGGTTGAGTGCAATTGTGAGTCCTCGAACTTATGAGATATCTTCTAAATCGTTGCTCTTTTGCCCAAACTTCTCCAATTGTTCACCAACAAGTCCAAAACCGAAATAAAACAATAATAAACTAGATTAAGTAGAAAAGCAACTATTTGACGACATAAATGATTAATTAAAGGCCAAAATAAGTGCATAAAAGCGCACTTATCAAACACCCTCAAACTAAACCTTTGTTAGTCCTCGAACAAAAACAAAACTAAAATAAAAATTAAAACTACGCTAACGAGAATCATGGAAAATTAGTCAATGTTAAACTCCTTACCATATGCCTCAAGTTCAAAATAAAGCAACACTATTAAAAGGATATTAAACAACAACACAAAAATTTTCACTTATCCGATGATCGACCTCGTGTGAGTGTGTGAATAGCCAAAATTAAACTTATACACGTATTAGACCATGACCAATATTGTGTGGTTGATATTTCAACAATCCCGAACCCTTTGTAGTCATTTATTTCCTTGCACCTCTCGTAAGTTATCACACTTCTAAAGCTTTTCTCTCAAATCCAGGGGTGTTCTAGCGAAATTGGTTTCTATTGATCATCACAATGCTCTTTCTTTTCAGCGAAAGTGGTAAAACTTAGCACTTGTATTACGAGAATTAGGATGGTGAGAGGTTTCTAAATTCTCATCTTAGGTCCTCTAAGGTTCTAATCTAGCAATCCTTCCCGAGCACTTCTACTTTTTTTTTTTAACTCATCATACAGCCTTACATCACTGCAATACTTCTCTTTCACTAGCTTTACTGTGTGACCCTTAGAAGCGAGCTTTGGGTCGATGACTCCCAAGTCGAGATGACCATAGGGCACCGGTGTTTGAAAATACCCTAGCGAGACTTAATTGCTCGAGTCCCAGGTGCTAATAGAGGAGTGAAGATGTAAATTTATAAATGTCGCTCTCTTTTCTTTTTTTTTTTTTTTTTTTTTTTTGTTTTCTTATTTTAGATCTGGGACTCATGTAGCGAGCTTTGGGCGATGACTCCCAAGTCGGATGACCATAGGGCACCGTGTTTCAAGATACCCTTACAGGGCTTAATTGCTCGAGTCGGATATTTCATTTAATTTTATCACCGCGAGTAGTGCTCGGTTGAGATTCCTTGACTATAACCCATTCAACCAAAGATGAGATCCGAAAACCCCAAACCATCAAAAGTCTTAGAACAAAAGTAGTAACTTTAACACCCCAAACCGTTCTCAAAGCAGTTTAGTCACTAGCTCTAAGAATGTAGGAACGGAATTTTTATCATGATACTCGATCAATAATATCAACACAAACACTCAAGTCATGTCTCCAATAAGCGATAAGTCAATAGTGGCTATGTGCTTCCATAATCGGGTCTAACATGGATAAGTATCTGAGATAAAAGAACGAGTTCAAGTGTTGTCTAATAGTCTACTAAAATGTACTCAATTTTGAACATATATCATCATTGGCGGCAAGATATTCAACGATAACTAAAATTTTTTTTTTTTTTTTTTTCAAAACCATTTCGATTCTGGAGACCCGAGAATGATAAGCAAATCGAAGTTCTTAAGTAACACGATATTTTATAACCCACCCCAAACAAAAACCTTACATTGTCCCCAATGTAAGAATAACATAAAGCACAGTAGGAGAAAAGATCGATTACTCCCGGGGATAGATGTGGAGAAGAAGGATGCACGCCTAGTATGTAGTGGACTCGGAAGTAGTCTTGGGACCCTTGGTGGGAAGATGATTGCCTACATAATATCCAAGCGGCTCGCATGAAGTGGGGCATCCTGCAGGCGTGACAAGGTGAGACCTAATAAGTGCAATAAAATAAAAACTAATAAATTATTTAAACTATCTAAAACTACTACATATAAAAGCAAGTAAATAAAAGGGTAAGAAAATGGGTTGCCTCTCATTAAGCGCTTATTTATAGTCATTAGCTTGACTTATTGTCGATTGCCTTACGGCACTCACGAATAATGCTTTGGAGGACACCTTTTCTTGCACCTATTGACTTTAGCATTCGTTGGAAGTGGCTCGATTTTACATTTCCATTTAGTTGTACCTATGACGGTCTTTGATTCAAGCAAAACATTAACTTCTTTGATAGCACTATCAATATCAAAATAAGAACCCAAATGAGTTAAGCACATGTTTAACGATCATCACAATTAGTATAAGCAAGACAATCATCATCTAATGCTTCTATCATGTCCACATCGATAACATCCTCATTATCATGTGGTAGCTTTGTTGACATTAAAAATATTTAGTTCTACTTTCATGTTGCCAAAGGATAGTTGCATAACTCCATTCACGCAATTAATGATAGCATTAGATGTTGCGAAAAAGGACGACCAAAAATTACGGGAATATGTTTTGTAGAATCTCGTCTTGGTTGAGTGTCAAGTACAACAAAATCAACAGGAAAATAAAACTTGTCAACTGTATCAAAACATCCTCTACAATTCCTCGAGGTACTTTCACGATCTATCGACCAAGTTGTAAAATCATAGATGTTGGTTTTAACTCGCCTAGTCCAAGTTGCATATACACGAATAAGGAAGAAGATTAACACTAGCTCCTAAATCTAGCAAAGCTCTCTCAATTTTATGGTTTCCTAAGATACAAGAGATAATAGGACAACTTTGGATCTTTAAATTTCGGAGGAGTGTTGCTTTGAATTATAGAGCTAACGTGTTCGATTAAAAATGCCTTCTTAGCGCATATGTAGTTGTCTCTTTGTTGTACATAGATCTTTCAAAAATTTAGCATAAGCGGGAACTTGCTTAATAGCATCAAGTAAAGGGATATTTATGCTTACACCTTGAAGATGTCCATCATGTCATTGTTTACCTTTGTGAGCCTCACGAGGATATGGGACTTTTGGAATGTAAGATGGCTCATTGTCCTCTTTGGGAGCTTCTTGGATTGAATCATCGATTGGAGCGAGACACGGAGAAAGTGGTTGAGATGTGTTTTCTTTGAGATGTCCACTTTGTTGTCAAACAGTTTTTCCACGTCGCAAAGTCATGATTGATTTAGCCTCTTCATGTTGCACTCCTTTAGGATTAGGAAATGCCCGACTAGGAAACTTTCTTTTCTCAATGGTTGTTGCCAAGCTGTTGGGTGATGAAACAAGTTGTCCCATCATGTTTTCAAGATTGGAGATGGATTGTGCTGAGAGTTACGGTGACGTGCTTCATTCTTAAACTTCGATGGTTGTGTGGTTCGGCTCCTAATGCAGCTTGTGTAGCTTTTGTCAAGTTTTGAATTGCCTCCTCCCATGGTTTTGGTTTGTGAAAAATTGTGATTGAATTGTTGAGTAGCCTGCTGGGGGGCTTGACCTGCTGTATCATCTTGTTGAAACCCCTGTGACCAAGAGAAATTGGGGTGGTCCCTCCAACATGGGTTATAGGTGTTGGAGTAAGGATTGTAAGGAGGCTTCCTCATCATGTTGAGGGCATTAGCTTGCTCAAGACCGCTTACGGTTACGGAGGACTATTGATTTGTCAATGAGGTCAATTTGCGAGAGATGTCCTCTATCATGCACTTGACTTCTTTGATTTACGAGCTAGGTTCACTCTGCGAATCTCATAGATACCCCTTTTCTTTGGCTCGATTCTAGAGGATGCTGCTCATTGTTGTGAATTGTCGACCGCTTTTGAAAGAAGCTCCAAATCTCAGTAGCATTTTTAGACATCGGCTCTCCCACCACTTGTGGCCATCAACCACTCTTGAATATGTGATAGTAGACCCTCCAAAAATATTGGCATAAGTGCCATTTTCATAACCGTGATGTGGACATTTCATAAAAGCCCATTGAATCTCTCCCAGCTTCATAGAATGGTTCTTCGTCTCTCTTGCACAAACTACGAAATTTCCTGCGAATAGCATTAGTTTTGTGAGCAGGAAAATATTTATTCAAAAACTTAGCAACCATTTGTTCCCAAGATGTAATACTATTTGCGAGCAGCGTGTTAAACCATGATCTAGATCTATCTTTGAGAGAAAAAGAAAGCAGACGAAGTTTAACATTATCGGAGAGAAACATTCTCATATTTAAATGTCTCACATCAAAGATAAAAAGTCGATCGAGATGATTATAGGGTTCTTCACTATCTAAACCATAGAAAGATGGAAGACAATTAAGTACACTCGGTTTTAGCTCAAAATTTCTAGCGATTACTTGTGGGTATTGTATGCATGAGGTGCTCAAATTAGCCAATGGACTAAAATATTCCCTAAAGGTCTCTCAACAATTTCATCACCCATAACTACTATTGCTTGGTTCCTCCAATCTTATCTAAATTAGTAGGTCGTTTTCTGCGGTCAAAAGTTCTTTCAATCTCACTATCTAGTGGTTCTAGCTTAATTTCAAGAGATTTACGACCAAGCATGCACAATGAAGATTTTTGATTTTTTTTTTTTTAAAAAATTAAAAATAAAAACGAAAATTAAATAAATTAAATAAAATCCTAAATTATAACTAGTCGAGAATAAAATTAACTAAGATTAGATTAACCTTCGGGCGCAGGTCCCGACACGGCGCCAAAAACTTGATGTCAAATTTTAATTAACTCGCATAAGTGTACGAATCTAGTGGAATGTAGATAGGTAAAAAGCGAGGTCGATCCCACGAGAGGCTATGAGGAAGGTGTAATTTAATCCCAATTAAGCTGTTATTCTAGGCTAGTTGAGTCGAAAAAGAGTTTTGTTGAAATTATTTAATTTAAAGAATAACTAATTATCACGAAAATAATGAGATTGAATAATCAAGAAGTGTAAAACACCAAGGTTTGGAATCCACCATTGTCTAACTTAGCAATCATATAATCATTCATTAATTCCCAAAGAAAACATCGACAACACGAAATCAATCTATTGTCGTCCCTAAAGATTTATCAATTAAGTCCAAAAGAGAGAGAATCAAATATAGGCTCCCTTATGCTTCTGAAACATAAATTACTTAAGCATTTTTCATATCAAATTCCATTGAAAGAAGACAAAGAATCAAAGATTACCTAAGCATTCTATGTATCCCAATAAGAATAAAAGAAGATGAAAAATCAAAAGCAATTAATAAAACTTATTTAAGCATCAAGCATGGATTAATTAAACCAATATCTAACTATCAAAATACATGATATTTAAGATGAAAGAAATTATGTTTAATTAATCTAGTTAAAACGAACCATGAACGTTAAAGCCCTAAAAGAATTAAGCGAATAATGAAATAATTACTTAATTAAAACAAGGTTTCATCGTCTACCTTGACTACGAGAAAACTAGAAGAACATAATTAAATTAAGAATACAAGAATTGATAGAACCCGGCATGGATTGAAGGAGAAGAAATCTTCAAAAACTCTTGATTGTCAGTCAGTTGTCTTCTCTTGTTTTCTTCCGTCTTCCCTTGATTCGGCTCCCAAAAATCCTCTCCGTGTTATGAGAATGTATCTCTTATTTATACTACTCTTCTTATCCCACAAAATATCCCAAGAAGACCTAAAACTTCGTTCACAATGTTTCCTAGTGGGATTGGGACTCAAAAGGAAAGAAAATAAAATCAAAATTCACTGGAGACAAAAATAAGCACAGGCGATCGCCCGAGTATTCTGACGATCGCCCGGGTTTCTTTGTTGGCTTCGCTTCCCATCGGTGTTGGGCGCTCTTCGACACTAATCTGAGCGAGTGCCCGACTTGTTGTTTAATGTAATTTGCAATCCGGTCCTTTCGGTTTCCACTTGCAACCAATTTGGTCCTTCAACTTTAGATCATCTCCGGTTAGTCCCTCAACTTTGCATAATCTCTAACTTGGTCCCTCAACTTTGCATAATCTCTAACTTGGTCCCTCAACTTTGGGTTGAGTGCAATTGAGTCCTCGAACTTATGAGATATCTTCTAAATCGTTGCTCTTTTTGCCCAAACTTCTCCAATTGTTCACCAACAAGTCCAAAACTGAAATAAAACAATAATAAACTAGATTAAGTAGAAAAGCAACTATTTGACGACATAAATGATTAATTAAAAGGCCAAAATAAGTGCATAAAACGCACTTATCAGTGTTATATACAATTATATTGTATTCCTATATTTAATTAAACGACATATAAGTAAGTCATACACAATAGAATAATATTACAACTAAGCTAGAAAATAAAATGATATTTTCACACCAAATAGTGGAAGGTACAACAAATAAAAAAATTTAAGCTCACTTTCGAATTTTGAACTTTCTAAAGTTTGAATTTTGTGGAATTGGGAAGTGCTGCAATGGTCCTAGTTTGGACTATGTGGGAATTTAATTGGCCCAAAAAAAAGAATTAGCAAGTTGGACTGAGCTAAACTAATAAAAAAAATTAATAGAATTTGCATTGGGCTTTTGGATCTAGGCTTGGGCAGCCCTGGATTACAGCCTAGGGTTGCCACCCCCCAAATCCGCCCTTGATAATATATGTTATTATGTATCATAAATGAATTTTTATAAAAACAATTTTCAGCGTACCAAATTTACTGTGTCAATATGAAGAATGGAACTGAAGCATGAAATTAGAGTTTAATCTAAGAAATCAATACAATGGTGTATCAGTGTATATGCAATAATATTTCAAGAGTTAGTAGGAAGTATGTAAAGAAAGAGATTTGCAATTTATTCTGATGAAAAATTGTAATCTTGTTAAGATTACAACACATATATAGTTGTATCTCTGCGTTGGAAAATGGGTTGTGGTCGTCTATGTGGATTGATCCGATCCACAAGAATGTATTGGAGCGAAGAAGATGGAATTCAAACACGTAACTTTCCTTAATCTCCATCTAACTCATAATGATAGCGTCAAAACTTTTGATGATGATGCCCGCCATGTTGAACTAGAGAATGAGTAGTTTGGTGAAGCTAAATCTCTAGGATGTGCTTTTGTAGCTGAGTCTAGTTCTGGTAAAGCTTCAGACTTTAAGCGTAAGAAGAACTTGAACAAATGGGGAAAAGGAAAGAGAAAGAGATTGGACATAGACCTAAATAGAACAAGTCCAAATGCAACAAAAAAGGAAAATGGTTTGAAAAGAAGAAAGACAAAAGCAAGATTAAATGCTATAAGTGTCAGGTGCTGAGTCATTTAACTCAGGATATCCCTGAGCTGAAGAATGTAGCTTTTGTTAGTAGTTCTCTTAGTGCTATTTATGTTTCTAGCATTGTTTTGTTTACTAAATCTTATCCTATGTAGATTGTAGACTCATGAACGACATACTATATAATTAGGGATTGTGAAGCATTTGTAGAGTTCTGCCGATTTCCAGCTGGTACAAAATGGATATATGTCGGCAACGATGATAAAGTAGAAGTGAAAGAAATTGGTACATGCAAGTTGCATTTGCATGGTGACGGTACTATTCTCCTTCATCATGTCATGTTTGCACTAGGGATACGAGTGAACTTAATTTTAGTTGTTGTTCTTTTAAGATTATGTTTCAGTTTGAACTTTAGTGATACTTCTGTTCGTATTAACTATGACAATGTATATTATGGATGTGGATATTTTTCTAATGGTTTTCTAATATTGGATTGTGAACTAAACATTTATAACTAGTATGTAGATCAATGTTTTTCTTTGAATGTATCTTTTTTTCTAAATATGTGAATATTGATACATGTGTATGGCATGCTAGATTAGGATATATTGGGGAATGAATAGGTTAGCTAAAAAAGGCTTACTAGGCTCAATCTCTAAGGCTTCATTGCCCTCTTGTGAGCATTGCCTAATAGGAAAAACTACATGAAAACCATTCGATAAATTTTTGAAAGCTGAACTTCCATTAAAGTTAGTCCATTCGCATGTATGTGGTTCTATGAATGTGAGGGAAAGACATGAAGCCTCTTATTTCATTACTTTTATAGATGATTTGACACGGTATAGTTATGTCAATTTGATTTCTCGTAAGTCGAATGCATTAGAATTCTTTATAAAATATTTAAATGTGGTAGAAAATCAAATAGATAGAAATGTGAAAGCCTTAAGAACTGACCGAGAACGTGAATATCTATTCGAAGTGTTCAAAGAATTATGCAATGATAAGAGAACTATTTACCAGTTAACTATTCCCAATACACCATAACAAAATGGTATTGCTAAGAGGATGAATAAGACATTGAAAAATAAAATCCTTTGTCAAATATAATAAATGTATTTTTAATTAGTTTTCTAAACTTTTTCTATGTCATAATACACGTATTAAACCAGATGTGCTAGTTTGGATTCATAAAAATATATTTTGAACAACCTTATAGATTGTGCAATGTCAAAATATTTAGGTCAAACACGTTTTGAACAACCAAACTAGCGTCCAATGTCGAATCACCATTGTTCTTGTAAAAAAAATCAAAATTCAAGCATAAAACCTACTTTTGAAAGTCTGAAATATTTTTTTAATTAGATTTTCAAACGTTTTCTACATCATAACAAACATACGAAGCCACGTGTACTAGGTTAGAATCACAAAAATATGTTTTGAACAACCATATAGGTAGTTTGATGTCGAAATATTTTTGTAAAAAATTGACGACATTTAATAGCATAGCCCATATTTGGATGTTGTAAACATATTTTTTAAATTGATTTTATAATGAAACACTTTTTTGAAACTATAAATAATAGTATGGAGTTATGAAAACATATTTTGTATAATTATATCGATCGTTCAATATTGAATCACTACCGTTTTTTACAAAATTTTACAACATTCAAGTATAAAACCCACTATTGAAGGTTCGAAACATTTTTTAATTAAATTTTAAATTTTTTCTACATCATAACACACATACAAAGTCACATGTACTATTTTGAAATCAAAAAACATATTTTGAATAACCATAGAGGTTGTTCAATGTCGAACTACTTTGGTCAAAATTTGACACTGTTCAAAAGTATAACTCAATGTTGGATGTTCTAAACGTATTTTTAATTTGATTTCATTATATATTCATCATCAAAAAACTTTTATGAAACAATAAATAACAACATGGAGACAAGAAAACATATCTTCAACAACAATATCAGCTATTTAATTTGGAATTGCCATTGTTCAAAATTTTACTAAATTCAAGAATAAAACTCATTGTTGTTGAATATGTGAAATGTATTTTTAATTAAATTTCCAAACCTTTTCTATATCTTAACACACATACGAAACTAGATATACTAGTTTGGAATCATAAAAATATGTTTTGAAAAACTATATAGATTGTTTAATATCGAACTATTTAGGTCAAACACGCCTTGAACAACCATATTAGCCGTTCAATGTCGAATCGCCATTATTTTTATTAAAAACAATCATCATTCAAACATAAAACCCATTGTTGAAGATCCGAAATGTTTTTTAATTAGATTTTCATACGTTTTCGACATGTTGTCACGTACGAAGCCAAATGTAATACTTTGAAATCACAAAAATATGTTTTGAATAACCATATTGATTGTTCAATGTTGAACCATTTTTGTCAAAATTTGACACCGTTCAAGCGTATAACCCACCGTTAGTGTTCTAAACGTATTTTTAATTTGATTTAATTATATATTCAATATCGTAACACTTTTATGAAACTATATATAACAATATGGCGACAAGAAAATACATTTTGAACAACTATATCATCTATTTAATGTTGAATTGCCTTCGTTCAAATTTTACTAAATTCAAGAATAAAACCCTATGTAGAATATCAAAAACGTATTTTTAATTATATTTTCAAACTTTTTCTACATCATACACATATACTAAACCAGATGTACTAGTTTAGAATTACAAATATATATTTTGTACAACCATATAGATTATTCAATGTTAAACAATTTAAGTCAAACACGTTTTGAACAACTATATTAGTCGTTCAATGTCCAATTTTCAATGTTTTTATCAAAACAAATTCAAAATTCAAGCATAAAAACCACAGTTGAAGATCCAAGATGTTTTTTATTTAGATTTTCAATCGTTTTCAACATCATTACATACTTACGAAGCCACATGTACCAGGTTGGAATCACAAAAATATATTTTGAACAATCATATTAGTTGTTCGATGCCGAACTATTTTGGTAAAAAAATTGACCATTTAAGTGCATAATTGATAAGTGCATTTTGTGCACTTATTCGGACCTTTAAACTAAGCTTTCATCCCGTCATTTTATTGAATTTTTACTTAATTTATTGTATTATTCTTCATATTTCAGTTTTGGACATGTTTAATAGTAAATGGAGAAGAATGGACGGAAAGAGCAATAATTTGGCAAAATCGACGAGTAAGTTGAGTTTTTGAAGTGAATATCAAGAGCCAATTATTGGAGGATGAGGAAGAAGGGAAAATCAATAAGTTTAAGGTGTTTTGGAGTGACAATGAAGAGTTGAATCAATGAATCAAACACCGGAAAGCCCAATAACCAAATTGAGAAACTACCTACCAAAGTATATGGAGAAATTCGAGTACAACTTTTGATATTAAAATCTAAAAATGTCAAATGATATATCATTGAAAATATATTTGAATTACGAGTCTAACACTTTTTACGGATCTCAATTTGGAGTTTTCTACAAGAAGTTATGACCGTTTAAAAATCAGCCGCTGGAAAACATAAGCTGAGCGATCGCCCAGGATTATATCTGGGCGAGCGCCCAGTGTAAAATGTCTACACGCGACTTTTTCTTACCTTTTTGAGTTCTAATTCAATTAGGAAACATTTTGGGCACGATTTTAATAATTTTTTAGTATCTTTTGGGGCACCATTAGAGGAGTATAAATACGAGTTGTATTCTCATAATCAAGGGAGAATTTTTAGGAGCCGAACTTGGAAGAAGACGGAAGAAACAAGAGAAGATAACTACTTGGCGATCAAGAGTTTTTTCAAAGATTTCTTCTCATTAAATCCATGCCAGGTTCTATCAATTCTTTTCTTTTTGATTTAATTATGTTCTTCTAATTTTCTTGAGCCAAGATAAACGATGAAACCTTGTTTAAACAAAGTGATTATGTTGTTATTCGTTTAAATCTGTTTTAGAGCTTTAACGTTCATGGTTCATTCTTGTTAGATTAATTAAATAAAATTTCTTTCATCTTAAATATCATGTATTCTTGATTGTTAGAAATTGATTTAATTACTTCGTGCTTGGTGCATAAACATGTTCTATTAATTTCTTTTAATTTTCCGTCATCTTTTTATCAATTTGGGATACATAGAATGCTTAGGAAACTTTTGATTCTTTGTTTTCTTTTAATCGAATTTGATACGGAGAACGCTTAACTAATTTAAGTTTGAAGCATACGGGGAGCCTATATTTGATTTTCTTCTTTTGGAATTAGTTGATAAATATCTTGAGACGACAATTGATTGATTTCGAATTGTCGTTTGTGTTTGAGAATTAATCAATAACTAGATAATTGCTGAGTTAAACAATGGTGGATTCTGAAACCTTGGTACTTTAAACTTCTTGAATTTTCAATTCATCTTTTTAGCATATTTAATTATTCTTTCAGTTAAATTATTTCAACCAAACTCTTTTCAATTCAACTAGCTTAGAATAATAGTTAATTTGGATTAAATTAGACTTTTCTCATTGCAGTCTCTGTGGGATCGACCTCGTTACTACTTTTCTATATTCCAATAGATTCGTACACTTGCGAGTTAATTAAAATTTGACATCAAGTTTTTGGCGCCGTTGCCAGGAGACTGCGTTTGAAAGTTAATTTAATCTTAGTTAATTTTACTCTTGACTAGTTATAATTTAGAATTTTATTTATTTATTTTGATTTTTTTATTTAAAAAAAAACCAAAAATTTTCATTGTGCATGCTTGGTCATAGATCTCTAGAAATTAAGCTATAATATCTAGATAGTGAGATTGAAAGAACTTTTCACCAACGAAAACGAGCTACCAATTTAGATAAGATTGAAGAAACCGAATCAATAATCGCTATGGGCAATGAAATTGAGGAGAGACCTTTTAGAGACTATTTTAGTCCATTGGCTAATTTGAGCACCTCATGCATACAATACCCACAAGTAACTGCTAGAAATTTTGAGCTAAAACCGAGTGTGCTTAATTGTCTTCCATCTTTCTATGGTTTAGATAGTGAAGAACCCAATAATCATCTGACATATTTTTATGCTGTATGTGAGACATTTAAATATGAGAATGTTTCTCCTGATAATGTTAAACTTTGTCTGTTTTCTTTTTCTCTGAAAGATAGATCTAGGTCATGGTTTAATATGTTATCTGCCAACAGTATTACATCTTGGGAACAAATGGTTGCTAAATTTTTGAATAAATATTTTCCTGTTCACAAAACTAATGCTATTCGCAGGGAAATTTCAGAGTTTGTGCAGAGAGACGAAGAACCATTCTATGAAACTTGGGAGAGATTCAATGGGCTTCTTATGATATGTCCACAACACGGTTATGAAAAATGGCACTTATGCCAATATTTTTTGTAAGGATTACTACCACATATTCAAGAATGGTTGATGGCCGTGGAGGGCTTATGTCTAAAAATGCTAAAATATGCTATAGAGAAAGATAAGAGAAATCTTATGAGGTTTGAAATTTATGAGGTTTGCGGTGCCTAGAACCTAGCTCAAAATCAAAGAAGTCAAATGCATGATAGAAGATATTTCTATAAGTTGACTTTGTTGACAGCCAATAATCCTACAGAGTTAGATGTATGAAATGACCAAGTGGATGCCCTCAACATGATGAGGAAACAACCTTGCAATCCATATTCCAACACATACAACCCAGGATGGAGGGACCACCCCAATTTTTCTTGGTCACAGGGTGTTCAACAAGATATTATAGCAGGTCAGGCCCCTCAGCAAACTATCAGACAATTCAATCAAAACTTTTCACAGTCAAAACCATGGGAGGAGGCAATTCAAAACTTGACAAAAGCTACACAAGCTGCATTAGAGCACCAGAATCACATCATTACTGAGTTTAAGAATGAAGTACGTACTAGCCAGAACTCACAGGCACAATCCATCTCCAATCTAGAAAACATAATGGGACAACTGGCCTCATCAGTCCAATAGTTGGCAACAACCATTGAGAAATGAAAGTTTCCTAGTCAACCATTTCCTAATTCTAAAGGAGTGCACGATATTGGGATCGATTCAAGCAACCAACAGGAAGAGGCTAAATCCATCACGACTTTGAGACATGGAAAACTGTTTGACAACCAAGTGGATATTTCCAAACAAACTACAACTCAACCAGTTTCTCCACGTAATGTCCTAACTCATTTAGTTCAAGAAGCTCCCAAGGAGAACAATGAGCCATCTTACATTCCAAAAGCCCCATTTTCTCATAGGCTAACAAAGGTAAAGCAAGGTGGTTCTATCAATGCTATCATGGAAATTTTCAAGCAGGTGAGTATAAATATTCCTTTACTTGATGTTATTAAGCAAGTTCCTGCTTATGCTAAGTTCTTGAAGGACTTATGTACGAAAAAGAGACAATTACATGTGAGCAAAAAGGCATTTTTAACTGAATAGGTTAGCTCTATAATTCAAAGCAACACCCCTCCAAAATTTAAAGATCCAGGTTGTCCTACTATCTCATACATCATAGGAAACCATAAGATTGAAAAGGCTTTGCTAGATTTAGGAGCTAGTGTTAATCTTATTCCTTACTCTGCGTACATGCAACTTGGACTAGGCGAGTTAAAACCAACATCTATGATTTTACAACTTGCTGATAGATTTGTGAAAGTACCTCGTGGAATTGTAGAAGATGTTTTGATACAGGTTGACAAGTTTTATTTTCTTGTTAATTTTATTGTACTTGATACTCAACCAAAACGAGACTCTATAAAACATATTCCTCTAATTTTTGGTTGTCCTTTTCTGGCAACATCTAATACTATTATTAATTGCAGGAATGGAGTTATGCAGCTATCTTTTGGCAACATGACAATAGAATTGAATGTTTTTAATGTCAACAAGCAACCACATGACAATGAAGATGTTGCTGATGTTGACATGATAGAAGTATTTGATGATGATTCTTTTGTTTATACTAATTGTAATGATGCTTTACATATGTGCGTAACTCATTTTGGTTCTTATTTTGATGTTGATAGTGCTATAAAAGAAGTGAATGTTTTGCTTGAATCAACACCTGTCATGGATACAACTAACTGGAAACAGAAAATCGAGGAGCACATATTCAACTTTTTGAGGATAAACGAAAAATGGTGCAAAGTCAATAGATGCAAGCAAAGCATGTCCTCCAAAGCACTATTGAAAGTGCTGTAAAGCAACCAGACAATAAGTCAAGCTAATGACTATAAATAATCACTTAATGGGAGGCAACCCATTTTTTAACCCTTTTATTTAATTGTTTTATATTTACATAGTTTTAGATAGTTTAAATAATTCGTTAGTTTTTATTTTTATTTATTGTTTAATGCACTTATTAAGCCTCACCATGTCAAGCACAGGATGTCCCACTTTACGAGCCGATTGGATAATATCTAGGCAATCATCTTTTGACCAAAGGTCCCAGCACTACATCTAAGCCCACTTCAATCGGACCTTCTAGTAGTCAGATTCATCTTCTCCTTCTCTACCTCAGGGGCGTAATTGATCTCTTCCCTCCTTCATTTGCTTTATTTTGCTATTACATTGAGGACAATGTAATATTTTTGTTTGGGGGTGGGTTAAAAAGTACTTTTGAATTTGCTTATCACTCTGGTCTGTATAACTGAAATAATTTTGATTTCAAAATAATAATAATAATAATAATAATAATTTATTTGTCTAGCTACTGTTGAATATCCTACCGCCAATGATGATATCTATTCAAAATCGAGCACATTTTTAGTAGACTACTAAACAACACTTGATCTCGTTCTTTTTATCTGAATACTTATCCATGTTAGACCAGATTAAGAAAGCACATAGCCACTATTGACTTATCATTTATTGGAAACATGACTTGAGTGTATGAGTAGATATTGTTGACTGTGTATTATTATGAAAAATTCCGTTCCTAAATCCTTGAGCTAGTGACAGGAACAGTTTGAGGGTGTTAAAGTTACTACTTGTGATCTGAGAATTTTAATAGTTTGGGTTTTCTGGGTCTCATCTTTGGTTGAATTGGTTATAGTCAAGGAATCTAAACTGAGCACTACTCACTGCTTATAAAATTAAATAAAATATCCGACTCGAGCAATTAAGCCTGTTAATGTATCTTAAAACTTGGTGCCCTATGTCATCTGACTTGGGAGTCATCGGTCCAAAGCTCGCTACATGAGTCATATATATAAAAAAAAAAAAATAGTCATATATATATATATATATATATATATATATATATATATATATATATATATATATATATATATATATATATCTTCACTTCTCTTTAGTCTCATGGGACTCGAGCAATTAAGTCATTAGGGTATTTTAAAATCTGGTGCCTTATAGTCATCTGACTTGGAAGACATCGGCCCAAAGCTCGCTACAAGGATCAAATAGAAAGCTAGTGATAGAGAAGTATTGCACATGATGTAAGACTGTTAACATGAGTAGAATAAATAAAAAGAGGTAGAAGTGCTCGGTAAGGATTGCTAGGTTAGAACCTCAGAGACTGAAAATGAGAATTTAGAAATCACTCACCATCCTAATTCTAAGAATACAAGTTCTAAGTTTTACCACTCTATTTGAAAAAAAGCTTTGTGCTGATTAATAGGAACCAAGTTCGCTAGAACACCTCGGGATTGGAGAGAAAAGCATTAGAAGTATGATAATTTACGAGAGGTGTAAGGAATAAATGACTACAAAGGGTTCGAGATTGTAAAAATATCAACAACACAATATTAGTCGTGGTCTACTACATGTATAAGTTTAATTTTTGGCTATTCACACACTCATAAAAGGTCGAGCATCGGATAAGTGAAATTTTTTGTGTTGCTGTTTAATATCCTTCTAAAAGTGTTGCTTTATTTTCGAATTTGAGGCATATGGTAAGAAATTTAATATAGCTTCAATTCATGTTAATTCCTTTAGCTTAGTTGAAATTTGTAGTTTATATTTATTTTTGTTCGAGGACGAACAAATGTTTAGTTTGGAGGTGTTTGATAAGTACATTTTGTGCACTTATTTAGACCTTTAAACTAAGCTTTCATTCCGTCATTTTATTGAATTTTTACTTAATTTATTGTATTATTCTTCCGATTTCAGTTTTGGACCTGTTTAATAGTAAATGGAGAAGAATGGACGGAAATAGCAATAATTTGACGAAATCGACGAGTAAGTTGAGTTTTGAAGTGAATATCAAGAACCAAATATTGGAGGATGAGAAATAAGGAAAAATCAATAAGTTTAAAGTGTTTTGGAATGACAATGAAGAGTTGAATTAATGGATCAAACACCGGAAAGCCAAATAACCGAATTGAGAAACTACCTACCAAAGCATGTGGAGAAATTCGAGCACAACTTTTGATATTAAAATCTCAAAAAGGCAAATGATATATCATTGAAAATATAATTTAATTACGAGTCCAACAGTTTTTGCAGATCTCAATTTGGAGTTTCCTACAAGAAGTTATGGACGTTTGAAAATCAGCTGCCGAAAAAAATAAGCTGGGCGATCGCCCAGGATTATATCTGGGCGAGCGCCCAACACAATATTTCGCCAACAGAGAGCAAAAAACATGTATGTGCGATCGCCCGGGTTTTCACTGGGTCGATAGCCCAGTGTAAAATGTCTACACGCGACTTTTTCTTACCTTTTTGAGTTCTAATTCAATTAGGAAATCTTTTGGGCACGATTTTAATGATTTTTTGGTATCTTTTGGGGCACCATTAGAGGAATATAAATATGAGTTGTATTCTCATAATCAAGGGGGGATTTTTAGGAGCCGAACTTGGAAGAAGACAGAAGAAACAAGAGAAGATAACTACTTGGCGATCAAGAGTTTTTTCAAAGATTTCTTCTCATTAAATCCATGCCGGGTTCTATCAAATCTTTTCTTTTTGATTTAATTATATTCTTCTAATTTTCTTGAGCCAAGGTAGATGATGAAACATTGTTTAAACAAAGTGATTATGTTGTTATTCGTTTAATTCCGTTTTAGAGCTTTAACGTTTATAGTTCGTTCTTGTTAGATTAATTAAATAAAAAAATTTCATCTTAAATATCATGTATTCTTGAATGTTAGAAATTGATTTAATTACTTCGTGCTTGGTGCATAAACATGTTCTATTAATTTTTTTTAATTTTTCGTCATCTTTTTATCAATTTGGGATACATAGAATGCTTAGGAAACATTTGATTCTTTGTTTTCTTTTAATCGAATTTGATACGAGGAACGCTTAAGCAATTCCAATAGATTCGTACACTTGCGAGTTAATTAAAATTTGACATCAATAATCCACCGTTGGATGTTCTAAACGTATTTTTAAATTTATTTCATTGTGTATTCATAATTAATTTTTTTATGAAACTATAAATAATAGTATGGAGTCATGAAAACACATTTTAAACAACTATATCGGACGTTCAATGTTGAATCGCCACCCTTCAATGTTGAATTGCCAACTTTTTTGACAAAATTCTACAACATTCAAGCATAAAACTCATAGTTGATTGTCAGATGTGTATTTTTAATTCGTTTTTCAATTTTTTTTCTACATCATAACATATATACGAAGCAAGATACTAGTTTGGAACACCAAAATATGTTTTGAACAACCATATAGGTGTTCAAAGTCGAACCGTTTTGGTCAAAAATTGAAACCATTCAAAAATATAACCCACCGTTAAATGTTCTAAACATATTTTTAATTTGATTTCATTATGTATTCTTCATCAAAACACTTTTATAAAACTATGCATAACAATATGGAGAGAAGAAAATACATTTTGAACAACCATATCAACTCTTTAATGTTGAATCTCCATCATTCAAAATTTTACAAAATTCAAGAATAAAACCCACTATTGAATATAAAAAACGTATTTTTAATTAGATTTTCAAACTTTTTCTACATCATAGCACACATACTAAACTAGTTGTACTAGTTTGAAATTACAAAAATATGTTTTGAACAACCATATAGTTTGTTCAACGTCGAACTATTTAGGTCAAACACGAACAATACTATTAATCATTCAATGTCGAATCGCCATTGTTTTTATCAAAATATTTCAAAATTCAAGTGTAAAACCCATTGATGAAGGTCCAAAACATTTTTTTAATTAGATTTTTAAACATTTTCTACATCATAACACACGTATGAAGCCACATGTATTAGATTGGAATCACAAAAATATATTTTGAACAACCATATAAGTTGTTCGACGTCGAACCATTTTGGTAAAAAATTGACACCATTTAAAAGCATAATCCACCATTGGATGTTCTAAATGTATTTTTAAATTGATTTCATTATTTATTCATAATAAAATAAAATAAACCTTTTAAGAAACTATAAATAACTGTATGGATTCATGAAAACCCATTTTAAATGACTATATCGGCTGTTCAATGTTGAATTACCACATCGTTTGACAAAATTATACAACATTCAAGCATAAAACTCATAGTTGATTGCCCGATATTTATTTTTAATTCGATTTCCAAATTTTTTCTACATCATAACACACATACGAAGTCACATATACTAGTTTGAAACACCAAAATATGTTTTGAAAAACTATATAGGTTATTCAAAGTCGAACTTTTTTGGTCAAAAATTGACACCATTCAAAAACATAACCTACCGTTGGATGTTCGAAACGTATTTTTAAATTGATTTTATTATGTATTCACAATAAAAACACTTTTATGAAACTATAAATAATAGTATGGAGTCGTGAAAATACATTTTGAAAATGACTATATCGGCCGTTAAATGTTGAATCGCCACTGTGTTTCTGACATTCAAAAATAAAACTCACTGTTGAAGGTTTAAAAGGTTTTTTTAATTAGATTTTCAAACGTTTTCTACATCATAACACACATACGAAATCACATGTTCTAGTTTGAAATCATAAAAATATGATTTGAATAACAATATAGAGTGTTCAATATCGAACTATTTTGATCAAAATTTGACATCGTTCAATAGTATAACCATCGTTAGATGTTCTAAACGTATTTTTAATTTGATTTCATTATGTATTCACCATCAAAAAGATTTTATGAAACTATATATAACAATATGGAGACAATAGAACACATTTTGAACAACAATATTAGCTATTTAATATCTAATCGCTATTGTTCAAAATTTTACTAAATTCAAGAATAAAACACACTGTTGAACATAAGAAACATATTTTTAATTAGATTTCCAAATATTTCTACATCATAACACACATACAAAACCAATTGTACTAGCTTGGAATCACAAAAATATATTTTGTAAAACCATATAAATTGTTTAATGTCTAACTATTAGGTCAAACAGGTTTTAAACAATCATATCAGCCGTTTAATGTCAAATAGCCAATGTTTTTATAAACAAAATTTAAAATTCAAGCATAAAACCCACCGTTGAAGGTCCAAAAATTTTTTAATTGGATTTTCAAACGTTTTCGACATCATAACACATATTCGAAGTGACATGTACTAGTTTAGAATTAAAAAAATATGTTTTGAATAACCATATAGGTTGTTCAATGTCGAACTATTTTTGTCAAAATTTGACACCGTTCAAGAGTATAACCTACCGTTGGATGTTCTGAACGTATTTTTAATTTGATTTCATTATCAAAACACTTTTTATGAATCTATATAGAACAATATGGAGACAAGAAAACACATTTTGAACAATCATATCAACCATTTAATATTGAATCACCATTGATTAAAATTTTAATCAATTCTAGAATAAAACCACTGTTGAATATCATAAACGTATTTTAATTAGATTTTCAAACTTTTTCTACATTATAACACACATACGAAACCAGATGTATTAGTTTGAAATTACAAAAATATGTTTTGAAAAACCATAGAGATTGTTTAATGTTGAACTATTTAGGTCAAACACGTTTTGAACAACCATATCAGCCATTCAGTGTCGAATCGTCATTATTTTTATCAAAAAAATTTAGAATTCAAGCATAAAACTCACTGTGGAAAGTCCAAAATGTTTCTTAATTAGATTTTCAAATGTTATCTATATCATAACACACGTACGAAGCCACGTGTACTAGGTTGGAATCACAAAAATATGTTTTAAAAAATTATATAGGTTATTCGATGTCGAATTATTTTGGTAAAAAATGATACCATTTAAGAGCATAACACACCGTTGGATGTTGTAAACGTATTTTTAAATTGCTTTCATTTTTTTCCATTAAAAAAATGAAACTATAAATAATAGTATGGAGTCATGAAAACATGTTTTGAACCACTATATTGGCCGTTCAATGTTGAATCGCCACCATTTTTGACAGAACTCTAAAACATTCAAGCATTAAACCCATTGTTTATTGTCAAATATGTATTTTAATTCGATTTTTAGAATTTTTCTACATCGTAAGACAAATACAAAACCACATATACTAGTTTAGAATCACAAAAATTTGTTTTGAATAACCATGTAGGTTGTTCAATGTTGAATAATTTTAGTCAAAATTTGACACCGTTTAAGAATGCACCACCATTTGGATGTTTTAAACAAATATTTAATTTGATTTCATCATGTATTCATCATAAAAATCCTTTTTATAAAATACATATATAACAATATGGAGTCAAGAAATCACATTTTTGTTGGTCGTTCAATATAGAATAATTTTGGTCAAAAATTGATATCATTTAAAAGCATAACCAACTGTTGGACATTCTAAACGTATTTTTAATTTGATTTAATTATGTATTCATCGTCAAAATACTTTTATGAAAATTTCTATAACAATATGGAGTCAAGAAAATGTATTTTGAAGGACTATATCGGCCGTTTAATAGTTGATAAAAGTTGTAGGTCCTATTAAATATATAGTTGAAAATGAGTTTGAGAAAAAAGAATTTAAAGAAAAACTCTTCCAAACATGCTCTAAATATGTTGTTAAAACCCGGAAGATATTATTACTAAATACATTTTTTCATACAAAATTGTACTATATTGTCATATTTCATCATGTCTATTGTTATTTCTTTTGTTGGTATTAGTGCATTTAATGTAGAAAATTTACTTAATACTTTATTAATAGTTAAATAAATTGTTAATATAAATATTGTTTTCTATTAATAAAAGGGAATTTGGCACAAATATTCTACAATATTAGCATTCAGTGCGAAAATGGTCCATAACGTTTATTTTTTGACACAAAAGTCTCCAACCTATGTGTTTTGATGCGCTATTAGTCCTTATTCGATGAAAAATACAAATATACCCTTAGTTTTAATTAGAGAAAATTACATTTGAATTTCTAACCTTTGCAGAATGTACAAATGAGTATATTATTATAGTCGTGTGAATTAAATTTTTCATAAGATAAAGATATAAAATTATTATGCTTTAAATATATATAATTGCTATGTAATGTGAAAAACTTGAATAAAAATTAAGTTAAATATATAGCAAATGACGTATATAATTTTTTAACATTGACCCAATCTTATTATATTTTTTATTTAACATAAAAAATTCTAATAAAAACTAATTAACAAATTATGTGTTGTTTATTTTAATGTGTTAATTAGTTTTGAACGATAATAAAATAATAAATTAAAATATGAAGAATATATTTGGATCTCTAATATTTGTAGTTAATTAACATATAACTTAATTAAATAAAAGTATTTGAGTATCAAGTTTGTGAAAGATTTTTTTTTGTTAAACGATAAAATAAAATTTAAAATTTAAAAATATGTAATTACATAATAATAAAAATAATAATATTATTTGACATATTTATTAATAATTATGAACTTAAATTTTTGTTACTTTATAATAGTTCGTAAAATATACAAAACAATTTAGTATATTATCAATTTGACCAATATAGTGTTAATTCAAAAAAAAAAAAAAAAACTCAATACTTTTCTTTAATTTTTTATAAAAAATAAAAGTATCGGACTCATTTGTACTTTTTGTAAGGGTTAGCAACCCAACTAAAATTTTTCTTTATTAAAATTAAGGGTATGTTAGTCTTTTTTATCAAACAATGACTAATTACGCACCAAAACACATAAAATTGAAGATTGCATGCTTAAAAAAATAAACGTTTAGAAATATTTCCACACTAAAAGTAAAGGTAAGGGACTGAGAGTAAAAGTAATGGACTATTTCCGTACTGAGAGTAAATCTTAAAGACCATTTACGCCTAAATTCCATTTAAAACATTAAAATAAGCTACATATTGAAAGAAACATGACTGTTAGATTAATTATTTTACGTGTAAACTAAAAAAATTAATCTATCTGGAAAGTTTGCACCTTCAGTCCCTAAACTATGCATCTTGGAGCACTTCGGTCCCTAAACAAAATTCATTTGCATCTATATGGTCTAACTATTGTTTTTGGTGCAAGTTGATCCAAATGGATGAAAAGCACCAAAAATTTTGCTAAGGATTCATATCGTCGGACTATTACATTCTCTTTTAGGGATATTTTGATGGAATAATAGCATATTTGATCTTTAATTTTTTTTAAACACTAGTATAGCCTCGTGCGATGCACGTATTAAAGTTCAAATTGTGTTTATAACAATAGTACTTAAGTTGGTTTGTTTAGGTAGAACACGTGCAAAATGTGAACTTTTTAAATTTATGGTAACAATAGAACTACAAATGTTAGTGCTAACAATGCACAATAGAATAATAACTTCATATGATTAAGAAGTTGTCTTAATAATAGATACACTCTGCCTTGGCTAAAGAATTATGCATATTAACGTTTAGCTTAGGGGACAATTGTAAGTAAATAAAATCAGTTGTTACTTTTCATTTATTTTGTTATGAAGGACATGAACAATACATTACAATGGAACTCGGGGCACCATCAAACTGTTGGGACACAAGAATCCCTCTTAACCCATCTATTTAAACCTCCTACTTAGATGCCCTGTTAACAGCCACGAGGTGTACACAATAGTACTTAATGCAAAAAAATAAACAAACTTCTTATTTATCAACACATTAATCAACAATAAAACGATGCATTTGGTTTAGCCCGTTTCTTCATGTACTTGAAATTCCAAAACACAACAAACTTGGCCTAATATTGAGTTTTCACATTGTACCATATGTGTAGTTTACTACATGAACAATAAGGAAGCAGATGTGAGATGATGCTTTGTCTGGTCCATCATCGACAAATTTGAGTGGTCAAATGGATGCGCTAAACAATTTGGACTTTACCACGTTGAATGTGTCACTTTGGAGAGTTTTAGGCAAATTGGCATAAACACTTCCTTACAGAACACATAAGAGCTCAACTCAAAGTCAAAAGCTAATTCCATACAGTTACAATATAAAGACTCTAAATATTTCTGTTCTTAGGATTCTTGGGATGGAGAAGAAAATATATGTTTGGCATGCACAAGTCCTACTGTTTGAAGAATATGCTAGTGAAATGGTTTTATTTAGAAAATAATTCGTGAATGTACTTCCATGCCAATGCCCGAGATTAATTCCGTTATAAATGAAATATATCAAAAAGCAAGTACAACCATAAGCCATATTTGTTTTCATTGCCTTACTCTATAAACTATCTTATAGTGAGATTTCAAACATTTTAAGTTTGCGCAGAAAACATTGAATGAAGAGTATAAAGACTATTTGCAATTTTGAAAAAGTTCTTTATGAAGAGTTTAATTATCCCAACAGTTATTCTGGACAGCTTTGCAAATACTTGAAACAGAGTTTAGGAAAAGATCACCTATGCAAGTGGTGTGAAAAGGACAAACCTACAAAAGGGTAATCTTCAAAAGATGTAAAGTTAAAGGAAATAATTGACAGCGAAATTGTAAAAGCAGCATCCCACAACAGTGAAGCTGATGAGTCATACTAGTCTGATTGACAAGTAACTATTTACTTTGATAAAGTAAATCTTTACTTTATTCCATGGATAGGTAAAAGACAGACAAAGTGTAACGACCACGAACTTTTTTTCTTGAGGCCTTTCGTCAGAGAGCTATTCCATGCGCCGTTAGCTTGCGTCTTGTCATCGGAGGTTGGGCTCAATGGATTTCTTCGCGTCCCGGGATTGAACCCTTGACCTCCCATTAAGAGGCCCAATTCCTCTTAATGGGAGGTCAAGGTCCGAATCCTAGGGACGCGAAAGAAATCCGCTTGAGCCCAACCTCCAAAGGGACAAGACGCAAGCTAACTGCAAGCATTTGAAATAGCCTCTCACGAAAGGCTGTAGGGGAAAGTCCGACAAAGCATCTTTGCTTTTGAAAAAGAAGAATGGCAGACTGAGCATCTTTGCTTTCGGCAAAAGAAAATGGAATACAACTGGATGGAAGAAAGCTTTCTCCTCTATATAAGCAGAAGACATTGAATGAACAAGGCAGAGGTTTTTGGAACGAAATTCATATATTTTGCTAGAAACTTCAAATGTATCAAGGCTAACAACCTTTAGACAGTAGATCCATTTGGATCTAAAACTTGTAATTAAATAAGCTTGTATTTCAAGCCTTCTTTGAATAAAAAAACAGTTTATATTTTGAATTCTTCTACTTCTCCAAAGTTTTCATGTGTCCAAATTGTTTAATCTGTACGGATCCTTACAGCAAAGATCATCAACAGGAGGCAAGGTGGCCATTGGGAAACACTGATCAAGCATTAGGGTGAGGCGGGATTTACATTCAGGACAGAAATGCAAAGAGGAACATCCAATTGAATACAATAAGAAGGTCTTGATTTATTTAAGTTGTATTTATTACCTGTTGATCCATATGTATCTATTGTCTTGTTTACATACATTCATATTAATTCCGCATTTCATACAATTTCAGACCAGACCCCTCAACACTACTGGCTGAGGAAAAGATTTAATGAAAATAGAAAGAAGAGAAATCTAAAAGAATGAGAAGCTATAAGTTGGGTAACACAGATGGCTATTTTATCCTAGTGCGAATTGTTCATGCTCGTCATTATTATTTGCCTTATCTTGACATGACACAGAATAAGCTTATTGTAAAATTACCGTGCTTCCTTCAATTTCACTATAAAAAAAACCCTCCGTAGAGATTCCACCAGTTTATACAAAAAGCTGCAAATGAAAGGAGGAAATTGCTATCTCTAGAATGATTAATAATTTGCATATAAAGACAACTTAAAAGTGATAGAGATCTACCTTAGGTGAGAGAATACAATCAATTTTGTCAAATATTCTAGTAAAGCATCTAGCACTCACTGTATCTAAGCTTTATCTACCTCCACCATGGAGATTTAGCCTCGTACACGTGCTCTTTCTATGGCACGCAATCCACTATTCAACATGCAGTACTTTATCATTCTCAGTGACATATGCTTTTCTGTTCTCGCCAAATGGATTAAGCCCTGGATTGTGAATCTCAGCAATCCCAACTAGCATATACATGGAATTACCCACTAATGTTGCACCACAAACAGCCAATTGCGCCCGAATCTACAATAACGACATAGTGTCAAAAAAGAAGAAGAAGTGTGATCTAAAATCAAATAATAGAAACAAATTAGATAGATATGAGACGTTCTTAATTCTCGTACAGCTAAATAAGAATCTAATAACAATTACATCAACACGAAGACCCTAAAAAGAAATAAAAAATGAATATTACAAAAAATTCAAAACAAATGTAAATAAAACTATCATCAACACACAAAAAGAATTAAGAAGAAAAAAGAGAATTCAGGGTTTACCTTTAGGATTGGAATCAACTGATATACACCTCACTATCGTCATTTTATCCCAAATCCGACCAAAAAATTACAAAACATAGTCACCGTTGCCTTAAACCCACACATCCACCACCACTATTCAGCACCATCGCCGCTGAAATCACGCCACCGTCCCTACATTTTCAATTAACCCCAAAAACAATAACTTCAGCAGATCAAAATCCATAAACTATAGTGTGAGATAATGACACATTCAATCCAAGAAAACAATGTATTAACTTAAAAATCAAATATTTGAATCAGAACACTAATCCTATTTGTAATGACAACTAAATGAATCAACAAACATGGAACCTGAACCATTCTTCGATTAAACTGAAAATTAGCAATAACCCATTATTTGTAACAAAGTAATCCCAATTGCTTTTCAAAATTAGACGTACTTGAAAAAAAGTTGAATTATCTCTAAAATAAATAACAAACACATTTCTTGACACCTAAAAATAATCAAACTCATGGAACATTAAACCCAAAAAAACATAAATACGACAGAGAAGTTACATATTCAACTCACCTCCATTTGGATATATATCAGAAGCATAGGCACCGCACATTTGTGGCTCATCATCAGATTTCTCACTGTTATGATTCCTTGAATGTTGCATCGCCAAACGCGGCGTGGGTTTCTTCATCAAGGAGAGAGAATAGAGATGAAAACGCACAGAGGCATGCTTGTGGTTGGGTGTGGGAGAAGACGGAGCTATCATCGGCGCTGCGTGAATAGAGAAGAAAGAAACTCGTTTGCAGAAAGAGGCAAAGTGGGTGAAAAACTGAAGAAGTTTGTAATGAGTGGGTGGGCATCGATAATGGGTGTCAGAATTTTAGAAGAGAAAAAAAATACTCCCGATCCCATAAAGATAGACTCGTTTTCTTTATTTATTTGTTCTAAATTATAGACAACTTACTTTATACAAAGTGTATTAAATTTTTTATTTTCCTAATATACCCTTATTTAATTTACATTGTTATCAACTCCAAACAAATATTTACATTTATTAGATTCATGAATGACTAATATTAAATGGGGGTATAATAGGAAAAGTGTGTAAAAAATTTATAATTTCAATTACATTAAATATGTTTTCTTAATCTGTGTGAAAAAAGAAATGAGTCTATCTTTGTAGGACGGATGGAGTATAAAATATGTCACAATGACGTCATTGAAACTACGTCGTTTTCGGTGACCACTTGAATAGTACTGACTTTAAGCCTCTTTTAATTTATGTAGGATAAGAATTAATATCCTTAACTTTTAAAAATAGTATCGAACATCTTCAAAGTTCAAGAAAATAGGCATGACAAGTCGTGATGACAAAATCCGTCCATTTTCTCTATTATCTGACATGACCCAAAATTAAAGTGACTGAAACCTATAGTAAAATTGCCATACCAATAAAATAGCTTAAATTAAAAAAAATGAAAATCTTTAAAGAAAACACTAAGGTGGTGTTCTCTTTGCGTTTGTATTTTTTGTTTTGTGTTTTGAATTTATTTTTTGTTTTGTGTTTTGAGTGTTTGTTTTGAGATTTTTGAAAATGCGTTCTTTTTGGAATTTTCGAAAATTGTTTCTGAAAACAGAAAACTCGAAAACGCGTTTCCTTAAAATTTTGTAGAAATTTGGACTTACTTGGAATTAAAAAGAATTATTAATTAAAAAAATTAAAAACAATTATTGTTAGAATTAAAAACAATAAAAAACTTGGAATTATTTGGAAATAAAAACAATTATTCATTAAAAACATTTAAAAACAATTTTAAAAAAATTATTTTTGGAATTAAAAACAATTATTGTTGGAATTGAAAAAAATTAAAAACATTTAAAAACAATTAATGTTGGAATTAACAATATTTAAAAAAAATAAAAAACATCTAAAAACAATGAAAAACTTAGAATTATTAGGAATTAAAAATAATTATTAATTAAAAAAAATTATGTTCGGAATTAAAAACAATTAAGAACAATTATATTTGGAATTATTTGGAATTTAAAACAATTATATTAATTCAAAACAATTAAAAAGAAGTTTAGGCACATGCTTAGAATTGAACCACTCACCAACCAAAAGAAAATCGCACGCCTTGCCATTTTGGACAAGAGCCGCAAGTTTGTAAATAAAACACGAAAATTGGTTAAATCTTTATTGTTTTGCCCAGCCTAAAATGAAAAAAAAAAAAAAAAAAAAAAAAGAAAGAAACGCGATGAATGACTCGAAACGGGACCTCCACGGCCAAAACACACGTTTTGGCCGTTTTGGAAAACGCCCAAGTTTTGTAAAGGAAATGTGAAAATGGCTAAAATGTCATTTTCTATTTCCTTTGCAATTTTTTGGGTGTTTTCAAAAATGTATTTTAGAAATAGCAAAGAGAACACGTTTTTCAAGAACACAAAACGGAAAATGGGTCGAAAACAAGAAAGAGAAGAGGGCCTAAATTTCCCCAGCCCATTTTCCTTAGCTCCAAACCAACAGCCACCACCCACCTGCAGCGGCGATGGCTCCACCACCCACAATTAGCGGCACCGCCACCAACTTCCACCATTCCATGTCCCAAAATGCACAATTGTTTCCATTTAATGACTTGTCGAAGGGAAAGGAGTCGACAATAATTTTTCCTTTTAGAATATGCAGAAGAAAAAAATGAGGAATTCCATGATTCAACGAATCCTCCATCCACAATGAAAAACATAGGCTTGTTACAAACTTTCCAAATGTCAAGTTACCTCCAAGAACAATTCTCCAAACGATTCACCCTCTTCAAATTCTGGCAAATCCCACCAAATTCCAAGCACGAATTTTCTCAACCAAAATGCAACATCTATACTCGTAGTGGTAGGAAATGGAATCCACCGTGCTAACTCGGTACTCATCAACTAGCTCCCAAATTTAGAAATCATAGCAAGTCAACTCTGGATTGATTAAAACTGATTTACCCCAAATGTAGAGACTGTTAAGAATTTTTTAGTTTATTTTTATTTATGTTGTTTAGAACAAGTCTAATGTAGTCATCAACTTCAGCTTTCTATTTCTGCACGATTTAAGTTTCTATCTAGTCAAAATGGTCTACCTGATCTTTAGAGCATCTCCAATCCAGCGCCATTTTGGAGTAAAAACTCCAAAATGGAGTGTGAAATCTCTCCAACCTAGCGCATATCTGTGCGCCAATTTGGTGTTGTGAATAGTGCCACTGTTCATTTGAAGTTGAAAATGGCGTGAACATTAATTCCAGTTTTGCCCTCAAGTTGTGTCAATTTTGTCAAGCTGCACCATATTTTAAGTTTGTTTTTTGGATATTTGATTTTGTCCATTTGATTTTTATTTTATTTTATGTTAATTTTTTTTAAAATTTTTATTTTATGTTAAATGTTTTTTTAATTGTAATTTTGAGTATCGTGCCCTTTTTATTGTTTTAATAAATGCAATAATTTCGTGTAAATTAATTTATTTTAAAATTTATACATTTAATATAAATATACTATATAATTAAATAATTTTTGAAACAAATTATTATTAAAAATTAAAAATATAAATGGATGAGAATATACACTATTCATTTGGTGCAAAATTTGAAGTAATGGATTGGAGATCACACATGGATTTGGTGTGAGAATTGCACTAATTTAGTGTAAAAATTGTACCAATTTGAAGATATGGGTTGGAGATGGCGTTAGCTTTTGGTTACTAATTTTTGAGCATTTTTTCAGGATTTAGTAGATACATTTCTTCCCACTTTTATGCAAACTAGTTCAAGGACGTGCGTTGCACGTCTAGTATTCCTGATGGTTTATTTATATAGCATGTGTTGACAAGTAATACTAAAGAAATGTTTGGGAAAATTGATTGATAGTTTGGAATGCGGAGTTAAATAGAAGATGTTTGTTAATGTAGTGAATATATAAAAAATGGGGGCCAATTAAGTTGAAGTTCTACGTATATGTATAGGAAATTAAGTGTGCAAAGATTGTATTTGTATAGATGATTAATAGTTGTGTATACGAACAACAAGACATATTGAAATAGATGAACAGATTTCATACAAATTCATATAGTAAGAGTTCATACAAATTGCATAGAAGGGCCAATATGTTGCTGTATATATTTAAACTAAAACAAAAGTTCAAAATCATCACGAGTCGAGGCTGGAATATTGAAGAAAATGTGCATCCAAAACACAAAAACTTGCAATGCAAAAATGGGTGTGACTATTTTGCTCTTGGACCCTTCTTGTTGTCCTTCAAGATGGGTGATGGTTGAAAATTTTTCTTGACAAGTGTTATTCCGATTGTGCTGCCATGTCGTTTGTTTTGCCTTTTGTTTGAAGTTAATATATCCATGGATTCGAAAACCATCCTGATCACATGACAACAACCTTGATGGAAAGCAACAAGTCACCATTCTTTTTGTTATTTCTGCATAAAAAGAAGAATTCAACATAAGATGATAAGACGAATTTTTACTGCCAACACAACACACGCACGCACTTGCAAGCAAAATGAAACCTAGCTTTATTCTGCAATTTTTTGGAGTCCGATAATTCAAAATTGAACCTTGCTTTGCATTCAGGATGGTAATATACGCATATTTTGTAGTACTGAAATTATTTTCGTGGACTGTTATAGAATAACATTTCTATGTATATCTAAATGCAATATATTTGAGAAAACATAAACCACACAATTGGAAATAGGATAACAAACTTAAGACATAGCTGATAATAGAATTTTGAACTCCATGGACATCTAATTTTGAACTCCATGGACATCTAAGAATTTAATGCCTCTCATAGATATATCTTCCAGCAACCTCAAAACATTTAAAAGATGAAAAATAGAATTTTTCACTGAAAGTAAGAAAGAAATAATTAGAATAGAACAAGCTCATACAGTTAAAGAAAAATATTCTACATATTTGCATTGTCTGAAGTTGACTTCTTGTAGAGTTTAAAGTTATCTTAATGCTGCACATGGAAAGAAAACAAATAATTGGTCTCATGATGCATATTGGAGGAAGGAGAGTATATTCATATTCATTAGAAAACAAGAAATATCGAACTAAAAAAAACACGTAAATAAAATAAAAATTGGAATAAATCAAGATTAATAGAAGACTCATAATGCACAAGTTACAAAATTATTCCAAATAAAAATTTACAAATTTAAAAATGTGAACAAAACTTCATACTAACCATCTTTAGGGCATTTTCTCGAGTTTATATATCTGCTCTTGAAAATAGTTTTAAAAAAAATTATTTTTACACAACATCATACGCGCAAAAAGCTATTAAAAAAATTCAAATTCTAGTTCATAAATAGAAATCAAAATGACCAAAATAAAGCTCTCCAAAACATCCATTCCCAATCTTTCTCCTAGCCTTAAACATGTCTCTAATAATTATTTTCCCACAAATACCAAGATCTTTCTCTATTTTATAGTGTACCACCCAATACGAACAATATTACACAGTTGTTTAAAATGACAACCAAAGTCTTTAATTTCAGACAATGCCATTCAAATCCATTTGAAACCCATTGCAGAAAATTATTCATGAAGGAAACAAATGGATGGTATATTTATCTTTGATAATATAACCAACCCCCACCCACGCACAAAAAAAAAAGCAAAATGAAGCAACTGACTTTTATCCTACCCTATGATTGGTTGAAGCCACGGATAGAACGTGAGAATGTCCCATAAAACCTACCACATTGATAATAGCGTAATGGGTTAATCAACTGGTTTTGGCCACTGGTAAATAACAAGTATTGAAATCACGGTACCGGAATGCGACGTTGAACTTACATGGAAGTGCAGATTTTGCAGAAATTCATTGGAGAGAAGGCAAACAGGCAATTATACATGTACATACATGTGAGTGCGTGAGTAGCTACAGTTTAAATTAGAAACACAACCCAATATGCTCTACTGAACGCACAGCATTCAAGAACCAATTCATCACAGGTAAAAATTTAAATCTTCCCCTCAATTGGGTACATGAAGACAGCTACCCCTGGGTTGCACGAGGGTATAAGAAAGAGACTTGAAAAACCTCTCCACATAGTTTTCTTGGAAAAAGCCACATGGATGTAAACCTTCAATATGCAGCCAGGCTTGAATCACTGCCATCTCTCACCACATCCCACCGCCCTGTAAAATTTAAATGAGAATCCAAATAGAAAATTCATGAAAGATGTTTACCAAACATCAACTCTAAATGCTTTGTAAACTGATGAACTGAACAGATATAGAAGATAACGTGGTAGATTCATAGAATCTCTTTTAAAAGAAAAAAGGACTAAGGAGCTTTCCAGTGACCTTATGTTTTCAGCATGTTGACAAATATTTGATGCTGATCATAGTTACTCTATTGACAGTGATGCATACCATGTTTGTTTCAAATACTTTTTCTTAGTTGCCCAGATCTTAGCTCTTTTAATTATGTGTCATAAATTTATTTAAGGAAAGAAAACAGAATAGCAACAACTATATCATTAATATGATACAGGGGCACCAAAAACAAATACATGGGTTAGCATATGTTCTCTAATTTATTTATTTTTTTCTTTTTCATCATTTCATGTGATTGAATCTATGTGCTTTGTGAAACAAATTTGAAGATTAGATTGCCTAGATTTTGACTAATTCGCAAGATAACAACTGTTAATGTTCAGTCAGGTGTTCTTGAATCTTGATATCACTGTTAAGGTATAAAAGTGTAGAACAAAATGTTTGCATTATTAATTGTTTTCCGATTCATTTTTACCCCCACTATCAAATGATGCTGAAGATCAGATAATGATTAGTAAAAGATCCAGAATTAATCATTCAACTTATCAACAATGGACAAGAACAAGGCTCATAAATTTTAAACACCACACCCACCACCCACCATTTTCTTCAGAACAAAAGAAAAATAAGTCCAAACAGTAGCCAGCGACAGAGAGGCAAATTAGTATCTTGAAACATAAAACATGAACCGCCACAGTATTTCGTTACATGGAATATCAAATCCAAGGAATTGCGATGTGCACTGGAATATCATTTTAACCTAGACGTTAAATGAGTAGTTCAATTTTCTTAACAAACTTCAATTATTTGAATGACCCCAAAAAATGTAGGATACAAAGGTTTGCGTTATTCTGAATAGGGATTTTGGCGCAAATGGTCCCTAAAAGTTAATTTACACATTATGTGTTTTATTTTTGAACGAAAATAAAACGATAAATTAAAATATGAAGAATATAATTGGATCTCTAATATTTGTATTTATAGTTAATAAACATATAAATCAATTAAATAAAAGTATTTGTACATCAAGTTTGTGACAAATTTTTTTTTTTTTATAACAATAAAATACAAGTTTAAATTTTAAATAATATAATTACTTACTAATAAAAATAATAATTTTATTTGACATGTTTATTATTAAAGTGTTAATTAAAAAAATCATTAATTTTCTTTAATTTTTTATTAAAAAATAAAAGTATTGGACCTATTTGCACATTTTGTAATAATTAGGAATCCACATACAATTTTTTCTAATTAACTAAGGGCATATTTGTCATTTTCATTCTATAAGGACCAATTTCACACCAAAACACATGTTAGGGACATGTATGCCAAAAATAAACGTTAGGGACCGATTACACACTAAGGGTAAAGGTTAGGGACCATTTGGGCCAAAATTCCAAAACAAATTAATGGCTAACGGCACAATTGGACGGATTCTGTCCATAGGGACCATTTTTGCAACCAAATGCATAGGTTAGGGACCTCATAGCTAAAAATGAAAGGTTAGGGACCAAAATCGCACTGAGTGCATACGTTAGGGACCATTTGCACCAAAATCCCTTCTGAATATGTTCCACTTGTACATATCAAATATTTCTATTGGTCAACAACATTGAATTAATAACCCAACTTGAGTTCGGAAATAAATGATAATACCAACTCAAGTTTTCTTACATCCGACCAACTCCATAAAATAGAACTCCTCAAAGTTTAAACATACACATAATTTCAATTTTTCAAAATATTCCAGTTTCTTCATTTTAAGGTTTATTATACTCTAGAATCCTATCATTGATATACCATTTGTTGTGATTAAGATTTTTTTTTTAATTCAAAATAGTGCTTGCATTAAACAGTTAATTTGGTTAGGAAAATGAAGGCATTAAGCATGGATTAAGAGTGTTGTTTTTACAATTGACAAGTCTGCATTCAGATTTATTCACCACCATCTGAACTCGATCCTGCATTCCTCATCGATTCAGCAAGCAATTTTTCTCCATTCTGCATTTGTCTTTCTACAGCCACCATATAAAACCCAATTGCACTTCCAATAGTACAGAGCCAAAGTATCTTCGATGACCATTTATCACCAATTACTCTGTCTCCCAATCCCATATTTCACTTTTAAGTTTGATGATGAAGAAGTTGATTTATCCTTGTAGAATTCACTGCAACACAAGGGGATGATGAACACGTTGCCCTATATCCCTCTCCTTAAAGGTAAATTGTTACCCATTTTTTGTGTTTGTTGTGGTTAAGATTGAAAGTCTTAAAAAGCCAAGAAATTAAATGCCCATAAAGCGGCAACCTAGTAATCAATCCCGAAATCAAAAATTTAGATGCAGATTATTATTAACAATGAGAAATTTGAAGTCACAATAAATATTTATTAATTAAAAATCACAAAAACAGTTATCCAATCCATATTTCCACAAATAAAAAAAATTAAATAGCTGAATAAGAACCCAAAGGAACAAAGTATTTTTGAAGAACAATGCTGCAACAAATCTTGAAAGCAGGTAACCTAAAAAAAAATTGCACTTGGGACTTACCTCAGAACTCACGCCTGCTTCAAATCGAATCCATTCATCAACAATTGGAAGAAGACAATACATAAGGAACACCATTTGTAAGGGGAAAAAGAGAAAGATGGAAAACAATAGTGAAAAACGATTTCGCACAAATTGAAAAACATCGTCATGTAAATTGAAGGAGAAAAATAGAGGAGATCGACACTCTTCAAAGCACACGTAAAATTCTGGACGAGTAATTCTTGGATCAGTAACGTAGAAAAGAAATTTCAATTTGTTAGAGGAAATTTTATAGATACGCGATTGAAGAAGGAAAGGAAATACAAAGGAAATTGGTAGACAGCAGTAACGGTGGAGATCTTAGGTAACAGAGGCGGTGTTGGGCTTAAGCAGCGACGGTGGTGGCTAATGTGATCAGTGAGGGTGGCTGAGCAGAACACCATTATTGGATTTCGTTCTGGCAATTTTGTTTCAATTTGTTAGCGTGTGTTGAAAGTATCGATTACTGTTCAAAATGGGCCAAAAAACGACATCGTGTTGGTTGACCATTTTGAACAGTAACCCAACATTCCACAATTTAATATAGGTAGGATAATCGTTGGTATTTGCTATATATAAATAGCATTGGCTATATATAAATTTTGGGGAGCCTAGGACCCCCCAAAATTCTAAAACTATTTTTTTTTTAATTTTTAATTTTTTTAAGTGATAACCATCAGCCCAAACCAAAACATAAGAAAATGGCCCAAACTATAAAATACTCAAAACAATGTTGTAAACCCAACAAATAGACACTACAAGAAGGGAGATTTTTACCGACTAAAATTTATCGACTACAAAAAATTTGGTCGGCAAAACATCATTTACCGACTAAAGTAATTAACTAGTCGCCCAAAAAATTAAAATTTACCGACTACGAAAATTTGGTCGGCAAAACATCATTTACCGACTGAAGTATTTAACTAGTCGCCAAAAAAATTAAAATTTACCGACTACAAAAAATTTGGTTGGCAAAACATCATTTACCGACTTAAGTATTAATTAGTCGCCCAAAAAATTAGGAATTGTAGTTGGTCAACCAATAAGGGATTCAACGACCATGAGTCTAGTCGGGGAAGGACGTAATGCCGACTAGTGTAGTTGTGGTCGGCAAAAAACACTACAAGGAATAAGGCTTTCACCGACTAAATTTTACTAACTAAAAATATGTGGTCGGTAAAAATTGTTTTTACCGACCACAATTATTTTTTGGTCGCCTACAATTATTTTTACCAACCACAATTATTTTATGGTCGGCTAAACATTACCGACTACAATATCTAGTCGTGAAGGTTCTTTTTACCGACTAAAATTATTTGTGGTCGCTTAAACATTACCGACTACAAAATATGTAGTCGGCGAAAAGTGTTAATGCCGACTACAATTTTGTAGTCGGCCAAAAACTTACGCGGGAGGTTTTCCCGCGTTTGACAAAAAGCGAGCAGCGTTATGTCCGACTAAGTGCCCACTACTAAAAAGGGAGGCAACATAGACGAAATTTTAGCAACGGATGACTTTCGTTGCTATTACCAACAAAGTAACAATAATTTAGCAATGACTTATTATTTTATCATTTTTAAAAAATAAATATTAATTTAGCGACGGAATTACCAATGGAAGACTTTCGTTGGTACAATTTTGTTGCTAATCCGTTGGTAAAAATTTAAAAATAAATATAAATTAAATAATTTACTGTCGAATATTCCAACGAATGATTCCATTGGAAACTATATAAAAGAATAAAATAATTACGAACAATAAAAAATTTGTGGCTAAACTTTTAAGTAATATTAAAAAATAATTAAATTGTTACCAATAGAAAGAAATTTCGTGAGTTGTGTAATCTATAGTTATCTGTACTACAAAATTAATAACTTAAAATAATTCAATAGCAATAATTATATATAGTCAATTAGAGCATGTTCAGTAGAGTTTTTTCCCCAAGAAATCCATTTTTTTGCCTACAATTTTTGACTTTTCAACCATTTTTACACTATAAAAAAGTCAAAAAGTAACCAAAAAAACCCATTTTTTCCCCCAAAAAACTCTACCGAACAAGCCCTTAATTAAATATTTTTATTAGTAATTTAATATATTTTAAAAATAAAAAGACATTACATACAAATTTCATCTAATAAATTTCATTTCCCTCCGGCTTAAGATTTCAATTCCCGCTTATAATTTCACTACCCTCTATAAACTTTCATTTTTCCTCATTCTAGTCCCATTATCCCCCACTCTCAACCCCCCAACACATACACACAGAGACAAAAACATGACCCATTTCCCTCTCCAAATCCCTAACCCCATCTTCACCGCCTCCGTCTCTCTCCCTCTCCCGCGTCTCCGCCTTCCTCCGCTGGCTATATTCTGCGCCGAATTCACCACCAACCGCCAAAGTCGCATCTAGCCAATAGCCACCCACCCAGGTAAACTTTGCAGAACTGATTAACCTAATCTTGTGCTTCAAAAGGAAATTGAAATTTAATTCTTCTCTCCTCAAAATCTTATGGTGTATATCACTTGGAATTTGATTAGGCTTCCTAAGTATGACAGATTTTTGGAAAAAAATAAGCCCATGACACATTATAGTTTTGAATCGTGCGTTTGGTGATTTTTTGTTAATGATTTTTCGATTTTGTCTCCCCATATTTTTTAAATAAGGGCATCCCACAGTTCGTGTTGGTAAAGAGATTTTGAAGAAATTTTATTCGTGTCTATGTAAATGTATAGCAAGATTTATGCACACTTTGTTGAAGAAATTTATATTTTGATGTTGTAGGAATTATTATATGCGTAGTTTGTTTTATAGTTTGAATTGAAGAGATTTTGGAAAATTAGTATGTGTTGCTCACCTTTTCATCAAGGTTTTTTTGTTATGTTGGATCCATAGTTTATGTGATTATTTTCTTGTGTTTTTTGTTGCAGGGAATAATTTAAGGGAGTGACAAGAAATCTCGACAGTACCGGGGTAGCTAATATGGGAAATCGTGAAGAAGAATAACTCCTTTTGGTGAAGGAGTTTGGAAATGGAACTGCTGGTGTCGTATTCAAGAAGAGGCCCAACAATCTTTCTGACATCCACTCTTCCAAGCACTCTGTTTAGTATAAAGTCGCTTTGTTCTCTAGTTTACATTTCTTGTTATATAAATACCAATTTGATTTAGTTTTAGAATTGGTTTTCCATATGTAGTGTTGGACAAGACTTGTGAATGTGATTTCGGATAAAGGCTTTGAATTACTGTTTTGGAAAATGTGTGAAACATGTCAATTTCATCGTTATTATGAAGTCATAAATTATGCTAAGAGTAGTAGTTCGTGCTAATTCTTATGTGAGAAGTTTTGAATGTACGCTTTGTTGTCCTAAATCGATAATGAGAGTATTTGAGATGTGTTTTGCTTAGTTGCTTAAAACATAGATAATTGTGGTATGTATTAATGTTAATATTTTGTTGTAATTGGGCCGATTCATTGGTATGTAATTGGAGTAGTTGGTTACGATGTTGCTTGAGGTGATTTATAATATGGGATTTGTTTGGTTTTAAAAGCATGAAAGAAACTATGGTTTTATACTTTTATCTATTGTGTTTTAATTGAGTTTATCTTGGTGGCTACCTAGGTTTTCAACATTGATTGCTTAGTTGCATTTTCTAGCAAAAAGTCAAGGAAATGCGGTATAGCTTGCGGTGATCTAATGAGAATCTGGAAGAATTCAGTTTTGAAGAAATTTAAAAGCCTTTTATTTTGTGAATTGCATGATACAATTCCAGTCACATGTGTGATGCCAATGGGGGATCTAGGAGTGAGTCCTATCTTTCTTCTTCTTGTTGTTCTTTTTTCGTTATTTAATTTTCAGCAATTGAAAACTATGCCTAGAACAATTAAACCAGCTTCTAGTTGAAATTAAGGAATTACATTTAGGATTTTTATATGGATTCAAAACTATGCCCAGAACCATTTAGGATTTTTTTCCTGGGTAATTACAATAAAAATGAGGAACAATTTATTTTTTCCTGGCTTATGATAAGAGATTCTTGATTTTGGGGCTTGCTTATCTGGCTGTAAAACAAGTGTCTAGGAGACCTTGAGAATATGTTTATTTAACTATTGTCTCTATCATATGATCTTTATTTTTTTTAAATATTTTACGACATGTTAGCAACAACTATTAACCAATTGACCATGTAAAATTTAGAGGTATTTATGTTTCGAAGTCGATAAAAAAAATCCAATATAATTTAAACTATTTAGTTGACATTTGGGAATGAAATGTATATCCATTTATGTGTTGTTTCATTTATAACCAATTACATATTTATTTAAAAATTGCCTATTGAGTGGATCTTATTATCCATTTGTTCAGGACACAAGCAATGGTAGACCAGACATGATAGATTTATGGAAGATCACCAACTACAAACAGGGCAAAGGGTGTATGGCTCAAATTGCTGAAAAGAAATATGTAACTTACTTTCAATTTAAATATAATGAATTGTTTCAAATTATATGTCATTAACTCATTTATACTTTTTCTTGTAGGATGATATGGTCACGCTTTTATCTTCACAGCAACATACCGACAATGAAGGTCAGAATGATGACGGGGGTGATCGACCACAAGTTCTTATTGCTGATGATGTAGCTAATGATGTATCATATGGTCACACTTTTGTTTTGTTTTTCTCTTGTAAATACATGTGCAGGTTTGTAGCTATTTTGAAAGGGAAACATGCACTGTTGTTTTGTGTAGTGCATGTTCTTTTTTATGTGACTAAATGTATATTTGGCAATACAAAATTGTTAACTTAGTATTTAACATTTATTGTATTTAGATGAACAATTTGTAACAGCTTTGCATAACTATAATAAAATTAATTATTAAAAAAAAAACTTGGTACACATAATTGTTGACCACAAAATTTTAGCTTGAATCTACCTTTTCCTCACTAAATTTTTTTTGGTCCGAGACCATTTTTGCCTACTACAATAGAATTTAGCCGGCAAACATAACACCGACTATATATATTAGTCAGCGATGAATTTTACCAACTAAACTTTTGTTAGTCGGCGAATATAACACCGACTAGAAATTTTAGTCGGTGTTGACTTTTACCGACTAAAAATATTTTAGTCGGCGAATATAACACCGACCAAAATAATTTTAGTCGTAGATACAATTTACCGACTAAAGAATATTCTAGTTGGTGATACTATTTACCGACTAAAAATATTTTAGTCGGCGAATATAACACCGACCAAAAGAATTTTAGTCGTAGATACAATTTACCGACTAAAGAATATTCTAGTCGGTGATACTATTTGCCGACTAAAGAATATTTTAGTCGGTGATACTATTTACCGACTAAAGAATTTTGTAGTTGGTATTTGATTCGCCGACAGGCTTTCCCCGACTAACTTGCCGACCAAAAAATTTCAGTCTAAGATAATGTTCGCGGCGAGGTTTACAATATGGCCGACTAATTGTTTAGTCGGTAAAAGTCTTCCGTCTTGTAGTGAGAGGAAATTGCACCCCATAATGTTCCTAATTTTACTTTTGTTGTACATTTATTCCAAGAATACTGTGTATGATATATTTATATTTTAATCTAATATTAATATAAATAAAAGAAATGAAAAGCAGCTTTTACCATTAATCACTTTCTCCATTTCGCGCACAGCAACCCATTATCCTCGCAACCACATTCAAAATCCCAAAAATGGCGGAACATATTTAAGAATATATTTTCAAAAATTCTAATAGTATACGGTTCTTGTGAAAACCTACCAACTAAAGAAGATCTCCTACATTTTCGTCAATAATTTTTCATAATCGTCAACACCCATGAAACCTTAAGTTGTGATTTTTATCGAAAATGTAGGAAAAACGGCGAACAGATCTTCATCCTAAACCCACTTCATCCCAATCATCTCTATGTGAATGCACAATCCCAAAATTAGTCAATCCCCTAAATCTCTAGGGTTCTCCGCCACCCATATCACTTAATCCCCTAAATCACTAGGGTTCTACATCTAGATGTAACCATCACCCTTCGATTTGCAGAAATTTCAGTCGTCGGACAAAGGAACCGCACATGGATGCACATATTGAAGGAAGTCGCCGGCGAATAGATGCTTACTAATCTGTGGCAAAGGTAGTTACAAAATCAATTTGCATTGTCCCTGTTCCTAATCTGTTGCAAACATTGTTACAAAATCAGTTTGCATTGTCTCTGTTACTAATATGTTGCAGACGATGTTACAAAAATCTGTTTCGTTGTCTCTGTTATTAATGTGTTGCAAACATTGTTACAAAATCAGTTTGCATTGTCTCTGTTACTAATCTGTTGCAGACGATGTTACAAAAATCTGTTTCGTTGTCTCTGTTATTAATCTGTTGTAAACAATGTTACAAAAATCTGTTTCGTTGTCTCTGTTATTAATCTGTTGCAAATAATGTTACAAAAATCTATTTCAATTATAAATATGAGGATGTTATCATCGGACACGATTTGCATGAAGAAGACGCTTTGCAGTTGGCCGAGACGAGTTGCAGTTTATTGTAATGTTGGAGAGATGTTGAAATTATTAGGTTTGTAAATGATGAAAGAGAGAGAAACATGAGAGACATTAGATTAATGAGAAAGAATATCTTAATTAGTTATATATAAAATCTTAATCAAAATAGTAAATGAGATAATTAAGGATTCTGTTACAATATTTAATCAATTAAATAATTTATTAAAAATTAGATGAAACCCAGTATTTTTGGAATAAAAAACATGTTACGGTTTTTTTTATAAATAATAACATAAGATGACTTATTTGTGAAAATTTCCCCAACAAATATTACCCAACCCAAATTCCAATTACCCAACCAACCAAAAACCCAATTCATACTTCTTCTTCAATCTGATAGTCAGAAAAGCAATTGCAAATACGCGCACAATCAGTAAAACTTTAGTGGTTCAGTCCTTATTTCGGAATATGCAAAAAAAAAAACTTGAATCACTTCTTCATCTCCTACAAACTTCGGATTGAAGAATCGATTCAGCGATTCCCTACGTCACATCACGTTCACCGCGTAACGTAACAGACTAACAGCAAATCAGCAATGGAGAGTCCCTCTTTCTGGTAAAATCTCATGTTTCTGGGGAGATGAAATTGATATGGGATTACAAAATTACAAATGATTGGCCCATTCCTCAAACAATAATACAAAATTAATAAATACATTTTGCTTGTTAATACATATTGTGTTCAATTGATTTTTTTCTTTTTTTTTTTAGCTTGAGTAATATTTAATTTCATTTGTAAACCAGATCTTCCTATTTTGGAGGATAATTTTATAGAAGGCAACGTGAATAAGAAGAGTTTGACTAGTTTTAGATCTTGAATATTTTTGTACAGTAACTTCTTGTAAGCTTTTTAAAGACTACGATTTATAAAAAAAATATTATTCTCATAAAAATGAGTTCAGTAATTGTGGTTTGAGAGAAAAAAAATTCGAGAGCACTGCCCTCGAACCCTCGTAAGGGCTTCTCCCCTCTCCAGGCCTGCCCCATAGAGGACCCCCCAACTTCAAAAGTATGGCTCCACCACTGATCATAAAGCAATGAAATCATTCTTTTTTCTTTTGCTTATTTTGCTCTTCTTTTACATCAGTGGTATTTGAGCCAAATCGAACTAGCGAAGAAAAATATCGCAGACTTTATTTTCTTTGATTCTTCTTATCTCAAGCAACAAGAGTGATTAATGGCCTCTCGAAAGCTTTGTCCAACCAACCCTCACTTTGATGATCACTATGATCATTGGAGCATGTTAATGGAAAATTTCCTAAGATCCAAGAAGTATTAACAGGTGTTGACATAGGGATACAAACCAGCATCCGGTGTTGTTTTAACAGAGGTGCAGAGTAAGGAATTGAAATGAATGAAGCTGAATGATCTGAAAGCAAAGAATTACTTTTTCAAGGCAGTTGACCGTTCTATCTTGGAAACTATTCTTAGCAAAAAAACTTTCAAGCAGATTTAGATTCCCTAAAGAAGAAATATCAAAACTCATCAAGAGTGAAGCGGCCTTAGCTTCAAGTCTTTGAGATAGGAATCTGAAACGTTACAAATGAAATATGGTGAATCTGTAATGAACTATTGTGCAAGGACTATGGGGATAGCAAATAAGATGTGATTCCATGGTGTGACGATGGAAGATTGTTGTGAAAATATTTGTGATTGCAAGTGTACAATATCGCACAAAAGTAATAAAGTGGACCTATTGAGTTCGGATTATCGTTCCCACGAAGACTATCTTATTTATATATTAGTTCAATTAATCTTAATGCTAATTTATTTAAAACAATTTGATTTGATTTGATTTGAAATATTTAAACTAGAATTATGAATTTAAGGAAATAAGAAAAACAATGCAATAACTTATGTAAAAGCAAATAACAAGAATTTAGAGAAAAATGATGGATAAAGCGTTTGGACGAACGAATTCACCTAGTTGTCATCTCTAATTCCTCTTCTCAAGATTTGTTCTAAGTTGTATTCGGTCGAATTCACGAGTTTATCCTAATTTACCTCTCTCGAGTTCAAATTAGGCCTATCTAAATAAGTCAACTTAGGCAGTCAGAATGGTCCTTAATTAGATGCATTAATTCTCCTAGGAATTCAATTAAGACCGCAGCAATAATAAAAGTGTATCTCTACCTTTTATTCAATTATCGAATTTTACTACGTGGTCTAGATTAATAATTTGCTTCTCAGTTCATTACAATCCACGAGATCAATGAAATAATGGCCAGTTATTCCACGTATTAAGAGAAAAAGTAAAATCAAATACTTGAGCAATTTATAAGTCAAAACTTGATATTCGAAATTAAAGAATTAAAAACTTGTTGTGAAAATATTTGTGATTACAAGTGTATAATATCGCACAAAAGTAATAAAGTGGACCTATTGAGTCCGGATTATCGTTCCCACGAAGACTATCTTATTTATATATTAGTTCAATTAATCTTAATGCTAATTTATTTAAAACAATTTGATTTGATTTGATTTGAAATATTTAAACTAGAATTATGAATTTAAGGAAATAAGAAAAATAATGCAATAACTTATGTAAAAGCAAATAACAAGAATTTAGAGAAAAATGATGGTTAAAGCGTTTGGACGAACGAATTCACCTAGTTGTCATCTCTAATTCCTCTTCTCAATATTTGTTCCTAAAGTTGTATTCGGTCGAATTCACGAGTTTATCCTAATTTACCTCTCTCGAGTTCAAATTAGGCCTATCTAAATAAGTCAACTTAGGCAGTCAGAATGGTCCTTAATTAGATGCATTAATTCTCCTAGGAATTCAATTAAGACCGCAGCAATAATAAAAGTGTATCTCTACCTTTTATTCAATTACCGGATTTTACTACGTGGTCTAGATTAATAATTTGGTTATCAATTCATTACAATCCACGAGATCAATGAAATAATGGCCAGTTATTCCAAGTATTAAAAGAAGAAGTAAAATCAAATACTTGAGCAATTTATAAGTCAAAACTTGATATTCGAAATTAAAGAATTAAAATTATGCTACATCGTTCATCCAAAACTTTAAATCTAGCTACTCATGATTTGGGAGAAAGACAAGATGAAGAGTTTCAAATACATAACCGGATCTTGAATGAAAGAGGAGAAAAAGTTGAGTATCTTGCACCAAGAAATCTTTGTTTTCCCACTCCAATCTTCTTGATCTTGGTCATTATTCGTCTTCTTCGTCGTTCTTTTCTCCGTCTTGTCTTGTGTTCTCCCAAGATTCAACAACCCTTTTCTTGACCTAGATTAGGTCTTTATATAGTTACAAAACATTCCAAATTGTATTTAATTCAAAAAAGACCAAAACGCCCTTAGTTTAGGTTAGGAAAAATTGAACTTTCCTATACTTGGGCCCCAGTCGGGCTGCGGTATGCAAACCACGGCCCAGCCACGGCCAAGAGCAAACCGCGGCTAGACCGCGGCAAACAGTGAGTGCTCTTTGCCGCGGTTAGCAAACTGCGATTGGACCGCGGTTCATAAAACCCTCTTATTGCAATTTGGTCCTTCCACTTTCAGTTGTTTGTGATTTAGTCCTCGAATTTCTTCTTTCATTTCAATTTGGTCCCCTTTATTTGCCACTCAAGTCCTTCATCTTTTTCATGTTTACGAATTGGTCCCCACTTCTCCATCTTCATGCACGTTTAGTCCTTCTTTGCCAATTTTTTTCTTTGTTTCTCTCCAAATCCATTGGAACTCGGGTTTCCACCTAAAACAATCAAATTAACACACAATTAAGTAAACATTCATTCAAGATTGCAATACAATTGTCCAATTTTGACACTACAAATAAGCGTAATTCGACACCTATCAAATACCCCCAAACTTAAACATTTTTTCGTCCTCGAACATAACTATTTACTTGATGAATCAGACAAATATAAAATTAAAATTTACTATAGTGGATAGCTTGCCGTGTTTTCTTCAGGTTTTGAAACAAGTCACTCAACAAAAATTATTTCTACATCATGCTACAAAAATAGATTTTTGCTCATCCGATGCTCGACTGATATATGTGTATGCATATAGTCAATCCAATCAACATAAACTTTTAGGTTAGTAATATTCTGTTCCCCCAGTGGTCAATTATTTCCTTTCTCTCTTGTGAGAATACACACTCCCCTCTTGATGTTCAATCTCTCACCTTGGGTGTTGACTCTATAGTTGCCCTCAAAATACTTATTCTTTTACCACTTAAAATTTGATTAGGTCTACCCAATACAGTTGCTATCTAAATCTGTGATTATTCTCCTTTTATTGAATGCTTTGACTCTCAAGCTTCTACTAGGTAAGTCAAACCCACTAGTCATCTAAATCCCCATGTTATGCGCACAAATGCTCAATCTTGCTTTTCCTTCTCAATTTTTTTTTATATATATATATACGTATCTTTTGTGCAAGACCTCACTCCCTTAAGCTTTCTAGATGACCCTTGTAGCGAGCTTTAGGCCGATGGCTCCCAGATCTGATAGACCTTAGGGCACCGAGTTTTGAGAACCCCAACGGGCTTTATCACTCGAGTCAACTAGGCTACGAAGAGATGTATAAGATAAAGCAAGTGCAATGCCTTTCAATTTATTATTTTTTTTTTTTTGGGAAGGAAGCAAGATAAATAAGCGGAGATTAGATTCCTAGCATCCGGTCAATACCTAGATTCCACAGGAGAGCCAAATACATTCCACACAATTATTACTCAAGCACGGAATCAACACCTATCTAAATACCTTCTGCATTGATTTAACTACCCCCAAACTATTCTTTCACCGGGTCGGGTAATTTAGTTGTCAATTTGTGGTTTTGGTTTTCACAACTTAGGTTCACTCATTGTATTATATTCCACATACCAACCAAAGTTAGTGATGAACATGACTATTTTACTTACATTTAATCATATCTCACACGGATAAGTATAGCATATAAGAGACATATATAGCATCACCTAGTCATAACCTTTGAATCGATAACAGTTTCAATTTGATAATCATCATTAGTCGGCAAGACTATCCAACATACAGACACACAAGTAAAGCAAATATTTTTTTTTAGGGAGCAAAAATAACGAAATTTAAAAGATCACCCCCAAACTTAAAATAGACATTGTCCTCAATGTAATAAAGTAGAGCAAAATAAATAAAAAGGAAAGAAATAACTTTGATGTAGGTCATGGAAAGATCATTGCAGTGGGCAACCGATCAGGAAGCATCAGAAGGCCCAAAGTGGTGCTGATTGAGGCGTTCAAACATGGCAAGTAGCTCGTGATGGTCACTCCGTTGGCACTCGTCCATTGATCGCAGTGTAGCAAAGAGTTCGTCTTGTCCATCTCTCGCGTTGAAGATCACCTGCATGGCGTTGCAAAGTGGTCTGAACAGAATCTAAAACTGGTCCAAAATTCAGTCCACCCCGACGTCGAATCCTCTGTGGCAATATCGGTGTATCTGACTCCAAGGGCCCATCCTCATTGGCCTGAGAGTCGTCATCCTCTTCTCCTTCCAATTTGGCAGCCAATCGGCGCTCATTAGCATGACGGTGGACTTGTCCAACCGAGTGCCTCACAGACAAAAGACGGAGAATATGGGTCTTTGTAGTGGCCTTTTCAGAAGAGTGCATGGAAACATGAGCTCGTTTGCAAAGAGCGGAGATAAGACTTGGGAAGATGAGTTTGGACCGGCCTCTTGGGTTGGAAGCAAGCTTTGTGATAGCGTTGAAAATGTACTCTCCGAAGTTTAAAGAGTGACCAGTGGCCAACCGATAGAGAACTATCATCCGGGTCGGATAAATTTCTGTCAAGTGAGTCGTGGGGGAGATGTTGGACGCCATGAAAGAGTGGAGGAGACGGAGTTCGTCGCTCATGTCTCCATGGTGGACAACATTACTCTATGGCCAAGGTCGAGGATTCTCGACAGGATAGATAACACGGGCGACAGCATTCCAATTAGTGATTGCAAGTGCTTCGGAGCCCTCAGGGACACCGTAAAAGAGTCCTATGACATCGGGGCTAAAAGGAACCCAAACCCCTCGAACATACGTTGCGTAGGCGTGGTCGTCCTCCTCATCATTGATTGCCAAGTTGAAATTCACCATGAATTCCCGCACCACCTCCATATACACATTGTGGGGTTTAGAGCAAAGTCGCGGCCACCCGTTGTCATGTATGATGTCGGAAAGTGTAGTATGGCTTAAACTTTCCAAATCGACCTCCCTCTCTACAATGGCCGACCATGTGGAAAAAATGGGAGCTCGTTGCTTTGCATCGTTGCTTACATAAAATTCATAGGAAGGGGCCGCAGGGCGGGCTCTTTTATGGACATTAGAGTCCTCAGCAATTTCTTTTCCTTTTCTTGAGGTAGTTGCCCTGGATCTAGGAGGCATGGTGAACGTGAACGTACCTACAAGGTAAAAGAAATGAAAGTGAGAAGCTGACTATAGATAAGGGATGCCAAATTAGTGCGAAAGTGAATGTAATGATATCTCAAAAGAATGAAGGAAGAGTAAGCATATGGAGTCGATGGAGACATATTATCAAACACATTCAAGGCAATGAACAAAAGAGCCGATAAAAGATATGTAGGCAAGAATTGTGCAGTCCCCAACTTGCAACCAAAAAAATGCAATCTAAACAACCACTCCAAGATATGCATGTGAGATGACCCAACCCCCAAGAGAAAGTAAAATTACCTAGCATTGAAGGAAAGCAAAGAATGAAAAAAAATGAGCTCAAAAAATGGATGGGGCATTATATCAAACACTTGGGAGGCATAGCACCAATGAACTAACAAGCAATAGATATGGAGCTAACTTTCAAACCCACATACTCTTTGAAAGTGGCACTATAACAAATCAACTATTTACTACAAGCTACCCATCATTCCAAACCAAAAACAAATGCAATTAAAATCATGTGAAATAGAGAAGAAGGGATAAATCCACACTTACCTCTTGCATAAACTAAATGGAGAAGATGATAATGTGGTAAGTAAACCCCTAATGTCTAGGAACCTTTGGTCTTTGTGGAAAGACTTTAACAATATGGAAAGAGGTTGGATGGAGAGAATAGAAGAATAGGTGGGGTGGGAGAGTGAAAATGGAGGGAAAATGAGGAGATGGGGGCTTAAAAACAACTCCCCACCGCGGGCCGCGGTAAGCAAACCGCGGCCCAGCCGCGACAAATCGAAGACACGGTTTGCCGCGGTCTGACCGTGGTTTGCAAACCGTGGTCTGACCACGTCAAACAGTGAATTTTTTTTAAATCAATGAGGATGACGACGTTTGGCCTGAAAGAAAAACAAAATAAATGTAGCAAATTATGAAAAATCGGGAAAAACAGTCCTAAAATAATATATGCAAAACAAATACTGGATAAGGGATAGAGAATAGGTTGCCTCCCATTAAGCGCTCAATTTAGAGTCTTGGGCTCGACTTTTTGGCGGCATTCACTCTGGCAATGCAATGTCAATGGTGGATTTTGCCTTTGGGAAATCCTCTATATAGTGTTTCACTCTCTGGCCATTAACTTTGAAATTTCCTTTGGTTAGATGAGTTCATTCAACCGTGCCATACGGAAAAACCTTGGCGATTGTGAATGGTCCGGACCACTTTGATCTCAATTTTCCAGGGAATAGTTTGAGGCGCGAATTGTACAACAAAACTTGATCCCCAACCTGGAATACTAGTTGCTGAATGTGTTTATCATGCCAGCTCTTAGTCCTTTCCTTATAGATCACCGAGTTTTCATAGGCATCCATTCTGAATTCATTCAGCTCGTTCAACTGCAACAGCCTAGTTTCGCCGGCCTTTTCCAAATCCATGTTTAACTGTTTTATTGCCCAATATGCCTTGTGCTCGAATTTGACTGGTATATGGCAAGCTTTTCCAAACACCAAACGATGAGGAGACATGCCAATAGGAGTTTTGAAAGCTATGCGGTATGCCCATAGTGCATCATCCAGCTTCTTGGACCAATCTTTTCTAGTTGAATTTATAGTGAGCTCGAGGATCCGTTTCAACTGTCTGTTAGATGTCTCCACTTGCCCACTAGTTTTGGGGTGATAAGCCGTGGCAACTCGATCTTGCACACCATATTTGTTGAGGACCAATTTAAATAAACGTTGTAAAATGAGAACGCCATCACTTATAATAGCTCGAGGAGCTCCATATCTCATTGAATATAGATTTCTTGATGAACCCAACTACCATCTGTTGCATCATTAGTTGGTAATGCTTTTGCTTCCACCCACTTGGACACATAATCAACCGCTACAATAATGTATTTGTTGGAATAGGACGGTGGAAACGGTCCCATGAAGTCTATGCCCCAAACATCAAATAATTCTACTTCAAGGATGTTGTTTAACGGCATTTCGTGACGAGAGAGATGTTACACATTCGTTGGCATCGATCACAGGATCTACAAAAAGTGTGCACATCTTTGAATAATGTGGGCCAGTAGAAACCACATTGTAAAACCTTAGCTGCGGTTTTGGTAGGACCAAAATGACCACCATAAGCAGATGAGTGGACCCGCGCAAGTATCGGTTTCATCTCATCTTCAGGAACACATCGCCTGATAATCTGATTTGGACCTCTCCTGTATAGATAAGGCTCCTCCCAAAAGTAAAATTTAACTTCATGGATGAGCTTTTTTTCTGCTGATAAGAGAATTTTGGTGGAATAATTTGACTGATCAAATAATTAACTAAGTCAGCATACCATGGTGCATTCCCAATCTGCAAGACTTGTTCATCTGGAAACACTTCGTTTATGTCAATACTATCAGTTGCTTCTCCCTGTTCCAGTCTAGATAAATGGTCTGCCACCTGATTTTGTCCCCTTTTTATCACACATTTCAATGTCAAATTCTTGTAACAACAAAATCCACCGAATTAATCTGGGTTTGGCATCCTTCTTTCCAAACAAATACTTAAGAGCTGCATGGTCAGTGTAGACAATTACCTTTGACCCAATGAGATAGGAACGGAATTTGTCAAAGGCAAAAACTACAGCGAGCATCTCTTTTTCAGTTGTTGCATAGTTGATTTGTGCATGTGTTAAAGTCTTGTTTGCATAGTATATGACATGTAAATTTTTGTCTCTGTGTTGCCCCAGTACTGCACCCACTGCATAGTCACTAGCATCACACATAAGTTCAAATGGTAGACTCCAATCCGGTGCAACAATAATTGGTGCAGTTATCAGTTTTTCCTTCAAAGTGTTAAAAGCAGTGAAACACTCGTCAGAAAAGTTGAACGGCACATGTGGTGACCTCAAAATTCTACCTAAAATTTTTTTTTTTATATTATGCCCAGTAGGGTAATAGTACCCAAATTTGAGGGTATTGATACCCTTTTACGCAGAAAGCAGTTCTACTTTCTGGTTTGATGAAAAACTGATTTAAAACATGTTTTCTTTATTTTCTTTTGAGGAAAGTAGTTAGAAACTAATCTTAGACAATATTTGGAGATCACCCTTTCTCATTTTACTTCAATTTGCTTTATTCTTTGTTAAGTAAAAACATGTATACTTGATGAAATAAAGAACCATAAGGTAAGAGTATGATAACTTAAATATAGCGGAAGTTCATATAAATCTGGTCTTTTAGTTCATTTCACCTTTAATGGTATGAGTTACCACAAAATATGGGCCCAAGTAAGTAAAAGAAGTACCTCACTTACATTTTGGTTTCAAAAATGGCTCATGACAAGTCATTACGTCTCATGAACACACTGAAAGCTTGAGCTCGTTGACAAGTACTACTAAATACTTTAAGAAAGAGGTGATATGATAAAGACAAGGTTAATCAAAATATTACACTTCATAATAACGAGTAGTAAGATACTCCATGGTCCAAAAATCATATATGTCAACGCAAAGGTAGGTGGTTTCATGCTTTTACAATCCGGGTTGATGGGGATACGAGGACCGTATATCAATCTTTGTGATCAAGTGGTATTCATGCTCATCGAAGGCCACTTCCACCCGTTGCCCCCTGACTTCATACATGTCTCGATCCATTTCCTACAAGAGTCATAAAACGACTATGAATGATGACATTCAATGAGTAAAATACGGTGCGTGTGTGATATTGCACATAAAATATATTTTATCTTTCTTAGGGCCCTTTCTACAAGCAATATTTGTACACCGAGCGCTCAAACTGAATATTCTTGGTGCATAAGCACAATGGCCAAACTTTTTGGGACACTAATCGTCCTTCCATGGGGCTACTTTTGCCCTTGGCCATAGTTGATTAACTCATGAAAGCTACTGTTGCTTTTTGGCCATCTGGTCGGATTTTTAAGTCCGCACGTGGGTCAATCTAACCCTTAGCCAATGTTGAATAAACTCCTGATTTGGGATTCTTATCGTCCCCATGATGGGCTGTAATTGCCCCATGATTGGTGTACAAATAGGCTAGGGAAAACTGATTGTGTCATCACATAACTTGTCTTTATTTACTTATGAACTTTGTTTTCTCAAGTAGAGCATCATTGAAGTACATAACTTTTCTCATTCTCATTCTTCCTCATTGTTGCATAAATAGCAAAGAGGCTCAAGATGCTCATAATATCTCATGGATCTCATTGATAAAAATCATTTGGAGCACATAAGAGCACATATAACTTATGCCACATGTAGATGTACATTCTTATCATTTTTACACATAAGGTAAATAATATGAGCCATTCACAACTTGTCATATCATATTGGCATATGTCATTTTAGAGCATATAAATTTATGGGATATGTATACTTATCATCTTGTGTAAAAGCATATAACGTAATTTACTCACAACTTGTCGTTATCCTTGATCCACCTGAAAAGGGAAAGGTTCTAAACATCATGATCTTATGTTAAATGTTATTTAAAATCTGAAAATGGAGAGTATTAGGACAGCGCAGAAACTGGCTTCAGGTATTTCTGGTGCAGAGATTATAGGATATCGATACCCTATCGTAGAACTGTGGTATAGGGTATCAATACCTTTCGGGGCAGAGATCTGATGAAAGTATTTTATTTAAAAACTAAGTTCTCGACCCAAGGAAACTAACTTTCTACACCATAAAATCTGAGTTTCTTGATCCCTCTAAACTACTGCCCGAAATGGGGCTTTGGTGCTTGGGTTGGAGATTCATCTATTGAACCATAGAACCTCCCATCCCTAGCTTTCTTATTAACCAAACCACTCACCTCTTCTCTCTGATTTTTCTCTCTTACTTGAGAGTTCTTTCCTCCTGATTATTACCAGAAAAACATGAGGGAGAGATGTGGGGGTGTTATGGAGATTAGAGAGAGGAAATGGGCAAGTGGTGGCTTGAAATGAATGGGTATTTATAGGAAAAAATAAATCTTTTCCTCATGATTGCATATCTCCTATTAAATACAAGAATTTTGGAGAGATTTGCTGCAGATTTTCCCAGCTGGGCTTCTTTAAATTCGTTTCCCCAACTACCCACATTTAAGAAGATACTAGGGGGTAGCCTATAGGGTAAAAATGCAAAAATTCCAATTAGGCAGATTTCTGGACCTGTTTTTGGGTCGAGTTTTGAAGGTCGAAACGTGCTCATTTTTCAACGTTCCTTATACCATCTCGAAGATCTCACGGGAATCTTCACAACAAACTTTGATTCGTAGAAAATGGATCATCATAGCGATCACAGCATCGTCTCAAAAATGGCTGCTCGTAACCAAATTTCTGGGAATTCCAGATTTCCAACTTCCTGGAAGGTTTTTGACATAAAAATCTGGGGCTGATTCCTGAGTCGAACATAGGTGTATTTGGTACTAATTCGAAGGTCTCGTTGTGTACTTTGCAACGCACTTTGAATCGTAGAAAATGGACCAACACAGAGGTTAAAACATCACTCTAAAGATGGCTGCACTGAAAACGTGTTTGCTTTGGGAGTTCTTTTCACTTTTCAGTTTTCTTATATCCCGCACGTTTTTGGCATAATTTTTCGGGCTGTTTTCATAGTCGAGTACGATATTTGGTACCATTTCAAGGCCTCGATGAGTACTTCATAACAATGCAAGAGTCGTAGAATTTCAACAAATACTTTATTCACAAGAGCGCACCAAAGATGGCTACTTGACTTTAACCAAAAAGACTCAAAACTTGTTTTTCTCACTTTTTGGGTCTTTTCCAAACTTTTCCACTTTTATCCAAACAAGCCTTAATAAAAGTCAATAACTCTTAGATAAGTTCAACTTAGCCCGTATAAAACATTAAATCCGATTTTTTTCTCCCTTATTATTATTCGAATGTAAATTAAATTCTAAGTGTTACGACTTTCAAAATACTTTTTGGGGTAACTCGACCAAATTTCTTGGTTCATTCTCATTTTCTTATCTAAATTGAAAATATGAATTTTTCGGGGCGTTACAGCACATCTTTCTCCAAAAGGCTGCTAAGAGGTTTTGTGATTTTTGAAAAATCACGTATGAACTTCCTGTAAAATCCTGCATGACCAAGAAAACTTTGAACACCCTTGACTGAATTCGGTGGCTGCAATTTCTCAATCACTTGAATTTTTGCTTTGTCGACTTCTATTCCTTGAGCTGAAATCCGGTGCCCCAAAACTATTCCTTCTTTCACCATAAAGTGGCATTTCTCCCAATTGAGTACAAGATTAGTTTCTTCACATCTTTTCAACACTTTAGATAAATTTGTCAAGCATATATTGAAAGAATCTCCAAAAAATGAGAAATCATCCATAAATACCTTAATGTATTGCTCCACCATATCAGAGAATATGGCCATCATGCAATGCTGAAAAGTGGCGGGGACGTTACATAACCCAAAGGGCATTCTTCTAAATGCAAAGGTCCCGTAAGGACATGTGAAAGTGGTTTTCTCTTGGTCTTCTGGAGCTATGGAGATCTGATTGTATCCCGAATAGCCATCCAAGAAACAATAATGAGAGTGGCCGGCAAGCCTTTCCAACATCTTATCAATAAAAGGTAAAGGAAAGTGATCTTTCCTTGTAGCATTATTCAGCTTTCGGTAGTCAATACATACTCTCCAACCTGTGACCATTCGTGTCAGAATAAGCTCATTGTTGTCATTCTTCTCAACGGTGATTCCTTCCTTTTTAGGCACTACGTGGACTGGACTTACCCAAGAACTGTCTGAGATTGGGTAAATTATCCCTACATCTAATAATTTCATAACCTCAGCTCTGACTACTTATTTCAAGACAGGATTCAATCTTCGCTGACTCTCTACTGATGCCTTGAAATTTTCCTCCATACGGATTTTATGCATACACAAAAAGGGACTGATGCCACGAATATCAGTAATGGTCCATCCGATGGCTGTTTTGTGTTCCTTCAGTACTCTGAGCAATTTTTCTTCCTCCAATTCTGTCATGTCATTAGCAATGATTACCAGAAGAGTAGTAGAGTTACTTAGGTATGCATACCGAAGGTAAGATGGCAAGGGCTTTAGCTCTAGAGCAGGCGCCTTCTCTATTGATGGTAATGGTCTCTGAGGGCTCTCACCAAGTGGTTCAAAAAACATTGCTCTCTTGTAAAGAAATAGTGGAGAGGCCTCGAGTTGCATGGCTCGTGCATGTATAGATGGATGTTCGGATTTAGCTGATTCAGAATACATCATACAAATTGCAAGTTCATCTGATGGATATTGTGTCCCAAATGTATCTGCAACTAATTTGTCCACCACATCTACTTGAAAACAAGAATCCGAAGAAGCTGGATACTTCATGGCCTTAAAAACATTGAATATAACCTGCTCATTGTCCACTCGAAGAATCATTTTTCCTTCACACACATCAATCAGAGCTCTCCCTGTAGCTAAAAATGGTCTTCCAAGAATGATGGAGATATTGATGTCTTCCTCCATATCAAGAATTATGAAATCTGCTGGAAATATGAACTTATCGACCTTTACCAAGACATCCTCAATGATACCCCAGGGATGCTTGATAGATCGATTCGCCAGTTGCAATGAGACAGTGGTTGGTCTTGCTTCTCCCAGTCCCAATTTTCTGTACATAGATAAAGGCATAAGATTAATGCTTGCACCTAAATCACATAAAGCATGATCAAAGTAAGTTGAACCGATAGTGCAAGGGATAGTGAAACTCTCTGGATCTTTTAACTTAGGTGGAAGTTTTTTCTGAAGAATTGCACTACATTCCTCTGTCAGGCAAACTGTTTCATGCTCTTCCAGCTTTTGTTTGTTAGAAAGAATGTCTTTCATGAATTTTGCATAGCTGGGCATCTGTGCTAAGGCATCGGCGAATGGGATGTTGATATGAAGTTTTCTGAAAATTTCAAGAAACTTTGCAAATTGTTTGTCAAGCTTGTGCTTTTACAACCGCTGGGGAAAAGGAATCGGTGGCACATAAGCTTTTACAAGAACTGGTGTCTTGGCTTTGGATGATTCTGCAGATTCTTTTAGATCTTCTTCTTATGGTTGCGCTGAATGTTTCTCAACTATCTCATCCTCAGCTACTAACTGTTTGTCCCTCTTCTCTGGTCGTTTCACGTGAATTTCTGGTAATTGCACTCCACTCCTTGTCGTGATTGCTTGTACTTGCTCTTTTGGATTTGTTACAGTATTGCTAGGAAGGGTCCCTGGAGTTCTATCTGATAGTTGTAAGGCCAGCTGGCCAATTTGAGTCTCTAATTTTCTGATAGAAGCCTGTTGATTCTGATAATTTGTGTCATGCCTCTCCATTAGTTTGTCAGTCTTTTGCATATACTGTTGGAACATTTCCTCCAAACTTGGCCTTCTCTCTTGCTGAGCATTGTTAGTACTACCACTGTTTTGATTATCTGACCATCTAAAATTTGGGTGTTGCTTCCAGCCAGGATTGTATGTTTGAGAGTAAGGATTATACTGCTGACGTGTATTATTCTGAACAAAATTTACATGTTCATCTGGAGAGGCCAATAACATACAATCTGAAGTTGAGTGGTTAACCCCACAGTTTTTGCACATCATAGTGGTTTGCACTGCATTCACTCCTTGTGTTTGTGTTCGAACCAAGAGCTCCACCTGCTTCGTCAATACAGCAAGTTGTGCATTGGTAGCTGACACACTGTCAATCTCATGTATCCCTGCTACTTTCTTTGGAGTGGTACGATTAGATGAAAACATGGTATGTGTGTTTGCAATCAGCTCATATAAATCCCACGCTTCATTGACATTTTTATTCGCAATGGACCCGTTTGCTGATGAGTCCACTATCGACTTGGATTGAGAAGAAAGTCCAGAGTAGAAATATTGAGCCTGAAGTCCCTTTTTAATACCATGATTTGGACATTTTCTGAGCAACTCTTTGAATCTGTCCCAAGGTTCATGATACCGCTCTCCATCAAGTTGCTGAAAAGTAGAAATTTCCAGCTTTATTTTGGCTACTTTAGCTGGTGAAAAGTATTTGTTGCAAAATTTTCTAGCCAAGTCATCCCAAGTGGCGATACTAGCATGTGGCTCGGAGTCTAACCATTCAAGAGCTCCATCTCTCAGTGTATAGGAGAATAACCGAAGTCTGATGGCATCCTCATTCACTCCTTGAAATTGAAAGTTATGGCACATCCGTAGGAATCGAGAAAGATGAGTATTCAGGTTTTCATTCGCCTTGCCATAGAACTGCAGGTTGTTGCTGAAGAGATTAATAAGATCGGCTCTTAATTGAAAATCATTTCGACCAAAAGCTAGATAGACTATGCTTGAACAATCAGGAGCTACTGCCGGGGTTAAGAACTGAGCCATTGGTATATTTCCATCGTCATCTTCTTCTTTTTCATTGTGTAGCTGAATTTGTTTGAGTACTTGATCGGTTCTTCTCTGACAGCAATGCTTTTCTTTTTCTTCAACTTCTCTTCTTATTAGTGCATCTGTCATTTGAATTTGTTGCTGATCTCTCTGTTTTTGGTAGTGTTCTTTGCGTCTTCGTCTGAAAGTACGTTCAATCTCAAGATCGAAAGTCTCAAGATTGTCACCTTGCGTACGGTGCATGCAACAAACACCCCTTTTTTTCTTTAGTATATAAAAAAAAGAGAAAAGAGTATCAAGATAAACACAAATTAACTATAAAAATTAATTTAAACTAATATTAAATAAGAATAGTCCCGGCAACGGCGCCAAAAACTTGTTGTGAAAATATTTGTGATTGCAAGTGTACAATATCGCACAAAAGTAATAAAGTGGACATATTGAGTCCGGATTATCGTTCCCACGAAGACTATCTTATTTATATATTAGTTCAATTAATCTTAATGTTAATTTATTTAAAACAATTTGATTTGATTTGATTTGAAATATTTAAACTAGAATTATGAATTTAAGGAAATAAGAAAAACAATGCAATAACTTATGTAAAAGCAAATAACAAGAATTTAGAGAAAAATGATGGTTAAAGCGTTTGGACGAACGAATTCACCTAGTTGTCATCTCTAATTCCTCTTCTCAAGATTTGTTCCTAAAGTTGTATTCAGTCGAATTTATGAGTTTATCCTAATTTACCTCTCTCGAGTTCAAATTGGGCCTATCTAAATAAGTCAACTTAGGCAGTCAGAATGGTCCTTAATTAGATGCATTAATTCTCCTAGGAATTCAATTAAGACCGCAGCAATAATAAAAGTGTATCTCTACCTTTTATTCAATTATCGGATTTTACTACGTGGTCTAAATTAATAATTTGCTTCTCAGTTCATTACAATCTACGAGATCAATGAAATAATAGCCAGTTATTCCAAGTATTAAGAGAAAAAGTAAAATCAAATACTTGAGCAATTTATAAGTCGAAATTTGATATTCGAAATTAAAGAATTAAAAACTTGTTGTGAAAATATTTGTGATTGCAAGTGTACAATATCGCACAAAAGTAATAAAGTGGACATATTGAGTCCGGATTATCGTTCCCACGAAGACTATCTTATTTATATATTAGTTCAATTAATCTTAATGTTAATTTATTTAAAACAATTTGATTTGATTTGATTTGAAATATTTAAACTAGAATTATGAATTTAAGGAAATAAAAAAAAAACAATGCAATAACTTATGTAAAAGCAAATAACAAGAATTTAGAGAAAATGATGGTTAAAGCGTTTGACGAACGAATTCACCTAGTTGTCATCTCTAATTCCTCTTCTCAAGATTTGTTCCTAAAGTTGTATTCAGTCGAATTTACGAGTTTATCCTAATTTACCTCTCTCGAGTTCAAATTGGGCCTATCTAAATAAGTCAACTTAGGCAGTCAGAATGGTCCTTAATTAGATGAATTAATTCTCCTAGGAATTCAATTAAGACCGCAGCAATAATAAAAGTGTATCTCTACCTTTTATTCAATTATCGGATTTTACTACGTGGTCTAAATTAATAATTTGCTTCTCAGTTCATTACAATCTACGAGATCAATGAAATAATAGCCAGTTATTCCAAGCATTAAGAGAAAAAGTAAAATCAAATACTTGAGCAATTTATAAGTCGAAACTTGATATTCGAAATTAAAGAATTAAAAACTTGTTGTGTAAATATTTGTGATTGCAAGTGTACAATATCGCACAAAAGTAATAAAGTGGACCTATTGAGTCCGGATTATCGTTCTCACGAAGACTATCTTATTTATATATTAGTTCAATTAATCTTAATGTTAATTTATTTAAAACAATTTGATTTGATTTGATTTGAAATTTTTAAACTAGAATTATGAATTTAAGGAAATAAGAAAAACAATGATATAACTTATGTAAAAGCAAATAACAAGAATTTAGAGAAAAATGATGGTTAAAGCGTTTGGATGAACGAATTTACCTAGTTGTCATCTCTAATTCCTCTTCTCAAGATTTGTTCCTAAAGTTGTATTCGGTCGAATTCACAAGTTTATCCTAATTTACCTCTCTCGAGTTCAAAATAGGCCTATCTAAATAAGTCAACTTAGGCAGTCAGAATGGTCCTTAATTAGATGCATTAATTCTCCTAGGAATTCAATTAAGACCGCAGCAATAATAAAAGTGCATCTCTACCTTTTATTCAATTACCGAATTTTACTACGTGGTCTAGATTAATAATTTGCTTCTCAGTTCATTACAATCCACGAGATCAATGAAATAATGGCTAGTTATTCCAAGTATTAAGAGAAGAAGTAAAATCAAATACTTGAGCAATTTATAAGTCAAAACTTGATATTCGAAATTAAAGAATTAAAATTATGCTACATCGTTCGTCCAAAACTTTAAATCTAGCTACTCATGATTTGGGAAAAAGACAAGATGAAGAGTTTCGAATACATAACCGGATCTTGAATAAAAGAGAAGAAAAAGTTGAGTATCTTACGCCAAGAAATCTTTGTTTTTCCGCTCCAATCTTCTTGATCTTGGTCGTTATTCGTCTTCTTCGTCGTTCTTTTCTCCGTCTTCTCTTGTGTTCTCCCAAGATTCAACAACCATTTTCTTGACCTAGATTAGGTCTTTATATAGTTACAAAACATTCTAAATTATATTTAATTCAAAAAGGACCAAAACGCCCTTAGTTTAGGTTAGGAAAAATTAAACTTTCCTATACGCTGGCATGGTCGGTCATGCAGTATGCAAACTGACCCAACCCACCATGCCAAAAGAGTACCATGAGCTTGCAAACCGCGGTTCATAAAACCCTCTTATTGCAATTTGGTCCTTCCACTTTCAGTTGTTTGCGATTTAGTCCTTAAATTTCTTCTTTTATTTCAATTTGGTCCCCTTTTATTTGCCACTCAAGTCTTCATCTTTTTCATGTTTAGAGTTGGTCCCCACTTCTCCATCTTCGTGCACGTTTAGTCCTTCTTTGGCAATTTTTTTCTTTGTTTCTCTCCAAATCCATTGGAACTCGGGTTTCCACCTAAAATAATTAAATTAACACACAATTAAGTAAACATTCATTCAAGATTGCAATACAATTGTCCAATTTTGACACTACAAATAAGCGTAATTCGACACCTATCAAAGATGTTTCTGTTGTTGTAAAATCCTTCATTCTTTGGCCTCCCAAGTATGATTATGTTGTCTGCTCAATTGAAGAATACAAAGATATTGATGCCCTTTCACTTGACGAACTACATAGCTCATTGTTGGTCCATGAACGTAAAATGAACCGGTTCAACTACGAGATGAGAAAGATCTAAAGGCTTCTAGCTTTACTCGGTTCTCAAATTCTAGGACTCGATGAAGAGGTAGAGGTAGATGAAGTGGAGATCGAGGTAATCTGAGATGGCGACAAGCAATATCAAAATTCCAAATCGATGATGATGGTCAATTTCAAAGCGAAGAAAGATGACGTTATCAACAATTTGACAAATCCAAGGTAGAATGCTAGAGCTGCCACAACTTTGGTCATTATAGTTCCGATTGTTATACCAAATTGCCTAAAGATAAAGAAAAGAGGGAGATATCGAATTGGTTTATCATGAAACTAAATATGATATTTGGTATTTGGATACTGGTGCCAGCAACCATATGTGTGGTAGTATCTTTGTCTTATTTGAATGAGGGGTTTTGTACTCTAGTGAGTTTTGGTGATTGTCATAATGTGCATGTAATGGGAAAAGGTGATATTAGTATAAGAACCAAGAATGGTTTTGTAGAGACAATTTCAATGTTTTATGTTCCCGACTTGAAGAGTAATTTGTTAAGTCTTTGGTCAATTGTAAGAAAAAGTTTATGTAATAACTATAAAGAACAGCTTCTTGTGAGATATATAATCCTTCAAGAGGAGCCATTGTTGTTGTTCAAATTAGTTCAAACAGGTTGTTTCCATTGAAGATCGAAAAAGCCCAAATTTGCTTAATGACTAAAGTGAAAGATCCTTCATGGCTCTGGCATTTTTGCTATGGCCAATTGAATTTTGACGGATTAAAAACTCTAAGCAAAAAAGTCAAATTGTTATTCCTTCCCAAGTTTGTGAAGAATTGTTGTTGGCAAACAACATCATTCTCAATTTCCTCAAGGAAAGTCGTGGAGGCAAAAAATTTCTTAGAGCTAGTTCATTCCGACATTTATGGGCCAAAAAATCCATCTTCTAATGAGAATAAAAGATATTTAATTTACTTTCATTGATGATTATACTCAAAAACTTGGGTCTACTTTTTGCAGGAGAAATCATAAACTTTTGGTGCATTTAAAAGTTTCAAGGCACATGTTGAAAATGAAACACGAAATTCCATTATTACTTTCTGTACCAATCGTGGTGGAGAATACTGCTCAAAAGAAATTGAAGGTTTTATGATGATCTAGGTATTCGAAGGAACTCACAACCGCTTATATACCACAAAGAAAATGGTATATCGAGACAAAGAAAATAGAACCATCATCAACATGGTGAGAAGTTGCTAACAAGAGTGAAAATTCCAAAGAAATTTTGGCGGAGGCGATGAATTGAAGATGCATGTGTTGAACAGTAAGTCCTACCTTTTCTGCTCAAAACATGACACCGAGAAGGCTTGGAGTGGGCGGAAACCAGCTATAGATCACTTTAGAATTTTCAGTTGCATTGCTTATGCGCATGTCCCGATGAGAAAATAAAAAAGCTTGGTGATAAAGGTGAAAAATGTGTCTTTCTTGGCTTAATTGAAGTCTCCAAAGCATATAAATTATTTAATCCATCGATGAAGAAGATTGTGACTAGCGAGATGTCATTTTTATGAGGAGAATACTTGGAATTCGAATAAAAATACTTTAGGGCAGCAGCCTATTCCAGTCACCTTTGATGAAGTTGAAGTTAAAATTTGAACAGAAGTGCAATCTCCATTTGTAGAACAAAGAATATCAAGATTCTAGTGAAAATTCAACAGTAGCTGATCCCATCGATTGACGATGTTCAGCCACGCCCAAGGAATAAATCAACTTGGATGATGGACTATGTAAGTGGAGATGATTTATCTAATAACAATTCGATTGCTCAATTTGCTTTATTTGCAGATTGTGATCCTGTTCATTCCAAGAAGCTGTCAAAGACTCAAAATGGGAAAAATCCATGAATGAGAAGATCAAGTCCATAGAGAAAAACAATACTTAGAAATTGGTAGAACTTCCAAAAGGGCAAAAATCTAATTGTGTTAAATGGGTTTATAAAACAAAGATGGTAAAGTAGACAAGTAAAGGCCCGGCTTGTTGTAAAGGGGTATAAGCAAGAATATGGTGTTGACTACAAAGAGGTGTTCGCTCCAGTTGCGAAGCTTGACACTATTCGATTGGTGTTGTCCGTAGCTGCTCAAAATTCATGGCCTATTTATCAATTTGATGTGAAGTCAGCGTTCTTACATGGTGAGCTGTAGGAAGAGGTGTATGTTGATCAACCTCTTGGATATGTGAAACAAGGTAGAAAGAATAAGGTATACAAACTGAAAAAAAGCATTATATGGAATAAAACAAGCCTCTAGAGCTTGATATAGTCGTATAGATGTTTATTTTTCTAGAGAAGGTTTTCATAAATGTCCTCATGAGCATATGCTCTTTACAAAGCTTGGAAATAACGGAAAAAAGGCTTGTTGTCTGTCTATATGTAGACAATTTGATATATACTGGTGATCATAATGCCATGATTGAAATTTTTAAGAAGAACATGATGATTGAATTTGATATGTCAAATTTGGGTTTAATGCAGTTTTTCCTTGGAATTGAAGTTATACAATCATATGTTGGAGTTTTTTCTCACAAAAGAAATATGTTCTTGAGATTTTGAACATGTTCAAGATGAATGGTTTCAATCCAGTTTGTACTCCGACTAAATGTGGTTTAAAGTTAATGAAAGATGATGAAGGAGAGAAGATAAATGCTACTCTTTACAAGCAGATAGTTGGAAGTCTAGTCTGATGTATCTAACTTCAACCAGGCCTGATATCATGTATGCTGTAAGCCTCATTAGTAAATACTTGGACACTAATGGAGTGTCCAAGGGAGATGCATCTTCTAGCTGCTAAAGAGGATTTTTCGATACTTACAAGGAACTACTGATTTTGGGTTGTTATACAAGAAAGGTGAAAAGTCATATTTGTTTGGTTTTTCCGATAGTGGCCATGCAGGAGATCCTAATGATAGAAAGAGTACTTCTGGGTTTGTTTTTATGATGGGTACTGGAGCAGTGTCATTGTCATAAAAACAGCAACAAATTGTAACTTTGTCAACTACAGGTGCTGAATTTGTAGTAGCAACATCATGTTCTTGTCAAGCTATCTGGTTGAGGAGACTGCTTAAAACACTTCATAATCAACAGCAAGGTCCAACAATAATCCATTGCGATAACGTTTCAGCAATCAATATTTCAAAAAATCCAGTTCTACATAGAAGGAGCAAGCATGTCAGATCATTTTTTGCGTGATCTGTGTAATGATGGTATAATTGATTTAGTGGTTTGTAAGAGTGAAAATCAGATGGCTGATATTATGGCTAAACCACTCAAGTAAGCTGCAAAGTTTGTTGGGAGTATGTTCTTCAAAGGATGTTGTCTAAGAAAAGGTTTAATGTGCAGCTGAAGTTGTTCTTTAATCTGATTTCTGCACATACCAGATTAAGAGAGGGTGTTAAGAATTATTTAGTTAATATTTCTATTTATGTTGTTTGGAACAAGTCTAATGTAGTCCTCAACTTCAGCTTTCTGTTTCTGCACGATTTAAGAGTCTATCTAGTCAAAATGGTCTACATGATATTTAGCTTTCAGTTACTGATTGCTGAGCATTTTTTTTAGGATTTAGTGGATACATTTCTTCCTACTTTTATGCAAATAATCGTTAGTATTTGCTCTATATAAAGAGTATTGGCTGTAAGTTCAAGTATGTCAGAAAGCAATAAAATCATTTCCTTTTTCTTCTGCTTATTCTGCTAGTGTTTATATCAGAGACAACGAAATATGGGTCATCTACACTCTGGATGCTTTAACGAAGGAGGTGGTGATTTTGTTGACTTTAGCAACCTTGAGGAGGATTTGAGCAACAAACCGGTTTGTTAGGATTGAGTTGTGGAAGAATAGCGACTTCAAGGTTTGTTTTGTTTTTTCATTTGTTTTTGTTTATTGTTAAAAATTATAAGAATATTTATTGTCTTTTTCAATTTCAAGTTTCCAAAATTACTGTCTGACTCCTTCCACGTCCCAAAATGCACAATTGTTTCTTGGTGGAAATTGGAGTCAATGCCGATGTCCGTGCGTGGTGGAGCTGCTGCCGCCACCACTACAGGTGGGTGATGGCAGCTGTGGGTTTAGAGTTGGGGAAGATGGGCTATGGGAATTTCGGCTGGAAAAGATTTAGTGTTTTGTTTTATTATAATTTTCATTTTTTGTTGTGGTTTTTTTCAGAAATAACCACAATAAATAAAATATTTTTTAAAATATTGTCATATTTTTTTTATTCTAAAAATACTGTTTTTTTATTTTTGTAACACTTGTTGTTACATTTGTTACATTTATTATTTTAGTTATAATAAATGTGTAACAAATGTAACAAGTGTTACAAAAATAAAAAATAGTATTTTTAGAATAAAAAAAGTTACATAGTATTTTTTAAATTATTTTATATTTTGTAGTATATGGTGAAATTATCACTTTTTTATTTTTAATTTTAAGCTCTTTTAGTGGTATAACAATTTTATCCATATAGTTTCAAACACTTTAATTTCAAGTCAAACATCGAATACAATCCATGTAGTCAAATAATAAAGAAAATAGAAGCATCATGAAATTAAGAACCTACCATGCATATTTTTTCAAACATTGAAAATATCCATTACTATTTTTAAAAATTAGAAATATATTCTTTACATTTTTGAAACATTTGAGACCAAATATGTTATTTCCTTATTTTGATCTACCCAAGTCTATTCCATACAAAAATTAAATAAGGAAAAGGAGTGGGGAAAAACACTAGTTTTCCTCCCCCGGGTTTTGCAAACCATAATTGCAAATTTTGTCCTGCTTTTTTTGCACAAATGGTCTCTATCTTTTGTACTTACAGCGGGTTAAGGACCTATCTTTTTATTTTTGGCAGTGTAACCCCTATTTCAAACTTTATTGGTGACAATAGTCTTTTCCGTCCAATTCCGTCAAATTAACCGTTAGTTCTGATTTTTTTGCACAAATGGTCCCCGCATGTATTCCACACTCTTAATTTCATAAGGGTATTTTTGGCATTCTAATGTTTATAAATAAAAATTAAAAAAAAAAAAAGAGAAAGAAAATAATTTTAAAAAATACTCTTCTTCTGCCGCTGGCATGGACGCCATCAATAATTAATGGGCTACCAAAACTCAATGAAATTACCAACGAGAATCACTATGGAATGTGTTCTTCATCTGCTTTACAAGTTCTTGAACCAGTTTCTGCTTCAGGTTTTTCAAGATTCCATTATGGGCTTTATACATCCACTTTTTTTTTTTTGGGATAAGCACTAACCAATTTGCATACAAAATTCTATTGTTTAGAAATTTATGAGCACCATAGCTATAATAGGAGAGATACACTAAAACTGTTGGAAGGTTGTGCCTTAAAAACACAGCTGATGGTTGTGGCAATGCCTCCTTTTTTCTTATAAGGACTTCACAGTCCATTTGCTTAAGCTGCAACTCCACAATATCTAATCTACTAGCTTGACAAATTCGACACTTGGGTCATGAATGATAAAATTAATGATGCATCTGAACTGTGTTTTGAATTTTTGCTTCTTTGGCCAATTATGTATCAAGAGCTGGTGTAGAATTTAACATTTTCTCAACAGAAACCTCATTTAGCTGTGCACACGCCTCAAAAACATCAGATTGGCTCCGGCTACACCCCTGAGTGAGAAATAAAGTGCCAAGATTCGATCTGGAATTAGATCGAGGAAACGATGCGATCATGGGAGATGCTCGTAACAGTTTTTCGACACCGATGAAGAACCCAACAAAGAAGAGATCTTAGGACAATGAATGCTGCTAAAAGAAGCCATTAATGAATGACGATTCCAATATGGTTATTATGCAAATGCTCCAAATCAACAAATGAAATGGGAAATTTGCGATGAAAGTATGAGAAATTATTAGGTTTTTGTAGAGGAAAATGGGCGATGCTTTATACATCTGATATGCAAGTGCCTGTAGTCCTTGAATACGAAAAAAATCTCTTTAACTTCACCTTTCCAAGCCAAGTCTGCCCCCGAAAACCACCTTTGATCCATACAAAACCACCGCAAAAGCATCATCTTAACTTCACCTTTCTTTTTTTTTCTTCCAATTTTTATTTATGAACAGTAGAATACCAAAAATACCCTTATAAAATGAAGAGTGTGGAATGCATGCAAAGACCATTTGTGTAAAAATGCTAGAACTAACGGTTAATTTGACTGAATTTGACAAAATGACCATTGTCGCCAATAAAGTTTGAAACAAGGGTTACACTGCCAAAAATTAAAAAATAAATAGATCATCAACCTGCAGTAAGTGCAACAGATAAGGACCATTTGTACAAAAAAGCCAATTTTCTCCTCTATCAAAATATGTTTGAAAATGAAAATTTACTTGACCGTAAACGCGATTTACCTTAAAAATTATCCAAACAAGTACTTGAATAAGAATTATACCAATACAGCGGTGAAGATTAAATTCAAATGATGAAATACCCCCTATTTGTATTTTACTTTTAGACTTGATATTTTTGTAAAATTATATTTTTATTTTTATATAAGTAGTAACTATTATGTACAATAAAGGAGCCAATTTCAGAAAACAAATAGTCCACTGTACAAGAAGAGGTGGTGCAATGCTTGAGCTGTGACTTTTACTTGACATTTGATATGTTGTTCCTTGAAGGATTTCTAGCCCTTTTCCAAATGATCCTTCCCATCCAAATCCCGACTAAAAAACGAATTCAATGTGTAGAATTCACTGAGATCTCTTGCGGCGAAGGTGCACTTGGCTGATCCACATTCTGAGGGATGACAAGGCGCTGCAATGGCTTTAGAGCCATGGCAAGCTGTGCAAATGAAGGACGCAGACTGGGATCACTGGGGAACAACCCTCAAATAATTAATCTTGGGCATCCAAGAAACATATAAAAATGAAAGAGAGCTACGAGCAGCAGCAAATATATATAACTTACGTTTGCCAACATTCCCATATAATCCGTGCCACCAGAGGATCAACTTCCTTCGGGATGTCAAGACGGCGATTTTGGAAACCCACTGCACCCACTACTTGCATTGGGTTCATTCCACTCCAGGGCAACTTCAGTGTTGCAAGTTCCCACAATATCACACCAAAACTATATACATCACACCTGTCAAAGTCGACAATACGAATATATAAAACACTGAAAATTAAATACCACTTTAGGGATGAACAAAAAATAGAAAATTAAGCAATTTAACTCACTTCTCATTTGAAAGTTCATTTCGGAGAACTTCTGGAGCCATCCATTCAGGCTATCATGGCAAAATACTAGTTGGTTAGAAAGTTTACAGAAAGGCACAAAAATAAAAATTGAAATGACTTGGAGGTTCATAATAGAACATACAACTATTTTCTAATCGTGAGTTTAAAAACCTCACCGTTCCTCCAGTTGACTTGGATGACAAAAATGTATTGTGCTTCAGGCGTGACAATCCAAAGTCACCCACCTGCATTGTCACAACTTATAAATTAAAACATTGAATTGCACTAAAGTAACCACTAGCTAGCAGAGACAGACCTAAACAAAATGTCATTTAATATCAACCTATTATATTCTGTTGAATACCAATCTAAAGAGGAATGTCTTTTGGAACTCAAATATGTAGCCATTCATATGCCTTGAATCTATTTTTAGGCACACTTAGTGTTTGTTTGGTGTAGTTTAAAAGTATTTTTTTAGGAGCTTTTTATAGAGGTTGATAAAAGTTGTGGGTCCCATGAAATAATTGAGTTCAAATGTGGTGTATGATATTTTTCCAAAATGATTTTTAGTGCTCGGGTGAGAATATCTAAGCTCTTGTTTTACGATTGAATGTTGTACAATTTTGGCCAAGCAGGTATGCCAGAGTTGACCAAAATCCAAATAACAAATACCTTGACATTCCAATTCTTATCTACCAAGAGATTTGGTGACTTCAGATCACGGTGAACTATTGTAGGTTTGCTAGTGTGTAAGCAGTTCATGCCCTTCGCCTGCAATATCACCTCCAAAATTTAAGATGAATAAATATATATAAAATGAATTTTGTCCAAAACAAAAATCTAAGATTGCTGCTCATACCACATCAAGGGCCATTTTAATTCTACGCTTTTCATCAATTTGACAATGAGGTCGATGAATAATCCGATATAAGCTTCCTCTGGAGGGCCAAAATGTACACACCAGTTACTATTTTGACAAGAATTGGAGAATACGCCGAATAGTTTTTATGTAAAACTCATAAAAAGCAAATAAAAATGACACAGTTGAGACTTGAGATTCATCATGGCAAAATTAAAAGACACACAAGCATGGTTTTAATGGGTGATAATTTCAAGGGATTAGCAGGGATTTATTGGACTAGCGGCATTTCCATAAAAAATACAAGGATTTCAGACATTATTGCAAAGTAAAGGTCATTATTCTGGTGGCTAAATGTGAACATGTCATAGTTGATACAGCTAATCCAGTCATTCAGAAGGAGTTGGTAGGAGAGATGAAAGATAAGGTTGGATTAGGATAGTTCCAGAGGTTATTGAATGGAGGAAGTTAAGAAACCAAGGTGAAGATGAATCAGGGAAACTCAAGAGAAACCAAGATATCACATTGGAGTTCCAAGGCATCAAACTGAAAAAAAATAATATGCACAATAAGCTTTGAATGTGAGTCATAATGTAGAGGAAAAAAACACATTCACATAACCTATCTGAAGAGTGAGTCATAATGATGTACATAGTAAATAATCAACTTGAAATGCTTCCACCAATTTTTCCCTCATAACTTACTCAATACGGTAAACATTGTTACTCATTTAAACATGCTTATTAAGGACAATTAAAAACTGCATTCATGACAAGAGGCACCCATCGAAGGGTATCAAAGTTATCTTGTAAAACTGCAATAACCAAGAAATCACAGGGAAAAATCATAACCTTCAGAAATATCGCATCAGACAACAAAATGCTCCAAGTTACGAACAAAGAACATGCTTTCATCCAACCAAATTATTCCAAAGTTGACTTCACAAAATCAAGTACATACATATACTGCAATTTGCAGAACTATTTGGCAATAATTTGTTAACTGCAAATTGCTGCCAAATATTTCTTTTTAAGCATAGCACACCATCAAATGATAATAAAAGGATGAAAGAAACAACAAAAAAATTGAAGACACATACCGTGGCAGAAATTCCGTGACAATAGAAAGATTCGGTGGACGAGTTACTGCACCCATAAAAAGGACTACATTTGGATGGCGTAAATTACGCATGATTAGAACCTGCAACAGTGCACAAGCAGTTAATCATCCCTTAGAAAAACATTTGATTTAAACATAGATTATCATTGAACATTTTCTTTTTAATTATAACAGAATGGCATGTTTGTAGAAAGTTTCAGCAGCCTACTGAATACACAGGTGAACAAAGAGAAACAAAACCAATTTGTTAAGCTATCTATTCTAAAGTAAATTTTTCACTTGAAAAAAAAAATGAAGGGAAGTCACCTCTTAGTCAGAGCATCGTGCATGCCACCTCACCAAAAATTTCATCAAGTAATTTAACTTTTGGTAGCACAAGTTACCATCAAGACTCGTCTATGACCATCAAGACACGATGTAGCTGACCACTTTGGTTTCATTACCCTTTTATCATTGTCAAGCCTTTTTTCCTTTGGTTGGAGGTGTTTGCAGTGTAAAAAATCAAAAGTAAAGGACTTCAAATTACAACAGTCAACAGTTAATCATGAACCTCTAACTGAAGAAAGAATACCTTATGGTGAGCTTTCATTTAAATATATAGAAGAAACCAATAAGTTACTTTTAGTAGATACAAGCAGTTCAACGAAATGTCTCTCAATTGGTTTGCATATTATGATTCACTGGTAAGTAAACAAGGGCAAATTCTTACTTCTCTCTTAAACTCATCCAAAGCAGCACCTGAGAAATCCTGGTCAAGAAACTTCTTCACAGCAACCTCCTGCACTCATAACAATCCACCAGCCAAAGAATAAAATTTAATAATACTCTCTTGCAGGAAAAAATAGATATTACAAATATATAAATAGAATAATTCTAACTATAGATGCACGAGCAGAAATACGAAGTATACTAATAAAAGAATAAACAGAAATAAAAACACACCATACATGCACAAACAAAAATAGTAAAATACACCTCAAAGATGCTTACCAAACTAGCGGGCAGCAAAGAAATTGAAGGATAAAAGAACACACCCACAAATGCACCCACTGACAACCAGCAACTAGTTCAGGCTACATTTTCTACCCTCACTTAACCATGCACGCACATATGTACCCACAAGCACACCCATGGAGAGACTATGGATAATAGCACTCAGCAGGATAGATACTACAACAAGTGATGATGATGAAGAGTGAAGACAAAAAGTAATATGGAAAGAATTAACCCAAAAAAATAAAACAAATGGAAGGAGGACCCAAACTGTGACTTGGAAGAAAAACAGTCCCAAGTTATTTTTCATAATAAAGTTGATCTCATGATGAGAAAAAATCAAACTGTTAGACGAGCATGACTCAATTCTTGAATGGCAATGTCATAGTACAGATATAAGCTCTGGATGGCACAAATAAAACACTTCCAAACCTTGGTGCTAAAAACCAATCAAGCTGAGCCAAGCAATAGCAGCTCAGAATCAGTTCTCTAGCCATAAAACGCTGACGCCCAAGTCAATTTAGCTCAAGGTGAGCTAAAGGAGCCATCAAATGGATATCAAGACTGGTTCACAAGCTTCGGTCAAACAAAAGAATACTCTCTTGAAAAACCCAGCAGGAAGTGAAATGTTGAGATAGCAAAGCCACAAGCCACCTTCTTATGGCAACAAATAAGAACTTATAGCATGGAAATAATCTCAAGAATGACAATTAGAAGTCATGTAAAAGACCTATTCAACACATATGCTCACTCGTGTAAATTATCGGAGACCAGCTTAATTTCAATATAGAAGATTTGAGTTAAAGCCTTGAGTTGTTTGCAAAGATTTTTCTCTATTCGTGGTTCAAGTTAGGGAGAGGGAGGAAGTAAAATAGTATGAGTTTCTTCAGAAAGAATAAATCCCTACTGCATGGGTGCGACAGAAAGTTCAATTATCACAGACGTAAAAGATTCACTGCAGAAAAGTCAGGTGTCAACCAAATATCCTTATTTTTTTCAGCAATAAAATTTCAAAATTTATTGAACTTAAGGGAGGAAACAGCTCTAACAAATGGTTTGTCTGAATTATTCTAATACACTCTCACAGAATAGCTTACACATTTACTTTATGAAATTGAGTGGAAAAACTGTGAGAACCACTTACAATACCATTCCAATCAGCATGGTAGACCTCTCCATATGAACCTGCAAACACAGTTTACACATCCATTAAATATAGGGAAGAAATAACAATAATAAATAACTCCCAGATAACAATATCTGAGGAAATAAAAGGTTTGCTAGTAGTTCCAGTCTTAGTAAAGGGAAGGAGACAGAGAACTTTTTTATGCCCAAGAAGAAGATTATATAATGCATCGTATAAAGCAAGTTTGCTAGTAACATATGCTAGCGAAGGCATTGATAGTTCCATGTCAAGGAAATTTAAGCATGAACAAAAATAACAGAAGCGTAAAACAAGCAGGTGCAGGTGCTACCTAGTCCAATCCTTTCACCAATAACCAGATCCTCCCAAAGAATTTCACATTCACCAACATCATCAATCACTGGATCAACCTTACTTGGGCCTAAATCAAGTGAGGAGCTGGCACTTTCTGGGTCCTTCAGTTTCAAACTAAAGCTGCCTTGCATATTCTGTTTATGGTCATGCAGCCTGGTGATATTCTTTATCTGGTCTTTCGTGATATCCAGTTCATCACTTTGCACGTTGTTCCCATAAGCCCCCTGATATGCTTCCATATGATTGATGCTAAAATCTTCCCTAAAGACATTTGACTAAATTTACCTTCAGCTGATGCCGTTGTGGAATTGTTACTAAATGAGATACTGTCACTATTCTCCCGTAATTATTATATGATTTCTCAGGTAACTTGCAGGTGTCAGAGAGAAACTTTTCAGTTGCAGTAGGGCTGCTAGATGCAACTGATGATACCCTATAATTACTAACCTCCTGACTGTTTTTGAAACAAACCATCCACAAAATTATATTCATTTTTCTTTGGGACCTCATTGCATGCATGGCGATTCTTCCACATCAAGGGTACAGGAGGCCGACCACTGACGAGGTTATTTTTTCGCCGTTGCAGTTCATCAACTTTATTTATAGGAATATTCTGAACCGTAGCATTTTGGGATCCTTTTATTTTGAATGGATTAAGATCTGAAAAAGATTTTTGGGTCTTCTGCACCACTCTGACTGCATGGAACCACATTTACATTCATTTTCACGTCATCACCAACTGCATTAGGTCCACGACCCCTTTGTAGAAAGAAGTACCGATTGCCAACAAGGGGCTATGATCCAATTGGTTACCAGCTAGCCCTTCATTATTAGTTCCAGAAGACCCAACTCCATTATTAGCACTAGCATCTAAAAGTAAAGGCACTTCTGTCTTTGCAGATGTTGTCCCTGGAGAAAGATAATGTCCAGCTACAGAACTCTGATCAGGTTGTGTGGAAGAACTATTGGTATCTTTAGTCGTCAAAAGATGGGGAAGTATGTTTAATTTTGGATTATAGGACTCGAATGGAGTATCCTTTGCACTCAGAACATCAACTGGGATTTGGGTCCCCGGAGCTCCCATGAGATCAACCAAGCACTCGCTGAAGAAAAGCAATTGAGTTTAGAATTTGACATGTAGAGAAATATGTAACACACTTCCATTTATGAAATACACACATAAGATTGTGAGTGTATAAATATTTACATGTGGAGAGAAGGAAGTTCAAAAATCTTGAACCAAAACCAGGAAAATTTTATGAGATAAATTTATTCATGTAAAAAGTTCTGAAACCTAGATGTAATTACAAGTTCAGATACAAAGCAAAAAACATTCTTTCAAAAATGAGTTTTGCTTCAAAAGTAACCTTAGTTCCATGAGGAAATTGAGGTTAGCCACGTAATGTACAACTCATTTTGGTACTGACTAAACAGAGAAGAAGGGAACAGGAGATACGTACAACCAGGTGCAAGAACTTCTTTCTTGAATTAATAAGTATAATTACGTATTAAAGAGAATAGGGGATTACAATCCATAAGCACTTTAATTAAAGCTGGTAGATATGCAAACTGTGACAACATACCAGTTGCACTTGCACTTGAAATTTTTATCTTATCCATGCACCAGGTGTGTGGTTGCAGGCTATAAATACAAAAAAGCAATAAATTAAGTTATCAAGAAAAGAAAATAATTTGATTACATTGGAGGGGTTGAAAAGGAGTATATATTTTTCTTTAGTAGGAAGGATAACTTTGACTCTGTCTTTCCTCGCTACCATACCAATTTAATTTAGAATGCCTGAATTAGTCACCTAGGACGTTGGGCAAATCACAAGAGGTTTCTTGTGTAGCAGAACAGAGTTATGTTTGGACAATTCGGTAAACTGGTAAATGGTTCACAAACCCTATACTTTAAGAGGATTAAGAATGGAAAATTTGGTGTTCAGAAACACGACCCTGTTGTCAAGTCTCTGTTGCAGTTTATTGTGGAACCTGAATCTTTGGCACAAAATGATTAAGAGCACGCGTGGTCTGAATTGAATGGGTGGGATGCTATAATTGGAGCCAGTGTCACACACTAATCTTGGAAATTCATCTCCCAGGTATACTCCATCTTTTTTCCTAACCTTCAAAGTTTGCTGTAGTTTTCGTCTTCAGTTCTGAGAAGATGTGTATCTAGGTTATACATCTTTTGATAAGTATTCCCTAAATTATTCTGCTTTGTTACATCATTCTGCAATTTCTGATTTATTATAGAAAACAAAAAAAGATTCAATCTCTTCAAGCTTCCATTCCTTCAAAATTTTGAATGATGGAGAGACCAAACTGAGTAATTACTTCTTCTAGATTTGTTGATCAGCTATTATTCCTCTCCCTTTTCAGATTCTAGATGTTGGTCTCCTGAGAGCTCCGTATTTGTACATGCACAACATTTACTTCTTACCACACACATGAAGATACAGGAATCCTTTTTCCTTTGGTCACTTTGGTTTGGAAATAAAAATTCCCACGAAAGTGAAAGCCTTTGATAATTGACAGGCTCAACACTAATGATTTACATCTTTGCACCGACCACGGAAATTCCTTTCTCCCAAAGTGTGCATGATTTCAAAGAGGCAAAGTGAGAATCACATCCACCTATTTTTTCATTGTGTTAGTGCCAGATACCCAGGGAGTACATTGTTTCATATTTGAGAGAGCTTTCTGTTATGCCGGCTACTTTGGATGTATTTGTCATAGTTAAAATTAGGGGTTTTGGTTAGAGATTGAAGGAAAGACACTCTGTAGAAGTCCCAACTTTGCTGTTACGTAGTGCCTTTGGCTACAGAGGAACTCTAGAACTTTTAAGAATCAATTTACATGAATACGTTGTGAGATAAAGCTATTTTCTTGCATCCAGACCATGTCATTCAATGTACCAGCACGGTTTTCAGGAATGCTTGGATAGCACTTCAATGTGGTTGGGAGCCTCTTTTTGAGTTCCTAATGAGTTTAATTGTTGTATTTGTCATCGGAGAACAACTTGCCCTCGTCCTTTAGTTCTCTATAATTAATAAACTATTTTTTTTTTTTATCAAAAACAGAACAAATTCTCAGTAATTTTCAATCCAAAAGTACGAGGTATGTTTTACCCACCATTCAAGTAACAATTAAAACAGAATTTCAATATGGCTACAAACACTGTCTTGTTCCTATTAACAATATTGAGAAATTCTAGAGCTTTGGATCTTTAGTAATATATTATTTATTAATTACTTCTATATGCAATTGATTACCAGTTCATCTTAAAAACCAAGAGTAAATTAATGAAAGGATAAAATTACGTCCCTGCAAATTTCCTCCATTATCAAGTCTATTTTGTGTACGTTTAAAAATTACACCTTAATGGTTTTGTTCAAAAGCAATGTAGAACTTTTCTTCCATTCTGTCTCAAGGATGATACAGCTCCGGTAAGAAAAGTCTTTGTTGTTAGGGAAGCTAACATATTAATATTGTAGGTCAACCAGCCATCTCTAGAATAATAGATACTATTACGGTATATACAAATCTACTACCAACTGCCTTACCTTATACAGCTCCTGTCCTAAAAACAAGATACTAGGGTCTCACATATGAGGGAGTTTACATAATTGGTTGGGGGCAGAATAATCCATTACTTCATTATAATCCTATTATATATCTATATCTTATGTATTTTATTATTTTATGTTTCAAGGTTTTTAGATTTTATATTTAGTTGAATTGGTTAAAGATAATAGAAGTCGGTTGCTACATATAGATAGTGGGTATTGTGGAGCAAGAAATGCTTCTTAATTTTAGAAGTCAAGTTTCTTGTGTATTTAAATGCAAACAATGAATAAATGAATTATTTCTACAAACATATCATTTGTCTTGGGAGGTTATTTGTTCCCGAATTAACTCACATTTCTTCTTTTCTCACTTTACTCATTCCATTTCTTTGATACGAACAATATGAATCCACTTCAAAAATCAATGGGAAGCAAATTTAAACAAGCAGCAAAAGGGACCCAACAGAGATTTCTTGACGTGATTATGGTGCTGACAATGTAGTTGAATCTTCTCATTTTTACTACTATTGAGAAAGCTGATGAACATGAAAAGGGAGGTGCAGAGAAAGTTATAATATCAGCTCCATTGGCTTACGCACCTATGTTGGTTGTGGGATAAAATGAAAAAACTCACGGGCCAAATATGGACATCGTTTCCAATGCTAACAGTACCACCAATTGCTTTGCTCCTTCGGCCAAGGTGATTCATAAGGAGTTAAGTGTTGTAGAAGGTTTAAGGACAATTGTCCACACAACAATGACCACACAAAAGACAGTTGATAGATTTTCAATGGCAATGGAGGACTGGAGGGATGGCTATAGAGCGGATCAGAAAGCCGTTAGAAAAGTTCTTCCAAAACTCCATGAAAAGCTGATCACTGGAATGGGTTTCCGTGTACCAACTCCTAATGTCTTTTTTACATTTGATCATAAATTGGAAGCGAAGAATAAAAGAATGAGTAAAATTATCCCAAAAATTCACCTTTGAGGACAAGAGTGACTTTAAGGGGGATGGAATGTTACAATATTTTATGTTTTCAGATTTTTAGGTTTTTTTATTTAGTTGAATTAATAGAAATGGGTTGTTACGTATAGATAGTGGGTATTGTGGAGCAAGAAATGATCCTTAGTTTTAGAAGTTAATGGTTAGTTTCTGGTATATTTAGATGCAAACAAAGAACGAAAAAATTGGTCGATGAATTATTTCTACAAACATGTTGTTGTCTTGGGAGGTTATTGGTCCCTCGCAAACCAATACTTCGGGAGGCCGGGTTTCCTCGAATCAACCCACATTTCTTCTTTTCTCATTTTAATTTTCGATTTCTTCGATACGAACAATTCATGTTCGTATCAGATCCTAGTATATGAAAGCTTGAAGTAAAGATTTTAATTTATCATAAAATTTTCTTCTTCTTTTTTTTTTTTTGTTGGTTGATTGGTTTGGGGTGGGGGGGTTGGCCCCTAGGGCCGCCTGCCTTGTGCTTCTATCAGGCCATGCTCTCAATTACTCCCTCCATCACGTTTTTAAAGTCCCCCTTTCCAAACTGATTTAGAAAAGTCAACACTTTGCTCTCGAAAGAGCACCAAGTACTAGCTCAATTTTGAAATCTCAATTAAAAATGCTGAAAAGTACAGAATTCCTATCACAAGTAAAATAGAAATGCACCCAAATTTAAAGGTTAACACCACAAATGAGTTGTTAATTATGGGATGGAAGGAGATCTAATATTGGAATTTCTCCACCCACTCCAGAAGCATACAAAAATTATCCGTAGTTCCAGTATCCCTATGTAGTATCATGTACTCTAGTCTACTAAACTATTATTTTTGAAATTACAGAATGTCTAGACAAGCCTGAGTCTTTACAAGTGACAACGAATTCTTGGTGACACAATATCCTCTTATGAATCAAATGATTAAGTAGTCTATTGTAACCTCATAGAACAATTCAATGTCACTTTTAGTTTTTTGACCACGTATACTTCTCATTTCAAATATTTGGAATTCTCATCTGCTCATACATGTTTTGCAAGTACCCTATATTGGAATCAACATTACCTTTACAATACTACTCTGTTCTTATCAAAATTAGAATAAAAATTGTATTTTCTAAATCGGCTACATCATACCAGATCCGAATCCATGTATCATATCATGCATAACAGGAAAGAACATGAGCCAGGTCACATAAACTTCAAGAGTTTGTTTGACATTCGAAAAATATGAAGCAGGATTCTATTCAAAGAATGCGATTTTTCCCCACCAGTTACAACCTGCAGAGATTGCAACATGTGGCAATGCTTGTGTAGCATCTGCAAATATATAAATTCTCTAATTTATCTACAACTCCTCAATATAATAATACCACATCAAATGTGTAGTCTTCAATTCTACCTAATTCGGAATGTGCTACTACAGTTTGGAAAACCTTGTAGTAGTATTTGCCCTCTTCGTACAGATCAAACGAACCCTGTTGGCATTCCAGTGACTAGATAAGTATACTTTTAATTTATTCCAATGGATCTTCAAAAACAATAGAAGGTTTATCATTCGAAGTATGCAAATATATTCCAGCAACTTGCGAGTCTATATCATAGGTGGCCCTATGACAACTACATATACATAAACCATTGTAATATTGTGCAGATTCAACTATGAAAGTATATATAATCAGTCTACTTCATTCACATTAGTGACGTCGCCAGCAGCTAAGCACAAAGATTCATAATTAACGGGAAGGACCCAGGCAGGTAATGGGTGAAAGATTCAGGCCACAATCTCCACAGTAAACTAATCACTCTTATATGGAAGAAGAATATTATGCACCAGAATATTCTGGGAACATGTTCCCATATACCTGTCATTTGGTAACTTGATAATATTGACTGCATCATCCTCAACACCAGTGTAATGGCTACCCTTCACAAGTCTACAAGGTATTCCAACACTGTCAGCTAATACCTGAATTAAAGCAAGCAAATAGATTATAAACGAGCTGTAATGAGCCAATTGAATGCTCCAAAGACATTTCAATGACATCAAGAAGCCTGGAGCATATGTAAAACTTATGAAGACACCGTGCACAGAACTTAAATTTTTTGAATGGTTGAATATCCTAGTGCATCATTCAATTATGTCTTCAGAAGACCAAAAAAGGTAATATGTTAGTACTCTGAGAGAAAAGCATACTCGAACAAGGTCATTTTTAGGCATCTCTATACAAGAACCATAAGTAGACTCAAAGTATCCTTTGTCAATGCCCGTACATTTAATTCCACAAATGCATACATTCCTGGTGATTAAAAACCGTACACTTTTCCTCCGATCATACTTTATGCCAAGATTGACCTAGATAGTGTAAAACAATTCCAACATGGTTTGCTCCTTTATATCTAACACGAGCACACCACTGTTCTTTTACTCTCTTTTTTTATTTTTTTGTTGCGTAGGGTGGCGTTGAAGGATCTTATTGCACTGGAAACTTCCAGTAGATGTATCAAAAGGCCAAAGGAAGTGGAGAAGAAAGATTCATTTAGTCGACCCCAAACTTATTGGGAATACTGCTTAGTTTGTTGTTGTTGCGTAGTATGCGGTTGAAGGGGGTTGGATACTAATGTTTTTCAGTAAGTATCCATTTCACAAGCAGAAATTCAAATAATCTTCAATGTGCGTAAAACCATCAGACAATTTGAGCATCACCTGAGAGATCCCCAAATTGATCTGAAATCCGAATAACCACTAACCAGTAATGTCCACACAAAAGATACTTAATAAACAGCTTAGTGAAAGAGGATAAAATTGGAAGGGAAGAATCTCTTAGTGAAAGAGGATAAAATTGGAAGGGAAGAATCTCACTCTTTCCTTTCAAAGCTGCTGAATCTCTCTGTTCTGCTGCCAAACATAATGAAAGGAGTCGAATTTTTTTTTTTTTAAGTTTGATTATTCAGCTTCTAGTTGAACACCTGAAATTGATATGGTGATACTCTGAGCTTCTTTTATGTTTTAGTTTCGCTTAAAAGCTGGCCTTTTTGGTGTCAATTACCAGTCCAATCTGTCATGGCCAGCTGTTTCTAGGTTCTATAGATTTGGTTTCATTTTTTACTATTTTAATTTTTTGCTATTAATCATTATTTTTCAACTGCCACAAAAATATCTAGTTCTAATTCAGAACTTGAAAAACCTATATCACATTTATCAAGGCATTCACATAGCCTGACCACGAGGAAAAAAATCAAGATACATGTGTTCTGCATACCAGATATCATTTACAGCATAAAGCTCCAAAGATACTCTTGAAAAGTCTACCAGAGAACATTGAAAACTAACATTTTATATCTTATCACAGATCCTACCTTAAAAAGCAATGCACGGTGGCGAGAAAGACCAATTTTCAGGGACCCAATTGGCAGCACAGTGGTATGAAGAGACGTCCTCAACTCCATGCTTCTCTCCAGCCATTTTTCCAACATTATATTAGCATCCCGTACTGGCCCACCCAGGTGTTCCGTAACAAGTTCAGCTAGTCTCTGTACAAGTAGACTAATCTCAGTATTAGGGCAGTCTAATGCAATACAGTGTGCTATCTGCATCAACTCCTCCAAAGCAGGATCTACTTTTCTGTTAACAATGACAACCTCAAAGTCAGAGTCCCCGTTGTTATTTTCAAGATCTTTGAGAGATGGCATGTTCCCTCGAAATGCTTGATCTGTGGAGAGGCTATATACATCATAGAAGCCATCCACCACTCTCTCCTCAAAATCAATAACACTGTAATCCTGGCAAGGAAAAAAGATATGGAAAACAAAAAACACCTATGTTAAATGAATAAATAGCATTGTGCTTCCCATGTGATGACTCATTCGAGTAAAACCATTCTTATATTCTTTCATATGGAGATTAATCCATTTGCAACCAAGATAAACACGTGCTAGAAAAGGTTTAAGTAGTTTGCATTGCACTGGGATTTTAATAGTCCTTTCGATTTAGCGATCAACACAATTAAACCAAGCAATCTTCAAATTAAACGACGTAAAAAATAAAATAAAAAAAAGAATAAAGAATAACTGCTACACCAGATGCACTAGCATACTTCAACAATAAATTTATCCCAAATCTACTGAACAAGTATTAGCTAGTATAGAAAAATAGCAGGAATTCTACATCTCCGCTATTTATAGATGTTATAAAAGCTATGTAAGGAACCTGAAGGTATTGCATGATTTCAATTCTGCAGCACTGGTGCAGGTACGAGTATAAGCCTTTTTATATATTTAACAAAAAATATATGCTAATTATTTGGGATCACAAATATGAACTTTTATATATATTCCTACCCAGTGATTAAAGGGAAAGCTGACATAAGAGATTAACAATTTTAGTCCAACTTTTTATTACAAGCCAAGAAATAGGAAGATACAAATCACTTTCTTTCTTTCAAAAGGAAGGAATTTTAAGAGATTTTCTCATCTAATACTTTACCTAATGGATGTAGTATAAAAAACCATTTAGATGAAGTAGATACAAGTAAGCTATGAGCCACTTAATGAGAAGTTTTGCGCCTTTAGTACAGTTGCTTCTCTTTTTGGGGGCTTCATTATGTACAACCAGTCTAAGAAGTTACATACTAGACAAAATAAATAAATGGAGTTTGCATATTTGCTGCAAAAGGTATTCCAATTCCTTTGCTTCAGCCTTGTGGAATACAATAATAGTGAAGTATTTAGCACAAACCCACAAATTGTAGTGCACTAAATAGAAAATATTAATGCACGGGTAAAAGGCAATCAAATTGAACTGACCCAATAGTGGCGAGACAGCAAGTCAGCAGCGGCGAGGTCCGAATCATCATTGCGGAAAAGGAAGGATCGGGTCGGGTCATTATCCGGGGCAAAGTCCCGATCCGAGGAGGACACGCTCAAAGCCAAGGCCAGCTGCACCTGGTACTCCTCCTCCGAGGCATAATAATCCTGCTGCTGCTGCCGATTACCGTTGCCCGTATTATTATTACTATTTCTGTTGTTATTACTGCTACTAGTATCACTACTAGTACTAATGGCGGCGGCGGAGGGGGTGGTGGTTGAAGGAGAGGCACGGTTGTCAGAGGCGGCGCACGGCGGAGATTGTGGTGGGGCTGGTGACTGTGGTGGTGTTGGTGATTGTGGGATCTCGTTGGAACGGTTGGGATGGTGGTGAAGCTTCTTGAAAATGTGCTTCATCTCGTCGTCGTCTCCGTTTCTATTATCACAAAACTCCTTTATTTTCTCCACCTTATTTTCGTCTTCAGAAATTCATTTTTCTCTTAATTTTATGTTTTTTTTTTTCCAACGAAAAGACCGGAGGAAAATTAATTATTTAAGAAGCGCCGGGTCAGGGGAACAAAATAAAACCGAGTTCCTAAAATGTCCTCCTCCTATTCACCTTCAATTTAGAGTGTATTTGGAAAAATGTGAAAAATAAAAATATTTTTCATGTAAGGTGGAAAAACAAATCCATCAATATGGTGAGAAAATATTTTTCAAAAAAGTGGCCAAAAGAATTCTTTAATAGGCGATGTTTGATTGAAAGTAGAAAATTTGGGTGGAAAGAAAATAAATTCCATAGGCGGAAAAAATATATTTTCCATGGAAAATCTTTGCCAATCAAACACAGTCTAAGTGATTATATCTTGAAAATCATTTTCATTTTCCATGTGCAATCAAACAACTAAAATTGGAAAACATATTCCATAGATGTGACATTATTTTTCATGGATGTGACATTTTTCATGAAAAATTGGCCAATCAAACACAGCCTTAATACTATTTATAATAGGTTAATTTCAGCATCAGTAGTTAAAAAAAGCAAATTTTTGATGCGACAAAAAAATAAACGATAATGTCATTAGTATTTAATAGTGACATGTAGACTACATAAGTTTGACGTTATTAACAAAATGACTTTTGATGTAAGAATATCAAATTTTTATTGACTAGTATGTTTGCCACTGTTTAAATTATAATTTCAATTTGTCAAAGATACTTCCTATCCATACATTTTATAGGACCCACAACTTACAATTCATTTTTATTCACACATTCACCTACAACTTATAACATAAACACTTAAATTATAATTTCAACACTACCAAACATAGAGTGTTGGGGGGAGTTATTTTCCCCATTTGCCTATGTGGCAGTACACATCAGATTAAATTGGCCAAGTTGGATTAAATAAAAAACCCAACCACCCCCACACACCACCCCAAACACCCTCCCCATTCTTTGCCCCCCAATCTCTCTCCCGTAATCCCCACCTTCGCGCTTCTAGAAATCCACCGCCGGAACCACCAGATCTCACCGGCGATCCACCATTGTCGTCGCCGTTGTTCTCCTCCTCCGCACTCTGCTGCCGTGTTTTACTCGCTCGTCATCCTTGGTTTGTACATTCGCAGCAGATCCTCTCTCGCCGTTCCGGTCGCGCGCACAGTTCCTGCCCTCGATTTAAAACCCACGACCGAAGAGGTATGAACATCATCTCGCAAGTTCGTGTCATTGGATTTTTTTTATTAAAAAGCAACCGGATACTTAATATTGTGTTTGTTGCGAACCGGTGATTGTGGTCAGAAAACTTCATCTGAGGGTAGAGATAGATTGGAGAATTATTATTTCTACCCAATAATTTTATAATGATAAGGTTTGTTTGTTTCTCTGAAATCTGAAATTTTTTGCAATGAAGGTGGGGATTACGGGGAGAGAGATTGGGGGCACAGCAATGGGGAAGGGTGTTTGGTGGGGTGGGGGGGGGGGGGGGTTGGGTGTTTTATTTAATCTAACTTGGCCAATTTAATCTGATGTATACTGCCACATAAGCAAATGGGGAAAATAACTCCCTCCACTAGGTGAAGGAGAATAGCACTCACCAAACATATGCTAAAAAACAACTTCAGTTGCAACTTTTGAAATTTTTTGAAAACTTCACTAACTATTGCAGATATTAATCCTATTTCATACCCTAGTGTGCATATTTTGCTTTCCTCCTCCTTTCAACCTACCCCAATCCACTTGTTGCTATAATTCCTAAAAATGGTAAAAAGTGCAATATCCTCAATCTCCAAGATTAAGTATGGTAATGGAACTGTGGAAGTGGATAGGGGTTCGACTTGTCTTAGCTCGACCCAGAACTCGATTAAAATGACCAATGCAATAAGGTGGTTGAAAAGATTTGCATGTTTATGTTAATAAGTAAAAACAGATAAATCCTTAAATCTATACTACATCTAAAAAGTCTAAAAAGGAGAAATGTTTTTGGACTATTTTACCTTTAATTTTTTTTTAAATTTCATATTCACCATTAGTATTCATTAATATATAATATTTTTTAATATTTTATTTATTACTCTTTTATAGTTCATTATTATTGTACATTAAATTTTTAACAATTTATTAATCTACAATTAAATTTTTTAAATATCTCAAAATGCCCTAAAAGGGAGAAACAATTTTGAATTATTTTACTCTTACAATTTTTATTTTAAAATTTCATATTCACTTATAGTATTCATTAATGTATAATTATATTTTAATATTTTATTTATTATTCTTTTATAGTTCATTATTATTGTATATTAAATTTTTAACAATTTATTAAATGTACAATTAAATTTTTTAAATATTTAATCTATTAAATTAAATATAAAAATATCCTAAAAAGAAAAAATATTTTTTGACTATTCTACTCTTACAAATTTTTAAAATTTCATATTCAGTATTAGTATTCATTAATGTATAATTATTTTTTAATATTTTATTTATTACTCTTTTATTGTTCATCATTATTGTACATTAAATTTTTAAAAATTTTTTAAACAATTAATCTATTAAATTAAATATGAAGGTGAAAAGATTATATCAAAAAAAAAAAAATTGAGCATTACGTAGATGAAATGAGTTTAAAAAAAAATAATGGGAAAAGTTGTAATTTAATTTATTACTGCATTAAAATTTAAATAATGGTTGTTAAAACTGAAATTGAGATAAAAATATTATTTTTAATACATTAGCATGTTTGGTTCAGTTTTTTTAAATTCTTTTTTTTCTCCAACTCATTTTCAACCGTATATTTTGTGGGATACACAATTTTGTCAACTTTTCAAATACATATTTTACCAATTTTTTTTTAAATCTCCCAAATAACTACTTTTAAACCCCACCAAACATATACTATAGTTCAGAACTAACGTTTGAAACTTTTTAATTTTTAATTTTTAATTTTTAATTTTTAATTTTTAATTTTTAATTTTATTTTATTTTATTAATATACATATAACGTTCTTCTCGTCTTATTTCTATCATTCAACAATATTCTCACAACATAGACAAGTATTGACACTTCTTTAATTTTTATTTCTTACTTATATTTATGACGTTTTCATTTACGTTGTCAAATCAAACACATCTAATGAAAATGAAATATACACAAAGAATATTGTTTATAAAGAACAACTACTCTAACAAATATACAATATTATGTAGTCAAATATTACATTGTCTCACAATAAAATTAGTAATTATTAATTTTGTTTTTCGTAAAATGTAGCCCCGAATATGGTTAATTTCATAAGATTTGATATCAATGCTTCGTCAATCATAAAAGTTTAAATTACCAAAAGGTCTTCACTGGGTTCAATTTATTGTTGGTATTATTACCATATAAAGCTCATCTCTGATTGTAATTGTACTTTCATGAATGCAATTATTTTTTAATATTTTATTTATTACTCTTTTATTGTTCATTATTATCGTACATTAAATTTTTAACAATTTATTAAATCTACAAATAATTTTGGAAACATTTTTAGTATATGAAATTAAATATGAATGTGAAAAGATGGTCTCAAATTTTATTTACTAGTGTTTAATCCGTGCGATGCACGGGAGTTGTGTTATGTGATATTAATTTCGAAAAAACATACCTGCAAAAAAAAAAAAAAAAAGTTATTCAAGAATAAATTTTAACTTCTTACTGATTTTAAAAAGAGTAGTAACAATTATTCTACAAAAGAATTATTCAATTCTATTTTGACCGATTTGACGATGAAATTGACACATAATCAGATATAAGGTATCGACATTCTTACTATATAGATTTTTATCATTTTTCTGATTCTACACAGTATTTCTACGTAGACATGATAAAAACACAAAAAAAGGAATTATTCGAGAAAACATATTTAATTTCTTACTGATTTTAAGGTATCGACCGGGTTGTTGTATGGTATTTTTTATCATTCTTCTGGTTGTACACATTCTTTCTATGTAGACAGGATAAAAGTACAAAAAAAAAATCGACAATATATTTATGACAAAATACCTATTTATCGACGAATACAATCTCAAGACTATATGTCTCTTCGCTGTTTCCATAGCTGTGTATCTCTCAAATGCGCACAATTCGAACTTTCACTGCCCATTGAGTTTTCGTTGAATTGATTTCTTCGACCAAATTAAAAATCGGCGTTATTCCTTTTGATTAAGTTACTGCCAACGTAAATAAAAGAAAAAATTAAAGGCAAAAATTTTAACTTCTATCTGCACACATGTTCAAAATACAAACGGAAACTTGCATGCACAAAAACATACATGCACACAAATAACGTATAATGTCTTAGTTTTTTAATACAAAAATTACTGATATTTATACTAAAGCACGGTTCCCAAACTTGTTTGTAAAAAAAGTGCAAAGCCCATTATGTTGAATGTATGTTTTTCGTATTTTAATGTTAATTTCAAAACGAAAAGTCACGTTCATATAAAAAAAATTAATTTCGAATATAATGAATTGTCATTTTATTATACTTGTATTACTTCTTGGTCCAGATTAAATGCGAATATCAGTTAATTTTATTTGTAGAAGAAAGTGCAGAGCCCAATATTTGAATGAAATTTTTTTTAATTGCAAAATGAAAAGTCACATTCATAAGATTGAATTGCAAAATAAAAAATGTGCAGAGCCCAGAAAGTTAATTAATAAGCTTATTTAATTTAATTTTGAATTGCAGAACGAAAAAAATGCAGTGCCATTTATTTTGCTTTCGTTTTTTGAAAAGTGAATTAATAAGCTTATTTAATGTAATTTTACAAAACCAAAACATGAAATGAAGTAAAAATAAATAAATAAATAATGTAGTGTAGATAATATATATATATATATAATGTGATTGGTTTTAATTGTATTAATTTTTTTACAAAATCGAGGCATTAAATGAATGAATTAAAAACAAAAAAAATAATAATATGTACAATAGAATCGTAATTCGGTTGAATGAATGTTTTTTACTTGCAAAATGAAAATTTACGTTGATAAGATTGAATTGCAAAATAAAAAATGTGCGGATCTCAGAAAGTTAATTAATAAGTTTAATTAATTTAATTTTGAATTGTAAAACGAAAAAAAATGCATAGCCCTTTATTTTCCTTTCGTTTTTTTATGAAGTTAATTAATAAGCTTATTTAATGTAATTTTACAAAATTGAAACATGAAATGAAGTTAAAAAAAATGTAGCATAGATAATGTAAAATATATATATATATATATATATATATATATATATATATATATATATATATATATATATATATATATATATATAACGCACCATCACTAATCTGCATGAAACTATTAAACAGCTAAGAATGTTTTTGTTCTTAGAAGGAGAAACGAGGAGAATTTGGAAAAAAAAATGTCACACTTTCTTACTAGGGACATCTTTTTAGATGACTATTATATCTCCAAACCCAAAATTTACATGTACTAAGATATAATACCATTCCATTATGTTAAGCACGAGAAACCATTTCGGAAACTCTAGCAATAATTCGTATTAGAAAACCAACTCAAGTAAACATCAGTCCTCAACCCCTTCCCCCTCCCAAGCCTTACCACCTCAACACCTCCAGTGCACCTGCACCATCTCTATTGTCTAGGACTGCTCCTCTTTCTACCTCCACACCACCTTCTTATTTGCCCCTCTCCCACCTACAAACCCACCACCTTCAGCCAAGAACCTCAAAGCCACCATTCTCTAGACAGTAGACTACCAATCTAAGCTACCTACCATTATCTAACAACAACAAAACCACTTTAATTTCACATACACAACCAATGCGACCAATCAAGTGTACATACCAACACAACTACATGCATACATGAATATGTTTGTTGGTTATTATTGAAAGTTTTCAAACCATAATATAAAATAATTTAGATATAATTGGAGCTTTCAAACTTTGAATTGGGTGCAAAGAAAAGACGGGAAAGGTAGGGCATGCTTGTAGACCCGAGAAAGGATTGAAAATCAATTGTGGGGAATCTTAAGAAGGCCGACTGTGTACTTTTGGCACACAAGAAAAGAAAAGGAAATGAACAAAAGAAAATAGAGTAGCATTCTTTACTTTCTTTTTCTTATGGCACTATATCTTTTACATATTGAAATATATTCATAATTGAAAGTTTCGTAATTTGTTGACAAACTATACAGGAACATGCGTTTTGTTTTCTCATAAAAAAAACATCTTTTACCCTAATCTATTGTAGTTATAGTATTTAATGTGGAAACTAAATTTTTATTCCAAGGGATAATAAGGGTTGGAGAGACTGTTGTTATTAGTTTTGAATTGATTCAATAAGTCTAAGAATATGCATGCTTTGGGTAAATTACTTATTCTAAAATCATCGCAACTATTCATTTGAATTGATTTCTACCAACCCAATATATTGCACACGATGAACTTAACAATTGTAAAACAAACATGTATAGAGGACTTGGTTATTTATTCTCCATTGCATAAAATTAATGATAATAATCTCAAACTACAAATGTTAATGCTTGGCACAACTCACCTAAGGTCCAGCATTCACCGATAGAAAGTCCGGCAGTAAGATGAACTCTGCCATCTTTTTTTTCCCTTTCTTTCTTTGTTATTATCAGGGTTATGAAATTTGACTTGCCAAAAACATATTTAGACATGTCCACTCCCACTTGACAATATTACGTGTGATAATATCACTAATCCCAGTAATCCAATGTCACTGTCATTGGCAATTCAATGAGTTTGTGTATCCATTTGCAAATGTCATGCCTTTATAGACATATTAATGAATACAAGAAAAATTATAAGCATAAAAGAAATAAAATGTTAACCTTTAAGAGGAACTTGAGAACCAGGCTGATGCAACGTAATAGAAATAGAGGCTTGTGAGCCATTGCCAGGCGGCAGCGATGCTGAATGAAGCTTCAAATTAGTTGCCTAATTAACATGGCAATGCAGACGTGAGTTTGTTTCTTGAAGTTTTAAATCCCACTACTAATGCGTCAATCTCAACAAAGTAAAGAGATTAAAAAAAAAATCTGAGCAATAACGAGGAAGGAAATTGGGAATTCATAATGCTGAGGTTGAGAAGGAAAGGCACGAATGGTGAAACGGGCTCAACAAAGACTACAAATTTTCATGGACAAAATGCAAAACACAGGAAACTCCTAAAAGTTTTCATTTTGAGGTAGAATAGAAAAGTTAGAAAAAAATGACGCAATAAAAAACAACTACTCGGGTCAACGCGATGGCAGCGCACGCCAACTCCAGGCGGCTTTTAAGGAAGACCTATTACTCCTCGGAATCTATCGGAATATTCACGGGTGGTGGGCCCCCTGAATCCTTCGCCATCTTTAGATTATTGCTATTACTATGGATATTAAAGTCATTGTAATTAGTAGTCTCGACGACATCATTTGATGTGATTATTGCTACAAGGAAAGAATCAAACTTTAAATGTCCACATTGTAGTCACTCCATAAAATTTCATTGGTATTAGCCATTATTTGTTACTGTTATGAGCATCGGTTTTTTTTCATGATATTCACTCTAATCTTTTATGCGTGTATGGGTTAAACTTGGGCTAAAAGTCATTGGATTGTTTACGAAACCTTAACAATACACACCACTAAAAAAATTCAAGCAAATGTGTTGACCATTAAGAAATCCCAATTTAACACGACCTTTTAATCACAAGGTACCAAAGCAGATCGTGAAAAGACAAAAGAGAATAAAACCTCGATTGGTATGACTCATTACCGGGTTATGAAGATTATCAAAGACATGCACAAGCAAGCAACTTTGATTTTGTTCCTAATGCCGATATACTCCCTACCAAAACAAGGTAATCATTCATAGACCAAAACATTTATTTGAGAACAGTTGCTGAATATTATAAACCTTACATCCTAATTGCAGAGAAAAATCTTTGCAAAAATAGATACATCAAAGAATTGGAAACTAAAAGCCCTCTATTATGAGGCAATCATTTTTATAAATAAAAAGTTCATTGTTCAAATGGAAACCCAAAACATACAATGTGAACATTATGAGATAACCATGGCAAGACCAATTTTTCACTTAAGCTTGCCTTAGATCATAGTTTCAGGATTTCTTTATATGTTTAGTGTAAAATTCTATGTCATCAATTCATTGTTATTTCTACTGCACCCAAATTGTTGCATGAAAGAGTTGAATCAATCTCCCCTCAGATTAAAAAATCCATAGAAAAACTGTGGGTCCCTTTCTATAATCAATTGCATGTGTGCAAATAAGTAAATATTAATACAATGCTAATCCAGAATATGATTCAATAAATGAAAATGAAACTATATTATCCAACTACTTAGTTTAATAGTTGGAAGAGTTAATGCCACTTTACCACATATCACCCATTCCACCATAGTTGGAGTATCTGTAGTTGGAGTATTTGATCACAGCCCACAAAAGGCTTGTGCACACATCATCACTACATTTTCCAAAATATAAAGGTTAGGTGTCAAATGCCTGTGTGTTTGGTTTACACAAAGATATCCCACTTGACATGAGTGAAAGAATTACAGCTTGAATAATTTTTCACTAAAGACTTTCCATGATATATATGTGATCTATATACACTTTACGACCAGTTATGCAAACATTATATTTTCCTTTTTTTTGGATAGGGTAATGAGTAAACACAAAAGTTATCTATTACACATCACTTTTGAGCAAGTAAAACAGATACCAATATATGCAGGAAAAAAATCTATAGAGAAACTTTGTGCACCTTTGGTCGTAAAGTAACATAGTTGAGTAGTTGTTTTCGACATTCCCTTCCTAGATTTCTAAAACCATAAAAACCAAATATTTAAACCACATTAGAATATTGAGTTATATAACATTAATTCTTTATTTACAAAGAAAAACTTAAATGACTTCGAGCATTGTAAACACAAATACAACCCCCAAGAACACACATCCACCCATTAAAGACTAAAAATAAATAAAATGATATTCCAATTCAAGAAAAAAAATGAGTTGGTGTTTCTTCAAATTCACATTTCACATATTAAGTCCAAAAAGAAAAAAATGAACCCAGCTATATTTATTCAAGCAAATGCATTTAATATGTAACAATATTAAAATATTAATTAAAAAGGTAACTTTTGTAATTTTTTTTTTCATTTTCTTTACTTTCTAAGATGAAGAACACTTGATAGAAAACATGTTGGAAATTGGTTTAAATATGTCGAGAAATTAACTAAGTGTTAAAAATAACGTAAGTGACTCTGTGTCAACTTAGACAAATATACAAGACTCGACCCAATCCGTTTAGGCAAATTTGTTTGCCACTTCGACGCCTCGGGGGCAACGCCCGAGAGAGGATCGACCCGCGGTCGGTCGAGGGGTCGAGGGCGGCGCCGCCGTGGGGGCTCGGGGCAACACCCCGCATGTAAAATTCGATTTATCTGTATGTTTAAATGGTATATTTGACATATCGAAACCAATATCGAATGAATGAGAAATTACGAAAAAAGACAAAATCGGGTCAAAGTTTGACCCATGCGATCGCATGGTTATTTTAACCTGCGATCGCAACTTGCTTAAAATTTTAACATAATGTATTTTGGTCCTTCCATGCGATCGCAGGAGGCAAAGCCTTGCGATCGCATGGTTAATCTGGATGAAGATCTGTTCCAATTTTTTGTACCTTGCGATCGCAGCTTGGTTAAACCATGCGATCGCATAGGTTTGCGCGAATAGATATGTCCTTTTGAAGAGTTGCACGTTTTGGTTCAATCCTTTTCGTTTTCAACCGATCTTCAGTGTTAAATAGGACATGTGGACGTCCATTTTTCGTAAAAAATTGATCTGAAAACGTTTGCATAACATCTTTCATACTTCCTTACTTCTTGAATAAAAAATTCTTGCATTTGTTGCTTGAATTTCTGGTTTTCATATTCATTTCATCTTTTGGAGTACAAAACCGATTTCCGGTTCGTTGTGCTTGTGGTTTGTAGTGCTTCAACCACAAGTAGGAAGCCGTTGTATCTTGGGAGTCATTTGCCATATACCGTAGGCACCTTTGTGGGGCAAAATAGACTTAAGGACAAAGAGTTCAACTCTTGCCTCGGTTTATTCATCCTTTACATTTTCGGTTTGATTGATTGCTTTGGAGTCACTTTTCACATAAATCCGCCAACAAAACAGAGAAACAAAACAAAACAATATAATAAAATGCTTTAAGAAGAGCTAAACCTGAAACTGTGGAAACAAAGAAGATATGAGAGAATAAGCATTTCGAAGAAGCTTCGCCATATTTAAGCATTCTGGTAAAAGCTCAGAAGGGATCCTTTTGTAACCATCTGAAGGAAAATGTAAACATGCAATTTAGCCTACGAAATTAAAAAGAAGCATTGTATGCCAAAGATTATATTTATTAGAAATTCATGAGAATCAAAAAAGAAACCAATTAAAGTACGTAAAAAAAAAATAAAAAAAAAAGATGTCAAACTAAGTTAACCCAATTCATATAAGAAATTGAGCGAATATGAGGAATTTATTGTAAACTAAAACCAAAATAATCAAAGCTTTCATTAAAAGATTATGTATATGAGTAATTAATACTTAATGATACCATACATTCGTGTGTGTGTTCATGTTAAACTCAAACACTACAACTAAAAGCAGATTCAAATCTCTATGCTTATTTATTTGCGAATTCAAAGTCATACAGTTAAGAACAAACCCCCCAAGAAGGGAAACAACAACTTAGTAAAAAAACAAACCAAAATAAAATTGAAACTTAAACTGCAAATTGAAAAACAAGACCAATATTCAAATCCACCATATCTTCACAACATGAATTATTACTTAACCAAAATCACACAAACAACACCGAAAACCAAAAATACTTGATTTTTACACAAAAACTCCCAGAACAGAAAAGTTTCTATTCGGAACTGAAATTACAGAACAAAAACAAAAGGTCCCCGCGCACTAAACCCAGATCTAAGACGTATTCACCGCTAGCTTATGTATTAAATATGATGTTAAGGAAGTAAAAGAGGAAATAACACGGAAGAAGAATCGGAGAAGACGAAGAGACCAAAACCTAGGGATAAGACACTTACATGGCCACTGTGTGTTTAGGAGAACATGGTCGGAGAGCAAAAAACAGCCACCGTGTGTATAGAGAAGACGGAGAGAGAAAGAAAACCCAGGCTTAAACCTCTACTGTGTGCATAATGTGTGTATTGAATATGATTTTATGACCCAAAAAAATGGCTAATGTAGGCAAAACGGTGTCGTTTTCAATGACCACATGAATAGTATACTCCTCCTAAGCCTCTTTTATTTGTTTTAGGATTAGGATATATATATATATATATATATATATATATATATATATATTATATATATATATATATATATATATTTGCATCACCAAGATGAAAGAAATGAAAAATTAATTTTAAAAAATTAATGGGAAAAATTGTAACCTTCTTTATTACGGCATTAAAATTCAAAGCATGGTTAATGAAAATATTATTTTTAATACAAGTGATTACAGTTCACAACTAACCTTTGAAACTTTTTATTTATTTAAATTTAATTAATAATCATATTAATTCTATAAAATTTGATATTAATGGTTCATCAATCATTAAAGCTCAAATCACCAAAAGCTATTCACTAGGTTTAAGTTCGTATTTTTATTACCACTATATAAAACTAATCTCTAATTGCAATTGTACTTTTATGATTATAAATAAAATATCAAAATCAAACAATACAATACAACATATTATGAAAAATCGTGTTTTTTTTTTATCTTTACTACAATTGCTACTTTAATATTTTAATTATTAATAATTAAAAAATAAAAATTTTGAAATTTAAAATGGACAATATAATTACAAAAGCACATACATCACACGCGTGTCTAACTAGTGTTATACAAAATCCTAATAATCGGTCATATTTTATGCTCGTCTTTAGTGTTGCTTGTCAATTTGGAGTGAGATTCTTTATATTAATATTTGATGACATGTTGGGTAAACTAACAAAATTTGTCATAAATTTGTCATTTTTAATATATGATATGAAACATCACCTTACAATGTATGTGTATAATCAATACAATACAATCTTTAGAGATTTCAAATTGGGATAATTAAATCATATACCATAGAACTTTATACCTCATTTTTTTATAGGGATAATTGCATCAAAGGTCCTCAACATTTCAAAATCGTTGTAGATATACCCATAACCTAAAATAATAGCACCAAACGTCCCCAACGTTTGAAGAAATAGGCATGTGAGGTCCTTCTTCACACTTTACTTCAAATTTCACCGTTAAAACCAAAAACTGGACTGCACGCGCTATTATTTCCCAAAAAACGCGACTGAAAATGGTAGACGAAAATTCCACATTTTTGTCCACTCCATGGAGGTGTGCAACCTTTTTCTTCTAGTAGTTCATCAATTTTGAATTCTTTTCTCCAACCGATAAGATTTTTTAGCATGGAAAAGACTTTTTTGACCTTGAAGTCCCTGGGTCTCAAGATTTTGAGAAGAATCACATCACTCTTTTCATCCTCCAACAGTGGAATTCCCCATATTTTAACCTCCTCAGGCGGTGGTGGTGCTGTTTCCCCCGTCCTCCTTCTTTGGCTTATCCGCCTCTGGGGTAGGTGGGTATTTTCTGCGACTGGTGGTGATGGTGGTGCTGTTTCCTCGTCTTCCTTCTTTGGCTTCTCTGCCTCTGGGGTAGGTGGGTACTCTTCCGCGACTGGTGGTGGTGGGGTTGGTGGAGTGATTTCATGAATTATAGTTTCTTTGATTTGATTAACAACTTCAAGTTTTTCTTCAATTTTTTCAACCACGGTTATTGGTGGTTCCGCAGCCAGTGGTGGAGTGGTTCCTCAAATTGACAAACACTGCGGCAACCACGACGGAATCTCCCACACGTGCAACAATCGGGTCCGTCCGCCACACTAATGGTGGATCCACATTAAACCACGATGAATTCAATGGGTCAAACGAGAATGAAAATTTGAAAGATGAAAGCATGTAGAGGACATTGGATTGAGACGATTTGAAGGCTGAGATGAACTTAATCGACAGCTGTGATATTTTGATCACTGGTTGGAACACAGGTCGCATGCGTGTGTGGTGGTGGCGTAAGGCGAGCGGTTGGCTTGCTTGTGGATGACCAGCCATGGCTTCGACTTTTTGAGGTGGCGGAGGGAGGAAGCCACGATGGAGCACCACGACTTAGAAACACTGGAGGCGGGCACCAAATCGATGAGTGGCACGTATAAGAGTATGGCTTTCAGTATATCTCTATAAATTTCAACCTTTTCTTCTTCACGTGAGAAAAATTGAACTTCTACTCTTGCCATTTTCAAATTTTTTTTATAGATCTTGATAATAGCTCCATGAATTTCAACCTCAATCGCGTTTTTTGGGAAATAATAGCGCGTGCAGTCCAGTTTTTGGTTTTAACGGTGAAATTTGACGGAAAGTGTGAAGAGGGACCTCCCATGCCTATTTCTTTAAACGTTGGGGACGTTTGATGCTATTATTTTAGGTTAGGGGTATATCTCCAACGATTTTGAAACGTTGAAGACTTTGATGCAATTATCCCTTCTTTATATTATCGAACTTTAAAATTGCTTTGAGCTAAACCACTTCGTTAATCAACTGTTCATTATTTAACAGAAATTATGACGTAGCATTAACGGGCCGTTAATTGACTAATGTAATCACTACGTGTAAAAGTATTGTCCATGTGTATGAAGTTTAAAATAAAATACACTTTTGATATCAAAGTTGTGTTTGAAAAGATATTTTTGTATCAACTATTTCGACAATTCTTGGGCCTAATGTCGTTTAATTGATGTTAAAAATGTATTTTTATTTTAAAATTCATATACGTGGACAACACTTTTACACGTGGCGAGATACATCAGCCAATTAACGACCCGTTAGTGTCATATCAGAAAAGAATGAACGACTGGTTAATGAATTTGTTTACTTAAATTAATTTTAATGTTTGGTTGTATAAATGAAACGAATTAAAGTTTATTGATATAAACGAAATAGAGTATAAAGTTCGGTGGTATACGATATAATCAACCCTTTCAAATTAGATTCTTCCAAGAATCTATTTTCAGTGGGCCGATTTGGCTAAATGACCTTGTCAAACGATTTCAACCGCAAAAGCACCAAAGTTATACAAATTAAGTTTAAAAGACCTTTTTTAAGTAAAATAGGCTAATATACCATTATTTTATAAGAGTTTTTTCACAAAAAATCACAATAAATAAAATATTTCTTAAAATATTTGTCATACTTTTTTTATTATAAAAATACTATTTTTTATTTTTGTAACTATTGTTGTTAAATTTGTTATATATGTTATTTTTAGAAAAAAAAAAAGTAAGATAATATTTTTTAAATTATTTTATATTTTGTTGTATTTGAGGACGCGAGCAAAACCCAACCCAGCCCAGCCCAATCAGCACGTGCTCTCCGCCCGTCTGCGAACCGACAACAGATCTATCTTCTCTCACACTCGCAGTCACACAAACAGCTAAGAACATTTCGATTTTCAATCTTTGGACATAGATACATATATATATGTGTAAATTAGAAAAGTAGGTAGAAAAGAGAGACGGAGATTCTGTGGCTTTATGTGTGTTGTTGAGAAAGATGGCCACATTCATGACGGTGTTAGAGTCAGATCTAAGGGCTCTCTCAGCGGAGGCTCGCCGTCGTTATCCCGCCGTCAAAGACGCCGCTGAACACGCAATCTTGAAGGTCCTTTTTTTTTTACTTCTGTTATAATTGACTTTTTTAAGCCGTGTCTATTTTTTGTCACTACTTCATACAAATATGTGCGCATTTATTCAATTTGAATTACCTGATCCTTCACTTCAACAAAGTATGCCTTAAATTACTTTGCTTAAAAGCGTTTGATAATGAGAAAATGCAGCCACATAGAGTGTGAAAATGCCATGCTGCAGTTTTATAAAGTAAAAATGAAGAATTTGAATTTTGAGTTCCGGGTTTTCCATTTGACTGAAAAATTGAGTTATTGGAATATGCAGCTTAGATCATTAGCAAGCCCAAATGAAATTGCGCATGATGAGGATATATTGGGGATATTTTTGATGGCGTGTGAGGTGAAGAACGTGAAGTTGAGTGTGATTGGACTGTCTTGTTTGCAAAAGCTCATTTCTCACGATGCCGTTGCTCCTTCAGCTTTGAACGAAATCCTTTCCACTCTCAAAGAAGTAAGTGAAACAGTAGAATCCACCACTATGCACTCACAACCACACACTTTCTCTCTCACTCGCGCGCTCACAAACACACACTGTACTCTAATGTTAATTCAGTACCATCCATTCATATATCTGCGCTGAGGTCATATGCAATGCATTTGTTATGAGATTTATAGGCATCCCTTTTTACTTTTCTTCATATCAAGTGATGCAGTTTTGACTCAGAAAATGCGTTGTTCTTGTGCCCAACTAAAATTTTTAGTTCATATTTTGTGCAGTCATAAAGTTGTATGTCAGGATTCTCGAGGCCAACATTTGAGATGCTTCAAAAGTTAGGTTGTGCATGGATTTATTAACACAAAGAGTTATATGATGCAGAGATGAAGTAATATAATTATCTGTCTTCAAGTAATCTAATTATCTTTGAATAACCCTTCTTGGAGTTGTTCCCTATTAGGACGTACTATGTGCAAGCAGGATGTAGAAAGCATTGAACATTCACTGCTCCACTGTGATATTGCAAGATATTTGTGGAGCAGATTGTTAATACTTAATAGATGCAGGTTTTGTTGGTTTCCACTTTCCACAAAGATGCAACACTTTCTTGTAGGAAAATGTATTGGTTTTGGGTCCAGAAGGTTAGGATATAATATGTGGAAGTCTCTGGTTTTGGCAGGTTTTATGAATGGAGAGAAATTGGCAAGTGTTTGATGAGAAGGAATAAGAAACACGTCAATCTATACTACTTCTAAAAGAGGCTTAAATGGAGAAACATTTTTGGACTATTTTACCCTTATAAATTTTTTAAAATTCCATATTCACCTTTAGTCATTAATGTATAATTATTTTTTAATATTTTATTTATTACTCTTTTATTGTTCATCCTTATTGTACATTAAATTTTCAACAATTTACTAAATATACTATTAAATTTTTTAAATATTTAATTTATTAAATTAAATATGAGGGTGAAAAGATGATCTCAAACTTTTTTTTTTTTTTTTTACATAAAGTAGATAAAAGGAATGAGAAATGAGTAAAAAAAATAATGAATGAGACAAGTTGTAACTTTGTTATTACCGCATTAAAATTCAAATCATAGTTGTCAAAATTGAAATTGAGATAAAAAGATTATCTTTAATACATTAGATTACAGTGATTACGAGCATATTTGGTTCTGTTTCTTTTTTTTTTTAAATTCTTTTTTTCTCAAATTCATTTTCAACTACATATTTTTGTATACAGCTTTTATCAAATTTTCAATCACATATTTTACAATTTTTTTCAAAATCTTTAAACCCCACCAAACATATACTATAGTTTAGAACTAATGTGTGAAATTTTTTTTTTTTTAATTCAATTTATATATATATATATATATATATATATATATATATATAACATTCTTATTTTTGTTCAATCAATATTCTTAATAACAATATTCTTACAACATAAAGAAGTATTGACACCTCTCTAATTTTTATTTTTTACTCACATTTATGACATTTCATTTACGTTCATAATAAAAAATAACATACACAAAAATATTGTTCACAATAAAATATTACTCTAACAAATATACAATATTATGTAATTAATATTACATTTTTTCTTACAATAAAATTAGTAATTATAAATTTTTTCTTCTTCAGAAAATACAAAGATTGGAGATCATTAATATTATAAGATTTGATATCAATGGTTCACAATTATCAAAGTTTAAATCACCAAAAGGTCTTAATTGTGTTCAAGTTATTGTTGGTATTATCACTATATAAAACTCATCTCTAATTGTAATTGTATTTAAATGAATGCAATTATCTTTGAATATTTATTTGTTACTCTTTTATTGTTTATTATTATTGTACATTAAATTTTTAACAATTTATTAAATGTACATTTAAAATTTGTAAATATTTAATATATTAAATTAAATATGAAGGTGAAAAGACGATCTCAATTTTTTTTTGCCTTATGTTGATAAAAGAAATGAGAAATGGATTTTGAAAAAATGAATGGTAAAATTGTAACCTTTTTTATTACCGGATTAAAATTCAAATCATGTAGATGAAAATATTGTTTTGAATACATTGGATTACAGTAATTATAATTGATAATTAATAAATGAAACTTTTTTTAATTTTTAATTTAATTAATAATATATTAGACACGTTTAATAAAAATAGAACATACACAAAGAATATTATTTACAATGAGTAACTACTCCAACAAATGTACAATATTTTATATTCAATCATTACATTCTCTCCAATTTTTTCGTAAAATACAATCTTGAAGATCCTTGTTAATACATTATGAATTCCATACGATTTGATATCAATGTTCGTCAATCATCAAAGCTCAAATCACCAAAAACTCTTCACTGAATTCAAGTTACTATTTGTATTATTACTATATAAAACTCGTAATTGATTGTAATTGTACTTCTATAAATATAAATAAAATATCAACATCAAACAATGCAAAACATGTTATCAACAACCATATTTTTTTTTATCTTTATTGCAATTTCTACTTTAACATTTTAATTGTTAACAATTAAAAAAAAAAATTGAAAATATTAAAAATTAACAATATGATTACAAAAACACGTGCAACGCACGCGTGTCTAACTAGTTTATAGGAAAGGGCCTAGGTTTTAGCTTCTTTACGGGCTTGTACAATTAAGGAGTTTGAAGATTTTTCCTTTTCTTTGATTCATCTAACTTGGATAGATGTATTTTACCACTGATTAGTTTTCTCCTTAATCTCACGTTCTTTGTACCTTCTATCATTCTTCAATGAATTCAGGCTACTGATAATATAAGAATTTGGATACTAGTAATTTTCTTTTTGTATTTGTGGTTGACCAAGTATTATCGTGCTTCTTCTCCATTGAGTAATGACAAATTATCTTGTCTTTCTCATTAGTTCATATTGATTTTTGGGTCTTTCTAGAATTCCATAACATTGAAGTTCGTTGGCTATACTTTCTTAAAAATAAATATGATGTTGGTCCTGTGTTCCTCATTTCATAAGATGATTTATGCTCAATTTGGAGTTCAAATCAAAACTTCCATATCTAATAGAAGAGAATACCTGTATAAACATTTTGTCTCTTTATCCTCAAAGAGAAGGAATTATACACCAATCCTCGTGTAAAGATGCTCTACGATAAAATGGATTGTGAAAAGAAAACAATTGCCATCTTCTTAACTAACTTATACCCTGTTGCTTCAGCAAATGGGCCTAAATCAATTAGAGAGGAATAGCTCATGTGATCAATGGTTAGTTGGTATCTAGAGGTTCAGAAAATAAAACTCTAATGCCTGTTCTTTCTGAGTTCTCCGCTGACTTTCATGGTATTAGTCTTTTGATTGTCTTCGTTGTTCATTATGATGTCTAAAATCATGGTCCATGAATTTCTAGGATATTCCTCGAGAGGAAGGAATATAATTGTTATCCTCTTGTTTCAAAGAAATTTTCCAGCTAGTGATTCTCAGATGCTAGCAACCTACTTTGAACTTGTGAATGCATGGTTATGTGAGATAGTGCCGCCACTGCCATACCTATGCAAGTTTACTCAAGACTTGCTCGCATATTTGAACCTGCGGCTGAGGATCTTATATTTGTAATAGGCACTGAATCTAATCATAGTCTCTCTTCTTTGCCTTTATCAGCTAAAAATAGCAGAATCCACATAAACTTATAATCCAGCAATGACCAAGACTTATAAATCAATTACCCATAAGATAGGTGTGAGAAGATTCATCCAACACCTATCTCTAACTTCATCTTGTTTGATATATTTTCACTCCCCAAAGAGCCTTCCTTACTTAATTAAACATGCTAGTGGAGTGCACGTGCAAAAGCACGTGTTTTATTTTAATTACGTATTTAATAACGTGTATTATTTGTGAGTTTCTTAATTATTTTTTTAGTTATGAAAGGCTGTGTAAAATATATATTAAAATTTGTTGGAGAAAATACGTATTTTTTAAGAGTGAGCGGTATAGTTTCGATTAATTTTTTAAGTGAACGTTTTTTACTTTTAGATGTGATGAATGATATGTAGTTTTTGACAAAATTGATTATTGTAATTCCTAGAATTTGATATTTCAATTATTATGTGAAAAAATTATTCTGCTGCTTCAAATTTAAAGTTCTATATTTTTTTCTCATGATTTGACTTATTTAATTTTGTTTATTCTAATCAAACATTCAAAAAAGTTTAGATCACACGAGTGTTATGAGATATGCAAAAGATTACTTGTGAACTTGCAGAAATAAGTAGTAAAAATACTTATTATAGATTAGCATAAGTTGTTAATTAATAATTTCTCATTAGGTTGATTTTTGAAGTAATTAATAATCAATAAATTCGAGAAAAAGTGTTGATTTATTGTTTTATATTTATTTCCTCAATTTAAAAATTGAAAATCAACAAAATTATTCAAAAATCTCAAAAAGAGTTGATAAAAATAAGTGCATTAATGAGATTTTACTTGTTTTCGCAATAGTAAAGTATAGAGCACATCAATACTATATACATGTATAATTGTAATGATTTAAACATAACTTTACGATACTAAATTACGTAAAAACGTAAAAAAAAAAAAAACTCTCAATAGCTTAAATTAACAAAAATAATTCAAAAAGTAAATGAATGTTCATTCTAGAATTTAAATAATTTATGCTTATAATTTCTCAACACAATAATTAGCAATGAAACACATGCATTTGTTATTCTTAATAGCGTGTTCTGGAGTGCAAATTTTAATATTTTGAGTGATATTCACTATATTCTTTTGCCGTAGCCAACAAGAAATCAGGAAAATTATTTTTACTATAATCAAGAACCTAGGTAAAAATAAAAATAAAAACAAAAACAAATTAGTGGAAAAGAGCACGTATTTAGAAACGATATTTTGTATCTTGACTAGCGTTAAATTTAATATTACTATTGTATTCCAAAAAAAAAAAAAAAACAAAACTTACATTGCCAATTCTGTTGCAGGAAATTAGGAAAAACTAAAAAAAAAAACAGAGAAAAGAAAATGAACAGTGGTGGACGTTCATAGGAACAGTACTACACCCAAAAAAAAAAAAAAAAAAAAAAAATATTGTCAATTTTAGGAAATAAAAAAAAAAACTTAAAAAAAAAAAACAAGAACAGTGGTGAAAATCGCTCTTTTAATATATTAAAATACAGAATATTAGAACTATTTAAGAACTCAAAATGAGAATTGAAAATCAACACTCAAACAAGCAAAAATGTTCAAATAAGTATAAAAAATTAACAAAAACAAGACTTCAACAACTAAATAACTACTTGTAATGGTCAATTCACGAACCCTAGAAATAATAAGAGCTAATAACAATCTTCAAATCTATTCTAATAAGTGGTGCGAAAAGTTAAGCAGAATGATTTGCAGAAACAACTTTTATAAAATAAAATTTGGATGGATACTCAAAATAATCAACACAACTGTAAATTTTGGGGCGATTTTTCAAAAGACATTACTCAAATCGAAAGAAAGACGAAAAATATGAACGAAGAAATACAAGTAAAATAACGAAATGTTGAAAAGAAAATGGTGCTGAAAAAGATCTACGATTGAGAAAAAAATGGTGTCATTTTCAAAAAATTAGGAAAATGTGAAAAAAAAAGAATAAGTAAATGTGGTGGGCATTCATAGAAATAGTGCCACACTAAAAAAAGAAAAAAAAATAGTGTCAATTTCAAGAAATAAAGAAAAACTTAAAAATACCAAAAAAAAAAAAAAAAAAGTAAAAGTGGTGGCACGCATTCGTAGAAATAGTGCCATACTAAAGTCACTCTTTTAATATATAGGGATTGAAGTTCCACATATAGTCGACACTTAGAAATGAGAACGGAGGAAAGCCACGAGAAAGGAGACGAGTGCAAGTGAGAAAACTAAAGAGATTTTTGAACTTTTGGGAGTAAGTGGATAATCATTGTAAAATTTAAGGTTGACGGGACTTCAGATAGGAATAAAGCTACACTTGTAGACGATTAACACACATAGAAATATGTACCGGGAGACCTTTACTCTAGTAGCAATGAATATTACTATCCTTAGCAGCTAACTTCTTTGGTTCTTGCACCAATTTGATGTTTTGTATACTTCCTTGCAAAGTGATATAGAGGAAAGTCTACATGGAGGTACCTCCATGATTTAGTGAAGGATTGAGAAACAATAGCATCTATAGGTGGAGAAATGCGTTTATGGGCGAAAGAGTCTCCCAGATCATAGCTTCTGAGATTTTCTGAAGTTATGTGATATATGAAGTTTCAACAACGCTTAGCTAATCACACCCTCTTAGTTAGACAGTCACCAACTCTTAAATTACAACCTCACTTATTTAGATGATATGATGTGACATTACTTGATGAAATAGAGAGGCTCAACAGTCGGTTAGCTAGAGAGGAACTTTCGTCTCCTAGGAGTCATATTTCCTTGATCTTCTCAAAGCAACCTGGATGCTTGGATGCAAGCTCGACAATGAAGCCAAATCACTACTTATGGAGGCTGAGAAGTACACAATATAATATAAAGGGAGATATAAAAATCTATCTGGTTACAAAATGACGTAATTGTTTTTATTGCAAATCTTCTTTTCTTCATCAAGATGGATAAAGTTGGCTTGAGTGCCTTCTTCTGTGTTTGAGTAGAGGTTACTGGAGAACTTATTTATCTATCCCATACGAGGTTTGATTTAGCCTGCAGTAATTATGATATGCAATTCATACGCTCTTCTGAAGAACTTCAGGTAGAGGCAATTCACTAAATTCTGCTGTGTTAAAATCCACTCTAGGGAGAGAAATCTGCTTCAAGAGAAATGAAGAATTGAGTTTTGAAACTTATACTAATGCACATTGGGACGAATCAGTAGTTCACTGTAGATTAACTTCAGGCTAGTGCACCATTGTGCGAGGAAGTTTGGTGACATGGAGGATCAAGAAGCAATAAGTGGTTGCTAGATCTAGTACTGTAGCAAATTCAGTAGTTGACCACTGGACTAGATTAGTAGTTGACTGTTGATCAACTTCATGGTTTTGCACCATCTTACAAGGGAATTTGGTGATATGGAGGAATCAGAAGCAATAAGTGGTTGCTAGAAGAAAAATTCAAAGCCAAGGCTGATAGATGAACAACCACCCACCTTATCAGTCTCTATATTTTCTGGTCTAGAACCTCCCACCATCTTTCCCCATCACCAGCCACCAAAACCCCATCTATGCACAACTACCACCAAGCTTGCCTCCACTAATATGCTGGGGTAGATGGTCACAACCTCTACCTTCTAAGGTACCGGTAGACAATTCTTTCCGATGCTGATCTCCTAGTGAGGTTTTATGAGAGATGCCTCTTGAGTTCCAATCTTTGGCATTGCGAGTTTAAGGTGTTCTAGGTTTCTTGGTTGTGCTCCATCATCATCAACCACCTCCTAGGGCCAAGACATATGTCAACCGACATCTTTGCCTTCTTGCTGGTGTTCTGTTCGGTCCTACATAGTTCTAAGGCTTGTTTCCTAAGTTGTCAGTCTTGGTTAGGTAAACTTTTTTGTTACATTAAAATTTGTGCTTTTATTTACTTGTATTGCTGTTCAAAAAGAAAAAAAAGAAACAAAAATAAAATATTAATTCTTGCTTTCATTAAGCATCATCTGAAAACCACGAAAAACATGAGATTCCTGTTTCTATATCCAATTTCTTGTTGGTTAAAAAGTAACCACAACAAGTTACAAAAATAAAAGAAAAACATGTTCCTTGCTTAACTCGCAAAATTCTGTTTAACCATAGTGGTGAAAGTTGAAACTCTCGCAACCATCATTGAAACCTTACAAAAACTGATTTTTAAAACGTGAACGAAACCATGACTGCACTATTCAAAATCTGCCCTTCTTGTGAGCCCATAACAAGCCTTAACAGGGAGACAAGGAGGGTACCATATATGGATATTTGAGGTAATCATCAGACCATTGAGTTCTTAGGGACTCGCCAAACCACTGTCACCAGAACCCCTTTGCCTATTGACAGAGTAACACATAGGAACACTCTTAGACATGTAGAACCTCAGGATACACACCGTCATAAACAAACCTATTTTGAAGTGTAAACATGTTATCTGTTGCTCATCTCAAAAGTGAACTAGTACTTGGGTTTTATTTAAATAGCACGAAAGTTGTGCGAGAAAATGAATGATTGTGAACATATAAAAACAGGCCTTTTTTTAGTCCCTATGGGTTTTTAACGCATGTTTGTTTAAGCAACTTTTTCATGAGTTGGCCTTAGCTTTGATTTTCCACCCATGATAAATGGCCCTAATTTTAATTTATTTATGACATTTCCATTCTCTATTTCTCAAGATTCTTTTTCCTCCTTTTCCAGCACGGTGAAATGGCGGATGAGAGTGTTCAACTTAAGACACTGCAAACTATACTCATAATATTTCAGTCTCATCTTCAACCTGATAATGAGGTATGTAAATGTTATCAGCTTAGTTGCATCATATTCTTTTCTAAATTACACAGCAGATAATATGCTCTCTGATGTGATATTTTTGGGCCTGGAATTTTGTTTCACCTGCAAGTTCGAGATTAAAGCTAAAGTTAAATTACTGTTAAATTTTATTGATATAGGCCCGCCTAACCTTCCTTATTCCAGAGCAAGGAAATGCCACCACCATTAATTACACCATAATCTTTCATGGGAAAATGAATTGATCAACCACCACATTTACTTGCACTGCCTTTTAGTATTATACCAACCTCGGTATAAGCAGAAAAAAATTTCTTTACCTCCCTCCCTACCCCGGAGAAGAAGCCAAAAAACAAGGGGTGGAGAATGATCATAGATAGAGCACGGCTATACTCAATCATGGATTCAAAGAACACAATGAGGAAAATGAGGGACAAAGTTTTGTATAATTACACTTGTGTTCGTGCATCTGGATTTTTATTCTGTCCCACTCCATATCCTCTTACTGGCTATTATAAGGAAGGAAACTGAATATATTTTAACTGGCTATGTCGGTCATAACAAAGGTAATTAACCTCTTAACATAAACACTTTAAACTGAGCTTGAGGAAGGGGCTTAACTTGTTATTTTTTATTGTATTATGAGCTCAAGAATGGCCACAGTTGCTAAGGAATAAGCAATTGAGTCTGGCTTCTTTTACTGTTTAGAAACATGAATGGTATTAGTCCCTCTGCAATTTTAACTAACATTTCCAGGCAGAGCTTCTACTATAATTTGCCAATCTGTTTCCGTGATAACATTATTGATGGCATGCACAATCAATATTGAATACCAATGAGCTTCAGCCTGAGTGTTTGTGAAGGCACGAATGACCCGACTCCTTTTCAAATAATACCGCCCTTATCTGCATTCTGCGGCATAAGCATTGGATTTGGAACATCAATCTACTTTGAGTTTAAAAGAGCCTGCAAGGAGGATAACATCATGAAACTGTAACAATCTGTTTAGTTAGGTGGTTGACAATGGATCCCCAAATAGGAAAAATAAAGCTCTTCAAAATAGTTCAATTGACCTGAAATGGAATTGCCAAGGAAATGGATTAAAGGGTGGCAGAATGTGGTAGATATTTTGTAACTGAGTCATGCATCTCCTCAAATTTTGACTTGTTTGTGCCTTCCAGCTTGTCCAATGAATCTATGATAGTGGGATCTGACAATGAATTTGGTCTGGAAATTCTTGGAGTCTAGTTCAGTTGAAGTTGGACGTATGGCTGATGGATATGCCAATCTGATCTTAGAAAACTGATTCCAGATAGCTTGAGCCAGCAGACCTACTAAAAAAGGTGTTGAGAGACTCTTCTCGGTGACAACCTAAGAACTTTGAAGTTTATTTAAATTCTTTAGCTTTCAGGATATATCTAGTAGGAAACCATTCTGTAGTTGCAACCCGAATACTGGATTACTAAATATTTGCAGAACTTTGTTTTATTTATTCAAAGTAAAATGTGTCTTAAATTTTGAATGACACCTAGAATTTGGTTGACCGAAAGCATAATTCCCCTGTTGTTGAGAGATTATTTAGTGCATTTGTATTTGGCTTAATGGGGAAAGTGGAAACCATTGGAAAGGATTTGTGGGCTTGTCCAGAAGACTCCTTTGCATTTTTCATAAACTCTTTTCATTGCAGGAGAATATGGCTCATGCTCTTGGCATCTGTCTCCGGCTTCTTGAAAACAGTCGGTCATCTGACAGTGTGCGGAAGTAAGTAAATTAGTAGACTTTTTCTTTCCTTTTCTTTCCTTTTCTTTAACATTGTTATGGCCTTTCCACTCTTCTCTTTGTTCATTTCCGTTCTTCTATGCACTTACTTATTTTTCTAACTTCTTGTCATCATTTCTTTTGCTTATTTTCCAGTACTGCTGCAGCAACCTTCAGGCAAGCAGTAGCACTGATGTTTGATCACGTACTTCGTGCAGAGTCATTGCCTTCAGGCACATTTGGTTCTGGAAGATACATTTCTCGAACAAGTTCATTTGCTAGTGATATGAATCGCAATGTGAATTCCCTAGAGTATGTAAATTTGATCCTTTTTTACTTGTACACCATATCCATGCCGTATGGCTTTCTTGTCAACTGAGACTTTTTTAGCCATTCATGTGTGTCAGTCTAGTTTGAGACTAGCAGAAGTCTTGTAGGTTCTGCTATATATATCTTTGCTGAAGTTAGTCTTTTTTGTTGTTGACTTAGAATGTCGATGTTCAAGGTCCCTCAATAGAATAACTGAACCTTGCCTGAACAGGTCTTTAGAGCGAGAAGTTATCTCTGAAGGTTCATCATTAAGTAGGGATACCCTTTCAAAGTTTGGGAAGCTTGGGCTTTGCTTGCTTGAAGACTTGACAACTCTTGCTGCTGGTGGATCTGTACGTGCTTACATAAATCACTAAATTTGCCTCCGTAATATGTTTTAAATTTTGATGCCCATAGGCATAGGTAGAGTGACATCAGAATAACTTGTATATTTCTTATGGTTGGAGTAACCATTTGTGCACGAATAATTATATTTGTTTGGCTGTGCATTTCAGGCTATCTGGTTGCATGCTAATTCCATTCAACGAACATTTGCACTTGACATACTTGAGTAAGGATTTTGTCTTTATTGTTCATATTATTATTATTTTGTTAAAAATGGATTCTATATTATTCATGTTGTGAAAATTTTAGTAGAGCTGTACAACATTCTCTTTTCCGGAGTGTTCAGAATAGTAATGATTCTTTTAGTAACGAAAAGTGCGACGTGACACTGAATTCTCTAAACGGACAAGCTTCATTTCAAAAGAGTATATTGTAGGACTGCAAAAGATATTGTTATAATTCGTACCTACAGTTTGTTTTTGCAACCCCAACTCCTACGGAACTAAAGGATGATGAAACAAGCAACATAGAACTTACATATGAAGGTGGACTTTGTTCTTTCTGAAATATCAATCTTTTATCTTCAATGATCAATTGTTACTATTGTATTAGAATGCCAGCACATGGTGATGATTTATGGTGCAGATACAATACTGATATGGTGTTGAATAATGATCACTTTGGTGGCTGAAACACCTGGTTTTTCTTTTAATGGATTTTGCTTGGGGCTCATGATGATTATTGGTTTTGGGATTGAGAAGAAACACTGGAAGAAAACTGTTATACAAAAACGTGGTTTTGTACATTTTTTAGCATCTACCAGCTCTATTAATATATACTCCTTAAACTTATTAAAGAAGTGACATCTTAAGCACTCAGTTTATGTTTGGCATCGGTTTGAAATTTATTTCTATGAAATTTCTGATCATTAATACAAATAATTGTATTTGACTAACATTTATATCATTTTATGATTTTTCAGGTTCATCTTATCCAATTATGTCTTGCTGTTCAGAACTTTGCTCCCTTATGAACAGGTACTAATGAAAATACGTGAACTGAAATTTGGGCCTCCTTGCTTTTCATTTTTGTTAGTAATTTCCATTACCTAACAGATAATGGCAATTAACAGGTCCTACGTCACCAAATATGTTCACTTCTCATGACATCATTTCGTATTAACTCTGAGGTGATTTATGTGGTTAATATAGAGTCCTATCAATTGATTTATAGAATGTAATACGATGTGCTATCTAGAGAAGAGTTTCTGAATGTCCCTTTATCTTCACATATATGGAGTTAGCTTGAAGATGAGGCTGGAGAACCTTATTTCCATCGCCTTGTGTTGCGGTCAGTAGCCCACGTAATCAGGCTTTACAGTTCATCACTTACCACCGAATCTGAGGTATTGTTCTGTTATGTTGTGTTTTTCAAAACTATCAAATTTATGTTAGTCAGGATTAAAAATTTTGATAGTTGAAAATTCTCGACAAACGGCTAGGGTGCTTTAACTCTGATGCTTTACCTAATACAAAAGAAAGATGATATAAGGCTGAAGAAAAATAAGAAACAGACAAGAAAAGAGGAATGATGAGGCAATATTAAAAGAGTAGAAAACGAAAATGGATAAAGGAAGGTGAAGGATGGAAGAGGGAACTAAGTGCAACAATCCACTTCTTAGCAGCCAATGAGTACTGTTTTCAGAAGATAGGTCTTTGTTATAACAAAAAGGTTGATTAAAAATAGAAAGGCTAATTTCTGTTCGATAAAATCCCGCAAGCATACAGGTTCGTTGACAAATAATAGTAAAAGTGAGTAGTAGAGTATCTTTCCCATGAAGATTTAGATTTTCACTTAAATTCAATCAATTTTAGCTTAAATTGAATACATATAATAACTATTTCATCAATTGATCTATGCTAAATTAATGATTTGAAAGAAATGCAAGTGTTGATTATTGGAGAAAAAATCAAGTAGACAAGCTTATCCATTTTAATTCTCAAATTTCCATTTTTAACCTAATTTATGCTTAAAATTGACAATCAATCATCTTAAGTTGTCCAATAATATATTTCGAGTAGAATTAGTTCTATTCTTATATACTATCCAAAATATTTCTATTTTGAATTCGAATATATAAAAATATATTTAATAACAAGATTATCAAATTCGATTGCACAAAACATAGAAGGTTATGCGTAACTTCTATGGGACTTCTTGTTGGTTGCCAACAATGAGCTACACGTATTTTGAACCTCCTACGTTCAAAAGTTGATCATTTATTCAAACGGCAATTAAAACATTGACACATCAATCAACCTAACATAATTAAGGCGGGTGTATTTAATCTAGATTTTTAAAGACTTTAATTGACAATTTTTAAGTCACTGACTTTTATGGATTTCATTAATTTTTATGACTTTTATAGATTTTAATTTAATAGGCTCCCATAGGCTTTTATAGAACTTTTAGCATATTCTCATTTTGGAAGACTATTCTAGACTTTTGCAGACTTTCATGAACTTTTATTGACTTTTATTTTTTCAATTAAATTTTGAATGTAAAAATATAATGTGGTACAGTTAAAAAAAATTGTCGTAGGAAAAAAGTCTAGCAATAATTTATTCAATTGCATTAATATTATTAAATTCATAAAAAAAATAGAATTTATAATGTTCTATTTATCTTTTTACAAGTAAACTACGTCAAAATTCAATAACATAAATTATTAGTTCACTTTTTTTTTTGTTTTTTTTTTTTCCTAGTTGGGTAAAACTATGAACTTCCAAATAAGTCAGGATAAATTCAAATAAATATGGTATGCGACTCATTTTAAAAATATTTTCAAACAAAATGAATAAAGAGGAAAATATTAATATTTTTTTCATAAAAATATTGGTAATTATTCATGGTTATATAGTTGGTAAAAGGAAAAAGAAAAAAGAGAAAAAAAATAGTTAAGAGAATATTGAAGAAAGAGAAAACTATTATTATTTTTTAAAAAATGCTGGTAATTAATATTGACTCTAGAGTTCGTAGAAGAGAAACAAAACATTGCATAAAGAAAACAAATATCATAGAATGAAAGATTTTTTTTTTTTCGAAACTCGTTCAATGATAATGAAAGAGAAGTTATGATATCTTTGAAAGAGAAATTATGATATGTTTTATTTATACATTGTACTTTAAAGTTGGTACATAGAAAATTTATAAAAAGTCGTTAAAAGTTAGTGACATTTTGAATACCTCTTAATTTCATAGGACTTTGAAGTCTGTATTAAATACCGCAAGACTTTTATAGAGTTTAAAAAGTCTGTATTAAATATACTTAAACTTTAAAACTCTATAAAAGTTTTATAAAGTTTTAATTAAATAAACTCTCCTAAGATTAAAAATGTGAATTCTTGAATTATAACTTCAACTAACGGTTTATATTATCATCTTTAGCACAAATAGATTAGCGTAACAAAAATACATAATAAATAGAGAATTCATCACTAGGAATACTTATTATAAGAAGAAGGTTGAAGATTAATTTTGCTCTATTGAATGTCTTAAATGGATTGTCAAAGAATCTCTATCTTTTTCTTGCTTGAAATCTTAAGAGCTTTGCTCGGAAGAAGTAATTTTTGTGAAAAATCTTGTGTTTTCCCTCTTTATTTTCTCTCCAAAATTGGACCCCTAGCTTCACCTTTTCTTTCCTTATTCATAGCTCTTGATTTATGTCCCAAAATCATGCCCCAAAATTACATAGAAGTTTGCCAAAACCAAAATTTTAGACCAACTGAACTTCTGGCTGTGCTGTTGTTCGCTCGAGCAGACAGAAGAATGAATTTTGTTAGTTAATGTCCTTCGAGCAGATAGAGAGTTGCTCCTCGACGACTGATATTCAAACGGCTATAAATTGTGGTAGATAACTCTGAATTGTGATTCGTAAAAAGCGTTGGACTCTTGATTCAATTATCTTTCCAATGATATATCATTTGTCTTGTGGAGATTTTTGTACTAAAGTTGGTGCTCTAGCTTCTCACATGTTCTGTCGTAGGTTTGTCAATTCGTTTTTTCGGCTTTCGGGGGTTTGTTCCTTCACTTCAACTCTAATTATCACTCTAAGGCACCTTAAACTTTTTAATTTTATCTTTTTTCTCATCTTCCAATGTTTGGTTTCTAATCTTCACTTCGACCTCAATTTCTTCTAATTTCTCGCCGATTTCACTAATGCAACTCGAGTTCGGGGATTTCATCCTATAATTACGAAAATGAAGGAAAACTCAATAGATATAGACTCTAAAATATTTAGAATTATATGAAAACTCTACATTGAAGAGTCAAGATATGTGTTTAAATTCCACTTATCAATTTCTTCTCCAACTCCAATTTACGCACCCTCACACCTTAAAAGAAAGAAAGAAAATGTCTTACTTGAATTAATTCCATGACAACTTGACTATGGATTTTTAATTGTTGTAGTCATTCCCAACAAAACAAGTATTCTCTAAGCGATCTTTTGCCATTTTAACTTAAGCAAATATACTATCAGATAAAGGAGAGTCATACCGACTTTAAGTAGCATAGGAAATACAAGTATAGAAACTATGGGAAATACAAAATATTCTATGCCATGTCACCTGTGAATCTCCAATATGTCCCGACCTATGTTGCTTGGACTTGGGTGCGAGTGTTTGATACTTCAGATCGTTTTGTTTTGGTTCCTTAAAATCTAGGATATGTGGATATAATGAAAAAAGATCAAAAGTTTAGACACAGGTAGGTGGGTATGTTTTGAGAATTCCAATTTTTTACAGAAATTTAAACAATGATAATTTTAGATGCATTTTTTAGAGATATAATTATAATTTATATGTTTTGGCTGAAAATCTAAAACAAATTAAATTGCAAATTTTAATACTTCATTTGGTTCTAGAAATATGAGGTACAAATTACAAATCATTTTAAATCCAATACCAAAATAACAAAAAAGATATAAATGATCCTCTTCTAATTTAAGGATCGGACATGGATCCCATACCTTTATCCTTGTCATCATGTGGACACCGGTACTTCCTCCAAAATGGAGAGTCTGAGCAACATAGGTCCGACAAGTTTAACATGAACGAATCTAGGGGATTTTAAATTCCCGTGGTGAGAATGCGTATCCACATTAGGTTCATGGTCATCATAAACAAAAAAGAAAATGATTTATAGAAGTTTGGTGTGGAAATGGTGAAAAAGGCTTACGGAGACGGGTGTCAAATTACTTCTTGCATTTCTGAAACCTAAAACTGAAGTTATAATGTAATGAACTTTATGCTTATTGGACCAGTGATCAAGATTTCATATTCTTTGTAGCCCAGACATAGGACCCGGGACAAGGATACACGTTTTGAAGTTAGGATATCACATGTTTGAACATGTAAAGTATCTTTTACTCTTACCATATATTTGAAAACCTATTGTTTTCATAAAGCAAGATAAACATGGCCAAGATCTTAATCTTCCTCAACTAATAAACATTTATCTCCAAATCTCACTGCTTGACAAATTATATTCAGGCTTTATTATCCATCTTCATTAAGTTCCATAACTGATGAACATTCAGGTTTTAATCCTGTTACATGATAAATTATAATTTAATTGTGTGTTAACTTCAACAAAATTTCCCCTGTTTTATGCATCTTTCTGTGCTATGTTTGAGTAAATCTTTCTTCAACCCAGGTGTTTCTGAGCATGTTAGTGCGGGTGACAGCTCTTGATTTACCACTATGGCATCGCATTCTTGTTCTTGAAATTTTGAGGGTAACTTAACAAACTCAATCCAGTAGTTTATCAATTAAAAAGCTCTTATTTTCTCTTAAATGCAACTTGAATGTACAATCCTGGAGCTAATCATCTGTAGCTGTGTCTTTTGATAGGGTTTCTGTATGGAAGCACGCATTATGCGTATTCTTTTTCAGAATTTTGACATGTAAGTTTATAAGCTTTGGTCAATTCTTTTATCTTTTGCTCATATCAGAAAAGTATTTCTGGTGATAATTATCATGGAAAATATGTTATTTCCTTTTCCACATGTTTGCTGAAATAGTCGGAAACCTATTTATAAAAAAATGCATATTTTTTCCTTTGTTTTGTTAAGAAGTTCTAAAATCAACTTACTATAAAATAAAAAGCTTTATCAAAATAAGAAACTGTTAAATATTAAACTATTTCCTAGAACTTCTCTTGTCCTTCCCTTGAATTTTCTCTGATCAAAGTCAATACTATTTTAATGGACGAAGTCAGGAAAGGTGGTCAATGAGAAATAGGAGAGAAGAGAGAACCTATGAGGAATTGGTCCCGTGGAGGCAAAAATGAAATTTAGATGATCAAAGAGGGAGACTCATATTCAAGGTTTTCTCATACTACGGAGTGTTAGGAAGTCAAAGAATGTGATTAATAAAGTTGAGGAGAGGGTTGGATTGATGCTTGTTAGGATGGAAGATATTGAGAAGGAAAAAACACTCTTTGTTTGAGAAGTTCACTCTAAAAGGCGAGAGACGGAAGAGGTGAGTGGAAGGTTTGGAATGATGTCCTGTTTCGAGGGATTTGAAGGAATGATCTGAGAGACCTTTCAAACTAGAGGAAATCAAAGTAGCAGTAATTGACAGTAGCAAAGGTAAATCCCTGGGTCTAGATGGTTTCTTTGTGGGTTTATCAAGGGAAGACTTTTAGAAAAGCTTTTGAACTCCAATTTCTGTACTAAAATTCTGACACAGATTGTTGGGATAATATGAAGGATGATTTAATGAAAGTTTTTGAGGAGTTTTTCAAGAATGTTGTGGTAAATTCAACAATGAAATTGACCTGTTTATGTCTGATCCCTAAAAATCAAAGTCTTGAAAAATAAATGACTATCGTTTGATAAGCCTATAGACCAGTTTGTAAAAGATCGTGGGAAAGGTTTTAGCAAATAGGCTGAAAAAAGCCTTGGAAGATACAATCTTTATTAAGAAGGGGCTTTTGTGAGAGGAAGGAAAATTTCGGATGTAGCATTACCGGCTAATGAGTTTTTCAAGGAGTATAGGACAATGAAAAAGGAGGGGGATTAGTGATTAACATTGATTTTGATAAGGCACATTGCTATGTAAATTGGGAATTTCTGAATTTTTTTTTAAAAAAGAGATAGGTTTTGGCCTTAAACGGAGATGGCTAAGTGGCTGCCTTGGCTTGGTTATTTTTTCAATTTTTATCAATGGAAGACCAAGGGTAATTTAAGGAATTGAAAGGGATATGACATGGTGATCAATTATCACCATTTTTGTTTACCTTAATTGTAGATATTTCTAGTCGATTGATTGATCGAGCAAAGGAGGTATCTTTATCGGAGGGTTTTGACATTGGTAAGGTTCAAGTCTAAGTGTTACAATCACATTTGTAGATGAAATTTTTAATTTTGTTGAAAGCAATGGTATGTATGTGACGCCCCAAAACTTATTTGATTGGGTGCCACGAAAGTTTTACTAAAAATAACCATAATATAACAAAATAAACATTTTTGTGACATAATTATAAGGCAATTTTATTTGATTGCAAGATATTATTCGAAACTTCAAATTAAAAATAATAAGATAAAATTTAAAAAGTCTTAAAAGAAATAATTTTTAATTTGACATTCTTAAGTTGTTTCCACCACAAGCCATGCTCACGTCTCAACCTCCACGAACTCTAGTTTCCTGAAAAAGGGATAAAACATAATAGTTTGACATTTCTAAATCCCAATAAATACACAATAAACTTGTAATCTTAAATTCGTATCGTAATGGAAACACAAGGATTTTACCGAACTTTGTGGTAAAATCCATTGTGCGTAGCGCTACTAAAATCTGCCCCCTTATTGTATTTATAATCATATCATATTCATATGAGAGCTATGATCATAACTTTCAAAGATGTAGAATTTTAATAACATGGCATAACGTACGTATTTTTAGAAATAGTGAAGAAAGAATAAGAAGGGTAGACAATAGTCGCCCGTTCCTTATAAGACCCCATTTTTATTTTCTTATGCTATCTTTTGTGTGTGCGCGTGTAAGATTAAGGTTTCGTATAATTTCAATAGTGAAGAATACTTGTGAGGGTGGGGGAATGGGTCTTAAATAGAGTAGGCTAAGACTGTGCATAGCCTTTATTTATGAAAAATGTGTGTGAAGTAATTGTTCATTTTTGCACTAAAATGAGGTAATTTCTCCTTTAAAATCCGTGCAATTTAAATTGAAAGCCAAGCTTTTTGTTCAAAATCGTGAAAGGTGGTATTAAAATTAGAGTTTCCACTTTTTACATGCATTCACACAAATTAATAGCACGTGCAATTTAAATTGAAAGCCAAGATTTTTGTTCAAAATCGTGAATAGTGGTATTAAGATAAGACTTTCCATTTTTTCATGCATTCACACACATTAATTGCAAGAATGTACATTCTTTCACTATTAAGGATCTAAATAATATGGAAGATATATCAATAATTCAATTATTTCCTAAAATCATGTTGAAGAATGTAATCACACATCTAGAATTTCAGCAAGGTCCCCAAAAAAATTGTTTTAACACTTAATTTGGTCCTCTAACTATCAACTCTTATAATTAGGTTCAAATTCGGGTGCGGGGTGTTATAATGAATATGAATAGTAAAGGGGGGGATCGATTGTTTCCTAAATCTTTTGAAGATATTAAAAATATGTGGTGCTGTTTCTAGACTTAAAACTTACGTGTTTAAGAGTGTAATTGTTAAATGTAATTGTAGTTGTGTGCATAATTTGGCAATCAAGAGGAGGAGTTTTGCAAGTTTGGCATTTGAAATATCTAGGTAATCCATTATCAATACAATTTTGGTCCCAGTTATGGAGAGGGTTGCTATAAGGTTGGACAAGTGGAGGGAGACATTTATATGGAGAGGGGGACGATTAACTCTTACTTGGTTAGTTCTGTCAACTATTACCATATTTTATATGCTCTTGTTTACGATGCTAGGTAAGATTATAATTAATAGCCATAAGCTTACGAGGGACCAAGTTAACCAAGGTGTCCTAATCTTTCACGTAGCACCTATATTCGTCTAAGGCTCTTTTTTTTTTTCTAGAATTCCCTTCATTTGACAAGCTTGAAGTGTCTCATTCTTCTTGTGGAAGAGGAGAAAACCTCTTTTTTTAATTTTTTATACAATCAATGAAAATCTGTACACACTTTAAATAGAATTAAATAGAAAAAGAAAGCATAATAGAGAATATTATGTTATTTTAAATCTTTTAAATATCAGCTATAAAGATAAAATAAGGAAGCTATCTAAACTTATAAAACAGGAAGCTAACAAACTAATAGGAATCTCTGGTAAATCAGGATCCCTTAAAAGACTCTAAAATTAAATAGTATACCCTAATATTAATTAATTTTGAAATATAGAATTCCACACTCCCCCTCGAGCTAGGGAGTACATGTAGATCATTCCCAACTTGGTAGTTATGTTTTCAAAGTTGGGCATTGGAAGAGCCTTTGTAAGAATGTCTGCAGTTTGGAACTTTGTAGAGATGTATGTCGATCTTGATTATTCCCTCTTCAATTTTTTCTTCGATAAAATAACAATCTATTTCCACGTGCTTTGTTCTATCGTGATGGACGGGATTTTTTGCTATGCTTAGAGCATTTCCATAGTTGTCTCACTAGGAATCTTCATCTCCTCAAGTTACCTTTTTAACCACATTCCTTCACAAATACCATGAGCTAACTCTACTTCTGCATTACTTCTTGCCACAACAGATTGTTTCTTACTTATCAAGTGACAAGATTGTTTCTGCCCAGTTTGCATTAGAGAATATTTCGACACTTCTCTGTCTCTTTCTAAAGTACAAGCCCTTTACAGGAGTCATCTTCAAATATCAAAGGATCCGATACACTGCATTGAGATAATCATCTGTAGGATTATTCATAATCTAGCTTACCACCCTTACGGAGAAACTAATGTCAGGTCTGGTGTGTGAAAGACATATGAGTTTTTCAACGAGTCTTTGATAGCTCCTTTTGTCAACAGGGCAACTTCCTTCTTTGATACTCAGCTTACTACTAGCATCCATAGGAGTAGCTCAATCATTCTAGTCTCTTTAGTAAGTCAAGAGTATACTTATGTTGAGATACTGAAATTCCCTTCCTTGACCGTGTTATTTCCATTCCTACAAAGTATTTCAAAGGTGCAAGATCCTTAATCTTGAACTCCTTGGCAAGTAAGACTTCCAACCTGAACATTTTTTCAACATAATCACTCGTGAGAATTATATCATCGACATATACAATGAGAACAACAACCTTACCACTCGTGAGTGTTGGAAGAATAATGTGTGGTTTGATTGTCCCTAAAGAAATCCATGCCTTTTAACAACTCTGGTAAACCTCTCAAACCAAGCCAATGGAGACTGCTTGAGACCATAGAGAGATTTACGAAGTCTGCAAACTCTGGTTCTATTATTTGAGTCTTTAAATCTAGGAGGAATTTCCATGTACACTTCTTTGTCCAAATCACCATTGAGAAATGCATTCTTTAGATCTAGTTGGTGAAGAGGCCAATCTAGATTAGTTGCTAGAGAAAGAAGAACCCGAACTGTATTGAGGAAAGGTCTCATGGTAGTCCATGACATGTTTGAGTAAGTCTTGCCTTGTACTCGTCAATGCTTCCACCAACTTTGTACTTGATGGTGAATATGCATTTGCACCCTACTTGTTGCTTTCCTTTAGGTAATTCAGAGAGTTCCCAAGTGCCATTTTTGTAACAAGCTCGGATTTCTTCTCAACCCGCAGTTCTCCACTCTGGTTTCTTCAAAGCATTGTGAATTTCACTTGGTATATCTTCACAGGATATATTAGTAGCAAAAGAGGAGAATTTTTTATAAGAAACAAAGTATGAAATCGGATGCTTTGTGCATCTTATAATACTTTTCCTTGTAGCAATTGACATATCAACATCATCTTTTTCGACAACACCATTATCACAAGATTCAATAGAAGTGTTACCTGACTTATTTGGAGAAGTCTCATAGAAGCCTGGACTCGGGTTTGACTCTTGTGAATGCGTGGGAAGCGTTTCGGGCTCTTTGATCTCTTGAGTTTTTGTTCTTCTTGAATACACAAGTAATTCATTGTTATTTTCAAGTTGTTGGGGGATTGTGTGAGATGTCTGTAGGCTATTGTTGGGTAGTGGAAGGCTGTGTTGTTGATTCTCAGATTTTTTTTGGGTTTGCTGGGTTTCTTTGTGCTGTTGGTAGGTTTTGTTCGCTGGTTGGTGTCGATTTGGGTGTTTAAAGGGTGAAGAGATGGTGGTGTAGGCTCGGTTTAAGTATTAGGAGGTGGTGGTATATTGGGTATGCTCCAAAACTAATATCCTTGAAGATTTTGAATTCTCCACGTAAATAGCAGTTTTGGGGGTAGAAAGAAAGATTCTAAAAAAATGTGACGTCTATGAAAGTGTAGAACTTTCGGGTGACCGGAGAGTAACACTTGTAACCTTTTTCAGTAGGAGAGTAACCGAGAAATACACACTTGATGGCTCGAGGATCGAGTTTTCTACGTTGAACTTGATGTATATGGACAAACACCAAGCAACCAAATACTTTTAGAGGTAGGAAAGAAATTAGATGTGTGTGAGGGTAGGTCTGAAGAAGAGTTTGACATAGTTTTAAACAGATTTTTGGATTAGATGCAGTGTTTGGATCATCGAATGATTTTTTTTTGAAAATTTATCTAGTTTCAGATTTGTCTTTCATGAGAAATATCCAAAGTTACTCTCGTATGGTCTTCAATAAAAACATCTAGCATCGGAAATGTTGTTGAGCTGAGAGGGTCCCCAAATGTCACTGTGAATCATGGTAAAAGGGTGAGATGCTTTGTATAGTCGAATGTGATATGAATTTCGAGTATGTTTCGATAATTGGAAAATCTCACATTGAATTTTTTAATGATTTTTATTGATGAATAATGAAGGAAACACTTCTTCCAAGTACATGATCCTAGGATGACCTAAGCGATAATGCCACAACATGATTCCACTATCCTTGTTGTTTGAACAATCAAAAATAGAAAAACAATTCATATGGGAAAGGCTAGGGTAGATATCACATCTTGAATTTTTCATTTTTGGGTCTTAAAAAGATTATTAACTTGGATAAGATAGAGTCGTGCACACTCCTTAGTGTTGCCAATCGTCCTTCTCCAATCAAGTCTTGAAATTCGAAGAGTGTCGAGAAAAAATTAGTGACACACCTAAGATCTCTTGCAATCTTGCTAATAGATTGCAAATTACATCTCCAATTTGGAACTAAAAGCACATCTGTCAGGATTAGGTCCTCAAGAAAGAAAAATAGAACTTGTCCGGTAACATTTGATAGGGATCCATCGGCAATTCAAACTTTAAAAATTCCAGTGTAGGTTTTGTAAGTTTGGAAATGAAGCATCTCTAGTCATGTGATTTGGTGCTCTAGAGTCAATGATCCGTGCTTAGGGGTCTCAATTTTTGCATTTGGGGCACTAGAAAAATTAACTTTTTGATCAAGAGAACCAGTCATTGTAATTGAGTTTTGTGACTGAGGTTGAGATTGGATAGCTCAATAGCCATTGCTTTCTCTACGTCCCAAATTTCAATAAATCTGGAGAGTTACTAAAATTCATAATGTAACATAATAGTGCGGAATAAATCTTAATAATTGAAAAGTTTTGCTAACAAAATAATTCGGATTTCATAAACCTTTAAATGAGTCTCAAAAACATAATTTAATAAAAAGAAACAAGACAACTTATACTTTGAACTAGAAGTCGAAATTAGTGCCAAATGTTCTATTAATTAAATATATTCTAAATAACTCTGAGTTTACTTGGTGACCATTGGCACAACAACTCCACCAATCCGTCACGCATCTACACGTCTCTATCTAATCTGAATTTAATAGTAAGAATGAGTATTTCAAAAAACACTCATTCAACATAATATCAACAAAAATCATAACATATCGTACTAGAACATTTCTTAGATTTAGAGCAACTGATCATGTTAACTGCTCAAGGAATTTCTTAGAACTCCTAGATCCCGAAGGATTTGCTTCTCTTGATCCGAGGATTTACGTTTCTTAACCCGAAGGTTTAAAAGTAGTCTATGAAATTCATTATGCAAACATCATGAAGAACAAGAATTTAATCACTTGTATGTTATGTATCTTACCTTGTACTAAAATTCTAGAAATAAAGGAAACTTTGAAAGAAATTACGTGCTAAACCCTTTTTTATGTTTTCCTCACCGAATGAAATTTCACGGTTGACTTTCGGACTTTGCTCTGCTTTATGACCGACTCTTTGGGAAATAGGGGTGTGTGGATATATATATATATATCTGAACCATAATCAAGTTATTACTTTAACTCTTTAATAATCCAACCACACTTCCTGGCCGACTGCTTTGCCTAAAACAAATTGGATTAATTTCTCTAATCCCATTAAACTCGAAATTCTTTGGACTGCAATAACTTGGATTCCTAAATCCAAACCAACTTTTTCTTGGGTCAAACCCACATAATTAAATACGGCCTACAAAACGAGCCCAATATTGGTTACTCTTTCAATAATTAATTATTTGACCCAGATACTTAATTAATTCTAAAACTTATTTTCACTAAAGTCCTTCAACCTCTCAAAGTTATCGGGAAAGTCCAATTGACTAACTTACAGTTCAAATTGACTATTACTAACTTGTATGGTAACTAGACATGACGATTCATATCTAATGGCCAATTGGACTCTCATGAACAAACCTGAAAAAAATTTCGGGGTTCTACACACGGATTCCAATCAGCAGGTTTGCCGCGAATTTTCCAACATGTGTCACAGGTAAGCCCTGGTTTTCTGCAGTGTTCACACCAAGGTCTGCCTTTCTTTCCTTTGTTGTCATTGTTCGAGGTATTGAATCTTTGAGAGGCAAGAGCAGAAGTTTCAGCAAGTGTAGGAGCAATACCACTGCCCATCATAACCTTTTTTCGTGCTCTCTTCTCTTCTAACTTCTGAAAAAGCTTCTCGAATGTATGGTAAAGGCTTGGTGCTCAGAATTCTTCCACGAACTTTATCTAGATTCTTGTTGAAGCCGAGAAGGAACTTGAAAACTTGATCTTTTCAACAATTTTCATGTATTTGATGATTCCACTTCATAGCTTCAAAAATGTCTATTTGTTGCTAGTGTCGAATTAAAGTGTTGAAATGTTGAGTCACATTTAGGTCCTCTTCTTTGGGATCATGAAGCGCACTTTTAATCTCAAATATTTCTGATGTATTTTCATTATTGGAATAGGATTCTTTGGCTACATCCCAGATAGCTTGAGTGATCTCATAGAACATGAAATTTTCTCCAATGTTGTTTTCCATAGAGTTGATGAGCTAAGACATAACCATGTTGATTTCTATTCGAGGTTCGGAAACGTGAATCTTCTTTCTTTGGTTGAACTGCTGCACTAATGAGATAATCATCCTTCCCCTTTCCCCACACAAACATCATCACGGATTGAGACCATTGAAGGAAATTATTTCCATTAAGTTTGTGTCCAGTGATAGGAATTGGGGAGCCTCTGAATGATTTGAAACAACAATTCCTTGCTCAGACTTTTCTTTAGATTCTGATCTTCTTTTCCACCAGCCATGCCTTGGCCGGATTTTGTTATGCCAAGATTTTTATTTTTATTTTTATTTAGGGTTCAAATCTTCTCTGGTACCATGTGGGAAGAGTAGGAAAACCTCTTTTTTCTGTATTCAATGAAAAATATGTACAGACTTAAATAGAAAAAGTAAAGATACCAGAATTAAATCTCCTAAATATCAACCAGTAAGATAAAATAAGGAAGCTATCTAAACCTATAAGACATGAAACTAACAAACTAATAGGAATCTCGGATAAATCCAGATCCCTTAGAAGACTCTAGAATTAAATAGTTAACCTAATAATAATTAATTTAGAAATACGGAATTCCACACTTCTCGATTTCTAGGTAGTAGAAGCCATTCTTCTGTATAGCATTTCCAATCACCTTCCCTGATATTCAGTTCTGAAAAACACGTTAGTTAGGATAACATATTAGTATATTAAAGAAAAACTGCTGGCTTTTGTGAGTTTGTTTATGGACTGCTGTAGGACATTTTTGGCAAAGGAGGGAGAAAACAAGAGTAATTCCGGGAGGTAGATAGACATTTCCTTTACCATTAACACTAAGAATCGATCCATTAGCAACTTCAACCTTTGTATTACCAGAATATTGTTCATAAGAAATGGAACAGTTTGAGGCTTTGGTCCTAGCTCCTGAATTAACAATTCATGATCTCGATTTTGGAACAGAGATTGAAAGTAGAGTGTAACGGAGGATTGCAGACTGAGTAAATGCACAAGCAGTGGGATTTGGGTCATCTCTGTTTTACCCATGATCTTGTATAAAAGGTCAAGTTGTTCTTTGGTGAATTGAAGTTTTTCATCACTTTGAGAATTCCCTCCAAGCTCAGCGGATACATTTTTCATACTAGGAATAGCCTTGCAGCTTTTGAAAAATTTCCATGTTTTAATACCCAATGGTTCCTGTCCATTCAGCCTCAAGCAGGTTTCCCTAGCGTGCTTTGGATGCTTGTGCTTTTTATAAAATATGTCTACAACTTTTGTGTCTTAAAATTATTGGCTAATCACATATACCCTTGGCTTTTGTTACTTCCTCTCTATTCTCATTCAGGGATTGCGAACAATGAATTCGGATCGCACATTCATGCAAAAAATGATGCCTGCTTTTAATTTATCATTTTATTTATCATCTTAGTGATCTTACTATATATTATTTCATTCTCTAATGCATGTTATCTCGTTTTCTTAATTTTAGTTGTCTTTTTTGATTTTTCAATTTTTGATATTACCACGATGTAGGCGTAGTTAATGTGAAGGCACTAGTTTTGATTGACATAATTTTCTTGGTCTTATGTGATCCTTATTAATGGCTCATTTTTTCATACAGAAGAAAGAAAAAACTTCACGATATGTTTTCTTTGTTTTTCATACGCATTTGAGCAGTTCTAATGTGCATTGTAGGAATCCCAGCAACACAAATGTGATTCAGGGTATGGTAAAAGCTCTTGCTCGAGTCGTCCTCAGTGTGCAGGTCAAGTACTTGTTTTTTCCCCATCTATAAATAAGAGTGACCCATAACATATCTCTGGCTGAATTTAGTTTTGCAGTTTTAAACTGGTTTAATAACACTGTTCTCCTGTTTTTAATGTAAAATATGGTCCATTGGGCATTCTTTCATTCCTACTTACATTTTCTCTAAACTCTCATGCTCCACATTTGAAATAATATATTTCCTTTGACCGTAAAAAGTATTCTCTCTCTATTGCTTCAAAGCCTCAGACTTTTAGGTTGCTTTGTTCCTCTTTTTTTCTAGAGAAAGGTTGTTCTTTTAATGAATTGCAGTTTCACCAAGGGTGCGGCGATTCTATGATTGCTCCAATTTTCCTCTTTGATGTTGGTGGTTTCCATGTGCTACAGTTGTAATTGATAAATTCTTTGTTAATGTTGCAGTACCAAGAAACTAGCGAGGAATGCCTCGCGGCTGTTGCTGGAATGTTCAGCAGTAAGGCAAAAGGTAGTAACTTCTTTTCTTTCGCTGTCAGGTTAAACTAACATATGCTGCTAGAATTGGGGAAAAGGGTTGGGGGGATTATACTTAACAGACTGAAAGAGAAGGAATTCGGAGCAACTTAGTATTTTAATGGTCACATGTATTTTTGTGTTTCAACTGATTTTAGTCTATATTGCAGTCTCTTGCATATATGTTGACCATCTATATAACTCACAAGAGAAATAAAAGGTGCTCTGTTGGTGGAAATTACATTGTTAGCAAACTGTCTTATTTTGGTAGCTGTTGTTCTTTCTTCGATTCTAATGCATGCTGAAATTCATGTCTAGTAAATCACAATTAGGTTATGTGAATGAAACTTGGAACATCACAAGTACTGTGTATTAGATATCTTCCTTATGATGGTATTACTAGCAGGAGCATGTGGCTGCAATCTTTTGAGTGTACTTGTGTTCGTGCTGCTATAAGATGACAACAGTTATGTACATGAGCCATTGTTTGTTATCCATATTACCTTTTGTTACAATGTTGGAAGTTAGATGATGTCTTAATTACCTATTTCTAATTGGAATAGAAAACTTAAATCAAATTATTATTATTAAATGAGTTTTGTTGGACAATGTGATAAGATACCCAGGACTTCATGTGATTTCTCCTTGACTAACTAATTGTTCTCGCACTTTTAGGAAGTAATTTTAATAGCTGTTACATATTGAGGACCAAGTAGACATGCAAATTAACATAGAACGGGTATTTCCTTCTTTATACAGTCAACATCATGGGCGCAGGGGATAGGATCATTCCTAAGAGGTTGGATTGATTCTTGCCCACTTGCTTCTTCATTTCCAAGTCTATAGATTTATATCCGGAAAAGTGTCCCTATAAATAATAGTAACTCACTCTCTAGAAATAGTACAATTCATTGGAATTTTTACTTTCGAAGAAATTTGGGGCATAGTGAGATTTTATACTTGACATATTTATTGACTGTTCTTGAGAATGTGTAAGTGACACCTTCTAGAATTGTCAAAAAGGATGTGGAAGTTAGAGCTATTAATATCCTTTTCTAGCAAGTCATTCTTCAATACTCTACTTGATTGCCAAGTTACCCTATCGTTGCTCAATTTAGGTTGACTAGGAATTCTTGTGTCCATTGCATAATTAACTGTGGCACAAATTAATAATTGTAAAATGGTTTAAAAGAAAGGTTATTCTCTCCCCCCTTCATGGTGTGTGGTTTGTAGAAAGTATTCAACAAGCATTGATCACTGTCTTCTTTTACATTGTGAGGTCGCTTGATGGCTTTGGTGTAGACTTCTTTAAGAAGTTGTTTTTAATTGGGTCTTTCCGAGCAGGTGTAGTGGATTGCTCATTGAAAATTTATTTGGCTTTGGTGAGGGTAGAAGGATTCTAAGCACGCAGAAATCGATAGTTTTGTCTATTTTTGTGGATGATCTAGACGGAGAGAAACAATAGGATATGTGAATTTAATGAGCCAAAAAGTTTCAAGTTATGGCCCATATCTATCATCCTTATTGAGTTCCACGGATAAGGAGTTCAAGGGTGTTTCTTTCTCTTTAATTATGGTTAGTTGGAAAAGTATATTATATTCTTGATGAGACTTTATTTTGTTTGATTATTAGAGGATTCCTTATCCTCTTGACAGCTGTAGCTACGCTTCTATAATTAATAAAAGTCATGTTTCCTATAAAAAATAATGTTGCTGAGATTATTAGGCTTATGATCCGAATGCTGCCTCTTAGGTTTTGAGCATGAGAATTGAGAAGATTGTTGTGGCAGAAAGCATCACACAGAGATATGCTGCACTTGTTATGTAAATTTCATTTCCTATTAAGCTCAGAAATTAGAGAAAGGAGTACTCGCGTGCTCCATAATAATACTTGTAATTGTTATTTTAAAAATCTAACATTTTCGTTATCACATGTGTTCCCATCTGTTATTCAAATAACCCATCGGAAAAGAAAAAGAAAAGAAAAGGAAAAAAAAAAACACGTGGGTGATGATGAGGTCATCTCTTCAATGGAAGAGTAATAATGATGAAAAATAAGGGTATAAGATAAAGAGTTATACTTACGTTTCCATTTTCATGGCTATGTTTTTGTGTTTTCTTGTCTCTTTCATATCCTTGTATACATGTTGTAAATCTTTCACCATACTGCAGTGGAGAAGAAGTAAAATCTGCAACCCAAGATTCATGGCCTGAGAAACCCTGCATAGATTAGAATAATAACCAACTTTTGTTACTTGTTATGATGTGAAAGTAAGGATCTAAGATTGATTCTCTCCATATGTTTGTTTCTAGGTGGTTCTCTATGTTAATAACCTCTTCCCATGGGGCTTCACATTCAGAAGGCATAATCTATATAATGTCGAAGCTATAAATGTCAGTGTTTTCGAAGAGGGGAAGCTGAGAAGAAGAAAAGAGTGGGAGTCAAAAGATCAAAAAGATTGTGTAGTAAACTGACTATAGGTTAACTTTGAGGGGGCACATTTGATAAGTGAGTCAACATCCATCTATTAGGGTACAGAAACAAGCTCCCCCTTTGGAAACTGGACTCTGATGGTAACTCTAGTATGTCATCTTATTATATTTCCTTGGGAACTGTGGTATCAGCCACCAGGCTTGGAGATTGAAATTTATTAAGTCTCTGCGATGCATATGTTTCATTTCATCTTCAATTTCAGTAGCCATGCAATGTCCTTACAGCTTGTCATTGTTTCAGGGATTGAGTGGAGCTTAGATAATGATGCATCAAATACTGCTGTCTTGGTTGCAAGTGAAGCCCATACAGTAACTTTAGCAATTGAGGGTCTGCTAGGAGTTGTTTTCACTGTGGCCACTTTGACTGACGAAGCAGTTGATGATGGCGAGGTAAGCATGTGAGTCAATTTACTGTCACAATTTCCTTTGTTACTCTACCTTTTTCTCTTACGCCAATTGTTATATGATCCACTTGCTTATACGCTATTTTGTCCTGAATCAATCAGCTAGAGTCCCCGAGAGGTGATACTGGTCCACCCACAATGTGTACTGGGAAGACTGCAATGCTTTGTGTGGCGATGGTTGATTCAATGTGGTTGATCATACTTGATGCTTTATCCCTTATTTTGGCAAAGTATGGTGAAAGTATTTATCTAATATTATTAAAGTATTGGGAAAATCCTATAATTATTATTTGATATGAAGTTAATTTTTCAGGTCGCAAGGTGAGGCTATTATATTGGAGATATTAAAGGGTTACCAAGCATTCACTCAGGTAATTAGTGTCTGGACTAAATTTTATATCATTATGGCTGTTACTCTGGCATGCCCAGATTTTATACTTTTCTTTTCCAGTTTTTAAAACTAATAATGTGTTCACTGTTGCAGTTCTCCAACATTGCCTCTGCGTATCAATTTTTTTTTTTGAGCAATAGGTCTTACCTTATGCTTGAGCTGTAGTGTCTAATATTCTCTCCTGTGAATGATGAGTTGTGTGTGTTTGTATAGGCATGTGGGGTTCTTCGTGCTGTGGAACCTTTAAATTCTTATCTTGCATCGCTTTGCAAATTCACAATCAATATGCCCAGTGAAGTCGAGAAGAAGAGGTAAGTTTGTTGAGAAACTTGATATTTTCTGGCCTTATTTAGTTGTATATCTTCGATATCCTGTACATGAATGTAATCATTTCTTACATGAATATAATAATTTCTTACAGCAATAATATTTTGCTAGTTATTCTTCATTATTATATAGTGCACTAATGCACTACGCATCCTGCTGGTGTTCCAGATTCACTTAAATTACTGATTGACATGCGTCAATATAATAAATATAGTCCTGGAAAATGGAAAGAGCCCAGAATGATAATTGAACAGAATTGAAACTATTTCTTCTCCACTTATTTTTTTTTATTTGGAAATATTTACATGTAAATTTCGTTTACTTATTCTTAAGAGGACTCGTACTCCATTATATTGCATAGCTGGAAATACAATCAACTGATATTCTGCCTTCTCCTAGGGCTTATAAATACGTACCTGCTTTCTGAGTTCTCAACTTAATTGTTGATTCATAGCAGGTTGGAAATAGTTTCATGTTCAGAACTGCCTGCTTTGTTCTAGTTATGTTCTTTTAATATTAAATACTCCTTCCGGATAATCCAAATTATCTTGATTTTGTAAGCAAAGTGTAGGCATGGCTGTCTCTTGGGCTGAGTGTCTTTTCCTTTCTATCCAAATAAAAATTGTTAGCTTTCCTTCCATGTTAATAAATTTGTATCTCCTGTAGGCACTAATTTAAAGATTGAGAGCACCTGAACATCTTTAGGAAATTGAATGTATAGAATTGCCTATGGTTATTTTTTGTTGAACCACTTGATCTAAAAGTTTAACCGGTTAGAGAGGCCACACATATATCATTTAAATCTTGTCTTCAACATGGCTCCTCGCGTGTAGGCGGGATTCATTTTTGTCTATCAAAGCCTGATACGTGCACAATTTTAGTAAATGGGTGGTGGTGAAACTTGAACCAAGGACCTTTGCCTTCTTTGACCATGCTGAACTACTTGATCTAATAGCTTAAGCTGTTAGAGAAGCTACATGTATATTATTTATATCTTTTCTTCAACATTTTCTCTACAAATGTTGTGCCCTTTTTACAGGCTCTAGTCAAGTCCTGCTAATGTACTCTTATCAGGCTCTAGTCAAGTCCTGCTAATGTACTCTTATCTGCTTCATGTGCTCTTGTTGATATACATATTTGATCACTTGAACAAGGGGTACTGTGATCTACCTTAATGTCATTTATGGAGTTGTCAGGGAGTGATAGAGAGATAGAACAGCAACATTGCCAATAAACTTAGTTAACATGTAACGCCCCAAATTTCAAAGGTATGGGGAATTACTAAAATTCATAACATAATAATATATTGTGGAAAAAGTCACTTTAATTAAAAAAAAAATACTACTTGACAAACGATTCAAATAATTGTGAACTTTTAGAATGAGTCTCGAAACTTAAAACAATAAATGAAAGACTAGTAAGAATATCCGAAATTTGATGTCAATCGTTTTATTAATTAAAACATTTTAAAAATCTAAATTTACTTGGCGACTAATGGCACAACAGCTTCACCAATCCGCCACTCATCCAACGTGTTAAATATTGTTAATAAGGAGGGATTAGTATAATTAATTATACTCAATGAGATGCTTGCTACAATGCTACTCCATTATCATTCAAAATATTGCAATTATACTTAAATTTATGTTACCAAAATGAACTTAAAATTACCACATCATGACAATGATAATTGAAGTAGGTGCTTCAATACTTCAATAATTCAAAGTTATAAAAAGAAAAAGTCTACGTAATTATTAAGCAAAACAAAATGGCTAACCACATGCATGCTAAAGAACTTATAAAATTCTGGGGTTTTACATAACATGCGTGCAATGAGATCCTATCCAAGTATCACTATAAGATGCAGGATGGTTTTTATTGTAGCTTGTCTAACAACAAAATAAGTATAGAAGTTTTTTATTTTTTGACTAGTCCTTGGACTTATTTAAGGAGTTTCTTGGTTTAAAGAGATTCCATAACCCAATGTAAACGGTTAATGGAATACATGAAAAATTTATTGGGCTTAGGCTAACAACCTTAAGTTTTTAAATCCAAATTAGCTATTGGTTAAATACACAGTTTAGTTTATCAGCCACCTTGGTAATGACCCCTTTTTGTTGGAAATTATGTTATGCTAATCTAATTTGTTCATACCGCGACATGCATCTTGAAGCTGGTCATCAAGCATACCTAAAAAGTTTCAAACAATGCTTCTTGTACAAAAGCTGTCTAGAAGTCGTGATTTAGCATTTTTTTTTTTTTTGGGATAAGAAACAAAAATTCATTAATCATAAACATGAAGCTACAGTTAGTAAGATCACGGAAATCCTCTTTTACCATTATATAAAGCAAAATAAGAACAACGCCTTTTTTGAGCCATGAACAATTGGTAAAAGGAAAGTCCTTGAACTCCTTAGAAAAACATGGCTCCCTCCCACAACTCTCTAAGCACTTGTATTTTTCCCCTAATTTTTTTGGAATTCTTTTATGTCAAAATCTCCCATGTCATAGTCAAAACAGAAGCTTTCAACGGAAATTCAGCTGGCTGTCCTGAACCAAAACAAAAAGGGTATTCACTGAATAATCCACTACACCTCCTTTCTGGAAAAACCGTTTGAGACCAATGTGAGAAAAGTTGATTTAGCATATTGAATTTTTTTAGTGCTGAAGCTAGAGTCATTATTTTGGGAGGGCCAGAGATGGTGGGTGAGGGAGGAGAGAGGAATATAAGAAGTTATCATTAGCAAGGGGAGGAATGTAAAACATTCGAAAGTGCTAACAATGTGGATGTTATGTAGGATGATCTTAGAGGTTGTGGATTTGAAGGGATGTATATAGGTTTAGACAAAAAGGAAATTAAGAATAAGTAAAGGTGGTATTGCTGATGACCGGTACCCCTCAATGATGATGTAAAGTGTTCGCTAAATTGCAAGTTCACGATATCGCATCAAGTTATATAATGATGAGTAGGGTATCGTTCTCACGAAGACCGTGTTACTAATTACCGAAATTAATAATCCTAACTTTATTTGAACAATCGATTTAAATGTGATTTTAGACTAAAAATTTAAAATGTAACTAAAACAATTAACTACGTGTTTGACAAACTTAAGATTAATTCGATGATCTAAAATGTTAGGATTCTTGATGTCATTGTAGTTTTTCAGATTTAACTTTTCCTATTGCACTTTGACAACATAATTTGTTTGCATTAGAGGCCGAATTTCTCTACAATATTTGATAATCTCTCTCGAGTAAAATTAAACCTACTTAAATATGACAATTTACTACATCTCTATGCAAATTACTACACTTTCAAGCGTGTTAATTATGCAAGAAATTCATAAATAAATTGTACGAACCATAAGAGTATATTTCTATCTCGTATCTAAATCCCTGATTCCTATCACCCAAGCTAAACATGTATTTTACCTTTGAGTTTCAACACTATTCATAAATTAGCGAGGACTATGAAAAGAAATGAAAAGTACGATAGAAACTTAACACAATCTCAAGCTTAAAATCAAAACGCGATAATTGAAATTAAATAATCCAAACTAGGCTACATCAATCATGTTACACATCTTTCGAGCAAAACACAAATAGGAAATTAAGTACATCATCAGGTTTTAAGAATGAAAGAGAAGAAGGATGAAAAACAGCATCGAATTCTGTAGCTTGCGCTCTGAAAAATCCACCCTGTTGCTTCTTCTTCCCTGATTTTCTTCAAACCCTAGGTAGTATTTTGTGCTTTTCTTTCTCTAAAGTCAAGATTGTCCAGCCCCTTGAAGTCTAAAAATTGAGATATATATAATTCATTGGTCTTAACCTTGAAATTCGTGCCCAGCAGTCTGGAGACTACCCTTAAAAAGTTGGAATTTAAACCTCACATTGATTCTGCTTGAAAAGGTTTCGCGCCCGATCGTGTTTAGCTTGCTGGTTTCACGCGTAAGAAACCATGTAGTACTCTGAGTCTCTGTTCGTCGTGCGCGTGGTGGATTTGCTCTTCTAGGCATCTCACGCGAAAAGTGATGCAATGCTCACAGCTTCATTTTCTCTCATGCGCGAGTCCTAAACACGAGCCTCACTTTGATGAAATTTCTCTTCTCTTGCCTTTGCTTGAGCTTGTTATTTCCGATCTCGATTTGCGCAAAATCTGTTCGTTTCCTTGTTAAATGTAGGAGACAATCTTGGATCGAACGGGATTGCCCATAAAGATTGATGTGTCCGACCCCACGTCTATTGGAAATAAGATCTAGCATCTTCTTGTTGATTACAATGCTTGTTTCATTGCCTTCATCACTATTCCATTAAAGGAGTTGGGGGGCTGGGGGACTTTTGGTACTTGGTAGAAGTTTGGGAATTAATTGGGCATAACACAATCATAGATTTCAGATCTTAATTATTGAATATAGGAGGCCCCACAGGGTGTGGGAGGTCACAAGGAGATTGGTGCAAGGAAGAATTTTTTTGGCAGGACTGTGTTTCTGGACAATGATTACATCCCACTCGATACTCAATAATCAATTGGGTAGTAGAAAATTACCTATTTTTTTGGTTGGTTTAAAGGTGAGGGTTGGCTGGTTGCACCATGTATATGCGATTCTTGGTGTAACTACACCGAAGGGATGGTTTCATAACCTCTGATGGCTTGGGATAACCAAACCATTGTGCCCCCCTTCTCCCAACTCAATAGCTACGTGCTTATTCATGGGTTCCTGTTAGAAATATCCTAAAACTGCTGGTAAGCTCTAACATTTTGGTCAGTATGGGTAGGGAGACTTGCTTTGCTGCATCAATAGCAAAATGACTTTTTCGTTTATGTAACGAAAAGTTTGTGGGAGTAAAAAAGAAGTCATTGTGCTTTGCATGTGATAATATTTTCTTTTGTTTTTTAAATATCATTTCTTTATACAATTTTGTTGCTCCCTTTATCTGATATAGTTGACCCACTGGTTTATCACTGAGTCTTTGCAGTGTGATACTGTCTCCTGGTTCAAAACGGACTGATCAATTAGTTGAGCAGAGGGAAAGCATTGTCCTTACTCCAAAAAATGTCCAGGTTTTGTTTCCTTGTGACTTAATTCTATATGAATGGTTTATTATTCCAATGCCAATTCCTTTTTCAGATTGTCTTTTAACTGCTTTATGATATTCAATGCCCACATTAACAGGCTCTGAGGACTCTCTTCAACATAACTCATAGATTACATAATGTATTGGGCCCCTCATGGGTTTTGGTATGTTTCTATCCTTCTACATCTTCATGGTTTGGATTATCTCGATCCTGCTTTTTATATATTTTTTATATTTGGAGGTTTTGGAAACTTTAGCTGCTCTTGACCGGGCAATTCATTCTCCACATGCAACAACTCAGGTAATAACAAAAATCATATTTTGGTAATTACGTAAAACTTTCATGCTAACATAAGAAATGGTATTTCAGTACAACTTTCATGTTATGAAAGGGCTGTGTCATTTGCGGCCCCCGGTGACTTGTGGGAGGGCATTTCAATGTAATTGGGTTTGCGCACAAAAAATTAACCACTTCTAGTTCTAGGTTTCATTTTTTTTTTTTTTGATGGGGCTTATCATAGAATGTGGATTAAGAGACATTTCTTGGATAATGCAAAATTTACCTCGACTAATTCTAGAGAAAGCGTTGTTTCTAGCAAACTGGATAGATTCCCCCTCCCCCCCCTCCGACTATTTTTTTCGGAGGTTAGTCTCGAGGTGAGAGCGATGGTTGTGTCAAGTCAAGCAAGGTCGTGGAGACTCATTGAAATTGAAATGCTACAATTGTTGGAGACTCAAAGCTTTAAAAAAATACAAGCAAATAGGTTAGGGAGGGAGATATAAATTGAAGACTGTCTTGTGGATTGATGAGTTCAAGAAAAACTAAAAATGCGATTCATATGCTGGAATGGGAGGGAGTTTGTGTTCAAGAAGGATGAGGATATTGAAAGAGATAATTTTGTTTATTGAGAAACTATATTTAAAAGATAGGCATGGGATGGGGGAGATCCGTGAATAGAGTGATGCTCCATTTTGAGTTACCAATTAGAACGAATAAGATGGTGTTGCTTGTCCCAAGAAACCAAGTGAATGGTAGAGAGAGGTGGCCATGTGTAATCGTGTTAGAGACAAGCTAGGAAACACTCTACGCCTTCTGAGCCAGAGTGTGACACGCATCGTATGTTGATATGCGCCTACAAGTGTCTGAAATGCTAGGTGGTATGTGATTTTTCTTTTTCTTTTGGACTAGACACGGTGACACGTGTTTTTGACACTACAAACATTCGTAAATCGAATATTGTAACAAAAAAGAAACAAAAAAAGAAAACTGACTTGAAGATGATATTTAAATGCATAACGTAACAAAAAAAGAGAATAAGAGAAGAGAGAAGAAAAGAAGAATTTGGGAGGAAAATCTGCAATTTCATAATAGTTTCCATGAAAGTGAAATCCCAAGTCCTATTTATAAAGTAAAGAACTTGAATTTAAAAAAACTTGTAATAAATAACAAGTACTAAAATGAAAAAATCCTATCTAATAAAATTATTGAAATCTAATTTTAATCCAACTCTATCTTCAATCCTAATATTTTTGGATATCTTCAATTCCTATTTTTATTCTACATCATGGCTGGATGATGGTTGAGGGTGAGAGGCACCAGCGAGTGGTGGAATGGAGAGTCACTTACTATGCGGACTGAACTGAGTTGGAAGACAGAAGAAGAAACCTAATCTTAAGGGCCTGTTATGGTCAATGGTTAACAGAATATGGACAAAATTTGTCTCCTTGTCTGGGCAGAATTGATGTCCATATACACTCTTACGAGGATAATAATTTTTAAGTAAAAAATTCCTCAGAAAGAAAACAATTTTTTATCCGGATAAAGATTCACTTATTTTTTTAAAAGACGAATGTAACCTATATAATATAGAACAAATCTATTTTTGAACATCCACACCCTAGGATAATCGCCATTGCTCTCTGCCGCCACCGCCCGCCGCCATCACCCTCCGCCGCTCTACCGATTTTATTTATTTAATTTTTTCGTTTAATTAAGAATAAGGGTATAATGGTCTTTTTTACAAAAAGCTGACTTTTTAACTTATAAACTTTTTCGATTCTTATACAGGATAACTATTATCCAATAAATAGTTTTATTCACAAACCAAACGGGTCCTAATTGTTAAGAATCGTCATATTTTAAAAGTGAAAATGCTTTTTTAAAAAAAAAAGGCGGCGTACGTTTTGTTCTCCTTTGTTGAAGGCACTTTTACAAATGATGAAAATGCACATTATTTGAATAGCTTTGCTGACCCATTGAATTAAAAATGGAACCCACTGAATTGAACAACACAATTACCTCCCATCTTTGATACAAGTATAGAACAATAAAATATTAATATTAGGGTAAATTGCACTAAAGGTACCAATCTTTTTTACTCGCAATCTTATCCTCAACCTTTTGTTAATTAGCACGATTCATCTCTAATGTTGGTTTACGTACAAAAAGTCTATTAAGGTCGCATAAAAAGACTAAATTAACCTCCAATTAAATAAACAAACCTAAATAAATATAATGCATACAAAATATAAAAGAGGAATAAAAGAAAAACCGTTTAGCATTTCCTTTCCTTGCCAGGTAAACCCCATTGTCCCTACCCTGTAGGATCCACTATCAGCCCCCACCCACCTTCGGAGTGACTCTACGGCCAGAGGAGATGGCCGCCGCTATCGGTAAAGTAAAAGAAGAACAAAGGAAAACATCAACCATGCTTTAAAATCCTGAATATGCGTATATTTCATTCCAGAGTGCAGTGGCGGCTGTTTCGTCAAATTAATGGAGGATTCTTCAAATTAAATGGGCATAGTGGCGACGGTGACTGCGGTTTCATGTGCTTTGGCCTTCCCTGAGTGGACCAATAAAATTGAAGGAAAATATGATTTCCAGAGTACATAGCCACAATTTCCAACGCAACATGAAGAAGCCATGGTGTTTATTCTCATTCCCATTACATTTGGACTTAAATCAAACACGTTACAAATATAAAGAAAAATAACCTTTATCCTATTCCAAAACTGCATCCATTTTAATCCCAGAAGCCTCCTCACACAGAAATAAACGGATAATAAATGAATAAAACCCATTGTAGGAATCACACTTGGCAGAAATCTACTCAGAAAATAAGAACCACTGCAAGGAAAATAATTCAATTACTTATGGTTTTGTTGTGGGTTTTATTTGAATTGATTATTAGATGGGTCGGTGGTGGTGGTGAGATCGGGTGGGATTGAGGTTGGTGTTGGGGAGCTTACAGTGGTGCTATTTTTCCGTGGTCGTGGGCTTGTGGCGGCAGTGGGCAGCTTTCAGCGCCATCGGGTCACCCGCGGTGGGTTGGCTGGTGGGGTTGGGGGCTTTGGGACAATGGGGGTATTGGGGTTTGCTGGGGAAGGAAATGAGTATTTTTATTTTTTGTTTTATTCCTCTTTTTTATATTTTGTATGTATTATATTTATTTACTTTTTTTTTTATTTAATTAGAGGGTAATTATATCTTTTTAGGCGAAATTAACAGACTTTTTGACGAAACTGTCACAAGGGACGAGCTGTGCTAATTAACGAAAGGTTAATTATAAAATTGTGAAGAAAAAAGGTTGGGACAAAACTTGTAAACTTGTAATTTACCCTTAATATTAATAAAAATGTAACATGTTTTAACAGCAGTAGAAAAATATAAAAATATATTACATGACTGTGTATCATACCTATAGTTTAGTCGAAATTAATCACAAAAAAGTTTTCTGAAGTATGAATTATTTGTTCTAACACAGGATGTTTAAATCGTACACTTCATATCCAGGTAAACACAAGAAAGGTAGGAGACAATACGAAAATGTCAGTGACAGAAAACAAAATTTGTTACAAATATGCGATGAACTTGTTCTGTTGCTAATGAGCATTGAAATTTTGTGAAAGAATTGTTCAGCGTCATTTATGTCAGAATATATTTGCCACAGATTTTAGAACGCTGTGACACTTTTGTGTCTATTTATATGTGTTATGAATTGCTGTGACTTTAGTGGATGAAAGTATCTAAATTTTTTCTTTTTACGTGAAGGTAAATGAACTTACCATGCTCCAAATAATGGCATTGAGCAATTGTGAAGTTGTTTTTGCATCACACTGAGTAGGTCATGAAATTGCCAAATTGTAATCTTGTAGGAGGTTTCCATAGCTGTCCAAAAGCTTACAAGGGATTCATCTGGGCAGTACAGTGATTTTCATATTCTCTCTTCGCTGAATTCTCAGGTATATTTTAATGGTTTTTATTTATATTTTGTTTAATGCTATAACATTATATCGATGGTGCTCACCTCCTCATTCCTACTCCCAAAACATAGCTTTTCAAGAGCTCGGCGCTGATGCATGTCTCGGCTGTTCGATCACTTCTTTCTGCACTACGTCAGTTATCGCATCAATGTATGGCTGCAACTTTAGGTGCTATTGGACAAGCATCAAATCAAAATATTGGAAGAATTAGTTTTTCAGTGGAGAGAATGCTCTCTATCCTTGTCAATAATCTTCATAGTACGTTCTGAAAATTAGTTCTCTAGTGCTTTATTGTTTCTTCTTCTTTTATGTTACTTTAAGGATGCACGTAAAAGGATTATAGCACTTTCACATATACTTTGCCAATTTCTCATTGATTTCTTGTCCAGGCTATTTATTTTTAGATTTAGCTGTTGCATTTGAAAAATTAACCTTCTTTTTAGTTACAAACAATGACAATGAGAAACTGCCGTAGGTAGAAAACAACTCAAGCTAACTTTTTCAAGCTATGGAGCTTCACTTTACCTTTCCATAACTTGAGCTGAGGAAGGGTTGTTGGTAGTTTTATGAGATTTTAAGTGGCAAAGAAAAAAAATTGTGCCAAAAATTTGTGAGGCTAGTGGTTTTTGATCTTAGATTTTTATATTCAATTGAGTGCGAACCTCAGCATGTTGAGCTAGATTAAATTTAACCTAAGATCATGTTTAGCATCTTTATTTCTAGCTTGAGCATGAAATATTTCCAAGTATTTGGCTCAGCTTGGCTTGTTAGGACCACTAGTGCAAATTTAGCCTTCAAGCATTACAGTTGAAAGGAAACATTTCTAGCCAGATATCTAACCTGTGGTATTATATATGGTATGACAGGGGTTGAACCATTATGGGACGAAGTTGTCGGTCATTTTCTTGAGGTAATTTACGTAATCTGTTTTTGGCCATGTGTAACACCTAATGTCATAAACAACGTGACAACTCCGACATGTTTTGCAGCTGGCTGATAGTTCTAATGATAATTTACGGAATATTGGGCTTGATGCATTGGATAAATCCATATGTGCTGTTTTGGGTTCTGACCAGTTTCAGGAGTCTACGTCATTGAAACCTGGTGATGTATCAACTAATGTGAGGACTTCATCTCTTTATGCTATGCTGAACCTCTTAGATAGGGTCACATTTATATCATTTAAATATTGTTGTCAACATGCCCCCGGGGTTCCTTTTTTTCATATCAAAGCCTAACACGTGCATAATTCATTTAAGCAGATGGCAGCGAGATTTGAATTCTCAACCTTTGTTAGTTCTCATACCATATTGAACTACTTGACCTAAACATTGTTGAAAACAATTATTTGAGGCTTATGCCTCGAGTTCGGATTCACGTGAGGCTATATAAAACCCCTCAAAATCTGCACCTTAAATGCCATTTGTGAGGCTTGTGCGTCGATTTATTGAGGCTTATGTCTTAACTTAGTTAGGCTTATGCCTCAACCTAACTAAGGTGTTCTACATGTTTCAAACATTTAATTATTGACCTTAGCTTTTTGAGTTATTTCTTTGTAACCTAAAATGTTCTACAGTTATATATTTATTTTTTATTTTTATTTTTTCCCTTTTTCTACCTCCACGGGAGGGAAATCGTACGAAATGATATTGGAATTTTTAAGTTGTCTCCACTTTTATTAAGAGATTAATTTTGTAACATGATTACTAATTTGAGAACTTATTATTTTTTATTTTTTTGATCTATTTTATGTTTGTTTGCAAGTTAGACTTTTAATTTTTTAATTATGGATTTTTAAAAAGGTTTATGGTATATGACGAGCATATGTTTGTATTTTTATATTCAACACTATCTTAAGGCTTGCGTCTCAAAGCCTTTCAAGGCTTATGCCTCACCTCACGGAGACTAAATGTCTCAGTACCCGATTAAGCCTTTTTAAACAATGTATCTAAGTTATTAGATAGTGTCATAGGTTGTTATTTAAATATTGCCTTCTATGTGAAGCCCTTTTTCGGTAGTACCTATTAACGTGGAATATGATTGGCAATCTTGTAGAAGCAAACCGACCAACCAGATTTGAGATCACTGGAATGTGCTGTCATCTCGCCATTGAAAGCTCTTTGTTCTTCATCTGAAAGTATTGATGTTCGTGTTGGTTCTCTAAAGATTCTTCTGCATGTTTTAGAGGTAAGTTTTAATCTGTTATTTGATACTGAACCCTTTCTCACTGTCGCTTTTATTTTATTTTTTATTTTTTTTTGATTTTATAATTTCATCTTTCTAGAGGCACGGAGAGAAATTGTGCTATAGCTGGCCAAATATTCTTGATATGTTAAGGTAGTCATTTGTTTCTTAATAACTTTTGTTTTCAGTATGTTGAAGAGTTAATCATTTAACTGTTTCAATTACATTTCCAGGTCTGTAGCTCATTCATCAGAGAAGGATCTCATCACACTTGGATTTCAGGTGAGAAAAACAAGTCTTGAAAGCTAAGATGTGAGACCATTTGGCCTCCTCTTTTCTACAGTGGAATAAATACATTTTCTGCATGTTTCATGGATTCTTTTATCCTGTTAAATCGAAAATTATTGAAAAGCTATGTATAAACAGACTCAAGAAAAGAGGAAATTTGCATTGTATGTAATCAGCTAATGTGCATCATATATTTGTCATGCAGATTGTTGTAATAGACTAAAGACAATTATTGAATTTCACTGTACTGTTGAATACCGTTTTGGCATGAAAATCAAAGAGAAAAAGAAACTGGAGGAAAAACAAAATAGGAAATTGGAGTAACAAAAAAATGAAAATATTAGGGTTGAAGATGTGAAAGGAGTTTATATGATAATCTATATCTCTGCCTCCCTTTGTGACTAAAATTATACTTTCACAAATACATGATATCAACAAGGAAGCAGATATTTTATTCTGAATTGTTGATTACTCATGTAATTTGGTAATTTATAACAAATGAATATTCTGTTTTGAAACTAATCCAGGCTCAGCTGATCATTCAACAAAACAGTCTTGTGTGGCGAGCTTTTAAACTGGATACGTCTTTCTTTTCAACCCCAACCGTATCTTATTTCATTTTAGAGTTGAATGATGGAAATACAACTTACCTGTGAACCCAGTTTTACTGAGGAAAGGGACTGTATGTTTCCGGAGAATTATTTTGATGTTACTACTGTCAGCTCTGCAATGGTAAGCGTCTAGCAGTCAGTTTACAAATCATGTACTCTGCAATAGAAAGTAAATAAACAAAATAGAAAAATAAAAGAAAAATATATGTTCTCAGCTTATATCAGATTAGTCTCTCCATTTCAGTTGTCAATGAACCAAAACAGAGTCTCTCAGTTTCATTTGTCAATTAACCAATTCACTTATATTTAGGGAAGAGGAAAACGAATGAAGAGTAAACCCCTCAAACTAGTCATCAGATAAACTTTTATAGTGTTAAGTCGATTTTATACATTTACTCTTAGTTTAGGAGACTTATTCTGGTTGTAAGCTATGTGAAACTGGTGGCTATGGACTAAAGTTACTGGTTTATGACTTATGTTGGATTAATGTTTGATAATTTGAAGTTCATGGGTGTTGACAGGAGGTGGTTGGGTGTCTCGGGATCTCTAAAGGTAAAAATTGCCCAAGGATATGTGTGGAGTAAATGAGCATATGCTTGGTGGTGCTGAAATTATTTTTTTAAGTGCTTATAAATTGTGGGTCTTATGAAATGTGTGGGTAGTAAGTTGTGGGTCTTACAAAATGTGTGGATGAAATACATGTTTGATTAGGTGAAATTATAATTTAAGCTAAGACAAACAAGCACCGAGTATAGGATGTGATGATGCATGATACAATATGCTATAAAATAGAAAGTTCATGTTACATAAACAAGACCTTTTTTCGAATAAGATAGAGAGTTGTTGACCACAAATTGATCTTTCTTGCAACTCTGGTTGATGAATTTTTTACTCGTCATAGTGCTGCAAACAGATGGTACAAAATTAAGAGAACAAACCAAATGTAACGTGTTGTGCACTCAGCGAGAGATTTTGGTTGAGTAGACAATAATAACCTCATCTTGCGTTTTACTAAATATAAAATCTTGCCAACGACTGCCAAGTGCCATCCCACGCGGGGGTGATGTGTTGGAGAATGAGGCTATATTGGTGTAGGAGGACACAACTGGGAGGATATTCTTTATCTTTTCTCTTTTGTTTATAATTCAGTTTCATTGAAATTAGATTTATCCATTTTAGCCCTCAAACAGTGTTCACCTGCCAATCACATGTTTAGTCGATGGAGTTTTAGGACAGAATACGCCAGTAAGGACCCAGCTGCTATAAAAATGAAAGGTTGGGGGACCTAAATACCAACAAAAATTGGTTGGGGATCCTAGTGCTCATTTATGTAGGTTGGGAAAGTCTGATGTTATTTTCTCATCGTTTTTCTAAGCCAATTTCTTTTTACCCTATTGTCTTTGAGCATGGTTACAAGCTTAAAAGTTTCTTAAGTTACTTTTTAGTAACTTTATGTTTCCAAACATGTTTGGATAGATTATGTTTTCTTTGTTATAAGGAAAAAAATTTCTTTTTTGAGATTACAATCACTTTCAAAATAAGCAACTTACTTATTTACTTATAAGTAAATTTTGTAAACTTAGTCAAATATGCATTCTGTGTTCTCTCTGTCTGTCTCTACTTTCGTGCTCCATTTTCTGTTTTTTGCTGTTATATGGTAGATGTGCCTTTTTCTCATTGGGAGAGAAACAAAGAAGAAGGGGGCGGGGGGGGGGTGTTCTTTTGAAGTCATAGTGGTGCTAAACTGTAATATGAGAAAGAGAGCACCACTAATCTGCTATAGGCATTTTTCAATTTTTGCAATTGATTTAGATGATAAATCAGCTAAATTTTGCATAATCTTTCGCTTGTCTGACTAAGCAGGACATGCAAACATTTTTTTACCTTTCGTATTCAAACAACCATTCAGAAAGCTGAACTGTTGGATTAGATATTGCTTAGATTGATACAAAAATTTCCTGGTAGTTAATCTTTATTTGAAAGGAACTGCTGCAAATTTAAAGAATATACTCTCATTGAGGGATCATTTTTGAATCATATTGAATATTAAGAGTGCAGGGTGAAAAGATGATAAGAAAACAGATCATATTGAATATTACGAGTGAAGGATGAAAAGATGATAAAGCAACAGATTTGAGGTGGCATATAATAATATGTTGTGAAAATTTGTTTTGCTGAAAATGTTATCACAATGGTGTTAGTGATGACCTAGTCTTGAAGAGGATTTGATTAAGGTTTCAGTTCTTACAATTGACATGCAAGAGAGTAATCAGCATTTCGGAAGTGAGTATATGCAACAACATAACTAAAGAAAAATTACAATATCTATTACCTACTGTAGACCCATGTTCGGTGGATAAGTAGAGCGTGCCGTCTGACCAACACCCTTAGCTGTAAGAACGGTAGGATTGGAGAGTGAAGGAAGATGGACTGCCTATGATGCACAGACACTCCTACTAGGGTGGTGTGTCGCGTGTCCGTGCAACTTAGCAGACTGCCATGGCTTTAATTATGTACACAAAAGTGTCGTTAATAACCCCCAGTTTCTTATATCCTCTAGAAGAATTATTAGTTATCTTTGGATTTCCTCCTCAACTGGTGATGTTTCTAGTAATTACATTTCCAGCACCAGGTACCTTGAATGAATATAGGGTTGAACTATTAGGGGTGATTCCGAGATCCATTTAGTGTTGCGATAAATGACGAGGCTATGCATTGTATGTATGTTCTATATTGAGCATTGAAGCATCTAATATCTGCATTTCAAGAGATGTTTTGTTGTGCGCTCCCATCAGTTTGCTTCGTCTATTCCTAGAAAATAGGTGGAACCATCTAGGAAAATGTCTCTCTGTTTATTTTTTAGGAAAATGGAAAAGGTCTCTTGTTTTTGTTGACTTTGTTATATACTTTCTTATTTTTCCGTTTAGTCTGGCACCCTATAATGAGAATTTGATAGGATGACGCCAAGACCACCACCAATTCGTTTGGTGTATTCCAGACGCAAGAAAGGAGCAGGTCCAGACGCAAGCGTGGGAGCGGACTAACTTTGAAGCCAAGGAAGTCGACCAAGCAACATATTAGGAAAATTGTAATAAAATAGTATTGATTTTTGCTTTCATTATTCAATTGTAATATTTTCTTTTAGTAACATTGTCAGTAAGGGCAGGGGGAGTATAAATAAAGGGAGAACTGAAATAATTGGGGAGAACACATTCAGTAGTCTTGTGGGAGAGGACAGAGCTCTCGAAGCCTCATGTACAATTCCATTCCATTTCTCAATTGTCAACAACACTATACATTGTTCAATTACATACGGGCGATGAATGAATAATCACTATCTTCTATTACAAGTGCGGATCTCAATCACATAAATTGGTTATCTTCTAGCTGCAATTCGTAGCTGATCTGCATCAAAACACTTCAACTCTATCAATTGGTATCAGAGCCCGTAACTTCAACGCCATGGCATCATCTAAGAAGCAACTGGAGGATCGCGTCGGAGTGATCGAAACATACCTTTCCTTAAATCCCCTTTTCGGAATCGGATTCCATCCAGCAGCAGGGAACCCCACACTGAGAACTTATTTATAAGACTAGGTTTAGGATCAGACGGACGGAAGGAATACTTTTTCACTCAAAGCAAATTGAAGAGATGTATGGCGGAATGCTCCGCGAAATGGAATCGATTAAGGAAGATTTAGGTCAGGTTTTGAGCAAATTAACTGTAATTGAAAAGATGGAACATTTATTAGACAGATTGGAGGCAGATAATCACGTGGAGTTCAAAGAAAGGGGAAAGCGAATTCAGCCGGAAGCAAGCCATACACCAACTCAAGTCCACCATATGGAGTCCGGCGAGAATCGATGCCGTGAATTTTCTCCGGATCAGCAGAGAGGGGCACCGAGATCGCGATAAATGGAGATGCCAGTGTTCGTCGGCGACGATCCCGATGGGTGGATTTATCGGGCAGAGCGTTATTTCAACGTTAATTTACTGACCGAGGCAGAGAGGTTAGAGGCAGCTGCTATATGTTTTGACGGCGAGGCATTAGCCTGGTTCCGGTGGGTAAATCATCGCCGGACCATACGAACATGGGGAGAATTGAAGAATTTGATGTTGGCTCGATTTCACTTGAGTGATGTCTCCGTTGGTGAGGAATTTTCAGCGGGGAAAGAAAGCAGGTCGTTGCCGAATGAGGAGAAGAGGCCAGGGAACATTTTGGAAGAGCATTGGGTAAATGGGCTGATTTTCAATAATTGGGTTGCAGTGTTAAATCTAGTGGGTTTGGGCCACACCACTTGGGCCAACAAGTGGAAAATGAAAAAGGATTAATTGGAGAAGACCACAAAGAATTACACCCGGTTAAAAAGAAAGCCCAATTGCAAGAATAAGCCAAAACTTAACCCATTCAATTCCAAAATTACAGCAGATGCCCAAAATAAAAAGAGATACACGCGTTTGGTGGTAAGTGATGAATTGGAAAAATTTGATCATCGAGCAACCCAAAATTTTCTTCCAATCAAATTTCAAAAGTGGGGAATTTTGTCGGTAGGCCCAACCGGTTACGGGGTCTTCATGGATGCTATACTTATGGTTGTAGGGAAGTCCGCACACTCATTTGTGTGGAAATACCATTTTTCTACTTTGGTCGTGGAGGGAGTTCTTGCAAAGGAAATTGTTCGACTTTACGGTATTTTAAATTTGTAATTGGTCCAGATCTTCACCTTGTGGACAAGGTGGCTGTTTTGGGGGGGAGTATTGATAGGATGATGCCAAGACCACCACCAATTCGTTTGGTGTATTCCAGACGCAAGAAAGGAGCAGGTCCAGACGCAAGCGTGGGAGCGGACTAACTTTGAAGCCAAGGAAGTCGACCAAGCAACATATTAGGAAAATTGTAATAAAATAGTAGTATTGATTTTTGCTTTCATTATTCAATTGTAATATTTTCTTTTAGTAACATTGTCAGTAAGGGCAGGGGGAGTATAAATAAAGGGAGAACTGAAATAATTGGGGGGAACACATTCAGTAGTCTTGTGGGGAGAGGACAGAGCTCTCGAAGCCTCTGTGTACAATTCCATTCCATTTCTCAATTGTCAACAACACTATACATTGTTCAATTACATACGGCAATGAATGAATACTCACTATCTTCTATTACAAGTCTGGATCTCAATCACATAAATTGGTTATCTTCTAGCTGCAATTCGTAGCTGATCTGCATCAAAACACTTCAACTCTATCAGAATTCTACATGGACGCGGGTGCATTCATCACCAATCAAGTAATTGAAATGGTTGAGGTCAATTATATATCTGATTCACTTGGTGCTATCTTTTATCTGTTCATTTCAGGTGCTTCTATTATTAGAAGTGCCATATCCATCATACCTCATGTAGTTGATCTTCTTCCATCATTAACTTTTATGTTATGCTTTAATAATCGTTAAACCTCCAATGAGTTTTACATAGTGTGATCCTTTTCACTAGTCTATCATGTAAGTTTTACATAGTGTGATTCTTTTCACTAGTCTATCATGTAAATCACCAATCCATCTATTGGTATACATTTTGCAATATATTTTATTGTTTTTGTTTGTTCTGTATTTTAAGTTGTTATCAGATCCACATGCTCCAACCATGTTCTTGATCTACATCTTGAGTCTTAACTAATGTACATTTTTCTCTGTAGAGCCTTCGTGTCATCATGAATGATGGACTGTCCACTATACCAGCTGATTGCCTCCATGTGTAGGTTATCTTTATTCCTTCTTCTTCTTTTTTTTTAATAATTTCTGCTAGTATTTGCTTGCTGTGTTATTGCATTTATGTTAATTTCCAGATACGTGTGTATATGGATCATCAGGTCACATATATCAAGGGAGACACTTGTGGCTTTGAAAGAGAATTTCAAATCCATATCTTCTGTTGTCAAAGGATGAGATTAGTCTCAATTTTATAGCATAATGGATGCGAGAGATAGTGACAATTGATGAAAACTGGACATAGATGATTTTTATATAATGTTTATATGTTTTCATGTACTAGTTAAAGGATATGGTTCTCTTTGAACTATAGAAGAAGGGTTTGATGGACTCTAGCTTTCAAATGTTTATACTAGAAGAAGAAAGCATGGAAAAGGACCAGAACATAGCTTGTGTTTCCTAGTCAGCCATTATAGACTTAGGATATCTAAGGGCCTTTACATTAATAGATATCTCACTTAGATCGTTTGTAGAATACTTTTTCTATAATTTTGCATCGTGCAATTGTGAGATCCTTTAGCTCTTCTCGGACATAGTCTTACTGGTCTTCTACTTCTTTTGATCCTATTGATTTTATTTTCGTTGTTCGACAGCCTTTAATTCTCTTATTAGAGGCTGTCTCCTGCATTTGGCATCAGGAGCAGGGTTGATCTTGGCTACATTCTTTCCTAATGCAGTTGATGATTGGTATGAAATTTAACACTGGGTTACAAGCATTACTCCAATAATCCTGAAACAAGTCCAACGTTTATCTAGGAGATTTTCCTAATAATACAAAGTCTTTAAAGATCATATGGGCACATGGAACAGCGTATTACCTTAACTGACTTTGCCTTTAATTGTTCTATTAACCATACTCCAGGTTGTTTTCAAGTGAAATTGTGCATGGATTGAAGCCTAAACGGCAAAAAAATATTGTGCCATTCCCTATATCTTCTCAAGGTAGTAAGGTGGTGATTCTTTTGCTAAACACATACTAGAAATTCAGGAGGAAGTTTAACCAAATATTTCCTAGCAATGAATAAATTATGAAGATGCAGGAGACTTTGATTGCTGCTTCGTATAAATTAAAGAGGTTAATCCGGTTATACTATGCCTACGAGCTGGAAGATTTCTTACTAGACTTGTAAAAAGAATTTTCTTGACATATGGTCCATCCCTGTTAAACTTAGACAAAATTCTTGTTTGCTAGAATTACCTCCAGATTGTCTCATGATGCCTATATTAGATGTTGGAGATCTTTCCATGGTCATGGACAAGTTAGGTTGTTGTATTACTGGTATACCTATCTAGGACCTTAAATTCTGCAATTAGAAGAACATACTGAGTGGGTAGTTGATAATCAATTTGTTCCTGCAAAGTCCGGAGGTTTCATATTTTTTTGGTGATATCGGGAGGCAGACCTAAAAAAATAAACTAATGAATTTTAGCAGCTGACTTTCCAAAATATATTTCAAGGGTCTACCAAGAATTTTCCACCTCAGTCAAGTTTCTAGTAGACAGGGAGGAGTGGATGGATAAAGTCTTTAAAAGCTTTTCCTTGAAGAAGAAAATATGGAGAAGGATCTAATAGTATAATTTGGGTAATTTGGTGATAGAACGCTAGGGGCACTATGGTAATTTGATCAATTCTGCATTTCTATCATTTATAATTCTGTACAGAATTCTAATTCTTTTAAGCATTTTCTGATCCCTTTTTTGGCTTGGATTGGGTTGTGAATTAATCAGTTTAGTCAATTCCTCGTCCAAGCGGGAGTTTATTAATTCTAATTTTTCTTAGCCATTGTCCTATTGCAATTAAGATACACGTCTATAAAGAGTCAAAGAAACATACTTCTTTTCAGGATATCGAATAGTTTCTCTTCTTAAACAAAATGACAATTACGTGCAGGTATAATTTTGAAAAGATAACACAAATCTTATTTGACTCGTGCTGATCCGGTTTGTTTTCGCAGATGTATTGATGTTGCTGGAGCATATAGTGCACAGAAGACAGAGTTGAATATTAGTTTGACAGCCGTGGGCCTTTTATGGACGTCTACTGATTTTATTGTGAAGGGGCTAATGCATGGAACTGAAGAAGATACAGAAACAGGTTCAGCATCAACCTTATAACTCTTCTTAGTTGTTCCTGTACAAGTTATAGATAGCTGTATTTTCCCGTCTTTTGTTTTTGGGGGAAGCATCACATGATTTTGATTCCAGATCAAAGAAACAGCGAAAAGGGGGAGGAACACACTCTTGATTTGGATAATGAAGTTATTGATCGTACATCTTTGTTGAATATTGTTGACGGTGACAAATTGTTGCTTTCCATTTTTGCGTTACTTCAAAAGTTGGTAGCTGATGAGAGACCAGAGGTACAACTTTTATGTGTACACTGAGTTTTGCTGTATTTTGTCAATTTCCTAGTTATGACATAAAAATGTAATGTAGGGACATGTCTCACATTAAATTGAAAGAAAATGATATTACCTTTTCGGGAATGAACATTTTCCAATGCTTGGATTGTCGTGGTTACTTAACAATCGTCAATGGTGTTGGTTCCAAATCCAGTTAGATATAATTAGAAGGCGGGAGCGTGAGTTATATAAATTTGCACGCTTTTCTAGTTCGAAGTCAGACCAGGATTCACATAGTGTGTAATAACTGAATTAACGACGCGCGTATAGATTGTGAGACTTGTGTGTATCTGCTCAATGTGTGATTGCATTTGTGGGCAAGAGACTAATTCTTTTCACGTTAGAGAGTACAAGGTGGTTTTCAAATTTTGTCCCAATAAAACTGATTTGAATCAAATTTGGGAAGATCAGATGCTTCAATCTTCAGCTTATCTACTAGGTTCCGAAATCTTTGTCTGTTGCTTCTCAGTAAATAATTTTTCTTCTAGAAATCAACTTCCAAGTTGTGATGACAATACTTAACGTGATCTCAAAGAAATTATGTTCGATGGCATATGGCTCCATCCAGTCATCAAGACGTTTTATGACCTTTTTACCTACTAATAAGTTTTCGGTAGCATACTTGAATAGATACTTCCTTCATCCGTATTCTATTATAGTGTCATGGAGAGAGAAATTGTTACTTCTACTGTGATTGCTGCATTTATCTTCCAGCCTTGACTGACCTATTTTATCATTAGGTCAGGAACTCAGCAGTAAGGACACTCTTCCAAACTCTTGGAATTCATGGGCAGAAGCTTTCGAAGAGCATGTGGGAGGATTGTCTTTGGAATTATGTTTTCCCTACATTAGATCGTGTGTCTCATATGGTATGTTGGAATGGTTCTAGACAATATAGAACTTCTCTCATTTTTCTTGACTAAAACCAAATTCTTGCTTGTAGGCTGCAACCTCATCAAAAGATGAATGGCAAGGGAAAGAACTTGGAACTCGCAAAGGAAAAGCAGTTCATATGCTCATACATCACAGGTATATGAAAATTTGTTTTTCTATTCCAAGCATAACATTTTTTGTCTTTCTCGAATTCCCTTTCGAATAACCTGTTGATAAACCTAAGTTGCATGTTCAATAAATTGTCAGTCGAAATACAGCTCAGAAGCAATGGAATGAGACACTTGTGCTGGTGCTGGGTGGAATAGCCCGGATTTTACGGTCCTTCTTCCCTTTTCTTAGAAGATTAAACAATTTCCAGTCCGGTTAGCTTATAAACTCCTAGATTAACATGTCGTTGTAGCTTCAAAGTATTTCCAAAGGCATTGTTGAAATATTATTCTACATTTGCAGGATGGGAGTCTTTGCTTATCTTTGTCAAGAATAGCATTTCAAATGGAAGTAAAGAAGTTGCGCTAGCAGCAATAAATTGCTTGCAGTCCACTGTGGTTTCTCAGTCTCCAAAGGTAACCATTTCATAAACGTTTCTGTCTTTAGTTGGTGTTTATTTATTTATTTTTTTTACCCCCATAATTGTAAAAGTGGTGTATTCTCATCTCCTCTGATAACTTGTGTCTATAAATAAGGGAAGTCTTCCATCAGTGTACCTAAAGTCAGTACTTGATGTTTATGAGATCGTCCTTCAAAAATCTCCGAACTGCAGTGCTGATGCAACAAGCAAGGTGAAGCAAGAGATTTTACATGGTCTTGGTACAAAATCAAAACCTCCTGTTTTTATTACTCGTTCTGCTAACTATATAGGAAGCAGATCATGATTAATATGTTTCTTTTATCCCCATGCAATATATTATATGTTATACATGATATTTCCCTTACAAAGTAGGAAATACATATACTGCTACAATTCTAATTCTCCGACATGCTTAATTTTCACAGGAGAATTATATGTGCAAGCACAAGCGATGTTTGACGATGGCATGTATAAACAATTAATATTGATCATAGAATCAGCAATTACCGAGGCCAAGTTCACCATTAACTTTGAAGCTGAATATGTGAGTAATGTATTTCCATGACGTACATCTGCATATTTTATTTGACTTTGGTCTGTAAATCAAAAGAACTTGCATGTAGAAGTTGTGAATTTGGTTGCTTTAGACTTAAAAGACTGAAGATTAAAGCACAGAAACACTGCTGAGAAGGCAGCATTTCAAAACATAAAGTTCCTCTGTCTTACAATATTTATAATGTTTACGGTTGGATTTCCTTCTCAGGGTCATGTTCCACCCGTGCAACGCACTATACTGGAAATTATTCCAATGTTACGTCCAGCAGGACATCTTAGTTCAATGTGGTCTTTCCTCCTTGGGATTTTATTGCATTATCTTCCATCACCTGATTCTTTGATAGACAACAATGAAGACGATCCCAAGCAAGTCGGCACGAGTAGTCTACTAGGCAATTCAGCCGGTGTTGTCCCTTCAACATTACAAAACAAAGGAGAAGATTCAACCCAGAGCTCAGAATTAGTATCAGCTAAAATGGCAGACAATACAAATAATTTGTTTTCTGATAAGCTTCTACCTTTGCTAGTTGATCTCTTTCTGCAAGCTCCTTCTGTGGAAAAGTATAACATTCTTCCTGATATCATTCAAGGCCTGGGAAGGTGAGGATTCATTTGGAGATACATGTTTATTTTCCCAGAATTCTCTTTGACATATGTTGGTTTAGTTGCATCATGCGACTATTAACAAGAGAACAGTTTATATAATTTGGTAGAAATATTTCCTGATATTTTGTAGGTGCATGACAACAAGAAGAGACAATCCTGACGGCACACTTTGGAGGGTAGCTGTTGAAGGCTTCAACCGCATTCTAGTTGATGATGTCAGCAACCTGAACCCAGCAGCCTCAAGAGCAGTTCTATCAATTCGCAGACCTTCGAGAATACGTTTCTGGAAAGAACTGGCTGATGTTTATGAATTGTTTCTAGTGGGGCATTGTGGTCGTGCCCTGCCTTCCAATGCACTCTCAGTGACTGCAGTTCAGGCTGATGAGTTTCTTGAGATGAAAATCTTAGAAATTCTGGGAGATAAGATCCTTACGTCACAGATTGATGCACCTGTCGATGTAATTCCTGCATACCTTTTTGTTAATAGATATTTATCTTAGTGTGTTCTTTTCTTGTATGCCTCAAATACCACTAGCTAAATTTTGTGTATCTTTATATAACTTAATGTAGGAGTAGGAAATAAAATAAGATCAAAGGTAACTAATTACTTGAAAAGTACATCTATTATTGTTGCAGTATCATATGGACTGCGCAATTTTTTGTTCATGGAATCCCAATTTTTTTTAGTTCTTTGGTTTTAATTTTTTCTCATTTTTCTTGGTTGGGAATGGGATTGGGAACATAACCTAATGGTCATGGTGTCTTGGAGCCACAGTTTTCTTCTAAGACCAATATATACTTTTATATTTGCAAGAGGAGTTTGCTTTTGTTGTTCTTTTCTCATAAAACTTCGTTGACGTCTGTAGTTCTCTGTTTCTGTATTTGTTTTCATTTTATGGAACCAATTTCAGTTGTAAAATAGCAAAGTAATCTTTCACAAAACTGTTCTATGTATTATCCTTCTTCTTTGGCAAGTACTTATTCAGTTGATATAGTTAAAAAATACAGAATTCTTAGGTTTGTTGTGCACCAATTGTTTGTATGCTTTATCACAATTTACAACACATTGATTTTCGCAGATTCTACAAAGACTGGTTTCTACCCTCGACCGATGTGCATCACGTACATCTTCATTGCCTATTGAAACTGTTGAACTTATGCCTTCTCACTGCAGCAGGTTCTCTTTGACTTGCTTGCAGAAATTATTTTCCTTGAGCAGGTAATTGAAAACCAATAACAAAGTGTTACTAATATGTAGTCTAATTAATGTTTACTATGGTGACTAACATGTTGAGAATTTTACTTGCAGCTATGGAACAAGTGATTGGAATTTGACTAGATCTGAAGTCAGTAAAATTTCAATTGTGATACTGATGTCCAGATGTGAATTCATCTTGAAAAAGTTTATGGCAGATGAGAAGGACTTGGGTGAGTTGCTTCATTCCAGGCAATTTCATTTTTCCTTAATGTTCATCTTGAAAATCACTAGATTCTTTCTGCAGGAGAGCATCCATTACCTCCAACAAGGGTTGAAGAAGTTATTTTTGTACTCGAAGAGCTAGCCCGTCTCGTAATCCATTTAGATACGGCATCGGTTCTTCCTTTGCATCCTTACTTGAAAGGAGGCCTCTTGGAAGAGAATCTTGGAAGGCACTCACATCTGCTGTTTCTATTCCCATCCTTCTGTGAACTTGTTACATCAAGGTATGCCAGTAAAATTTGTTTGAGCCAAACATTAGCTCATAGAACAGTCAGTGTAGAAACATTAGTTAATTGTTGTTTTAATTATATTCCAATGTGCAAACTTCTTCAACATGATAACTTGTTCTATTCTAACATTTCTAACTAGATTTCTACTCTCAGCTAAAAGAAAAATAATGTGCTACATCTACTGAAACTTTTGCAATTAAATTAGATTGCGTTATTTTTGGTCTATCTCTGTCTTTTGACCTGTTTTATTGCGATTAAGCTTTCTATAGGTCTACGTAATAAATACCCATATATGTTGCAATATTCACAAGTTATCACAAATTATTTTACCTCCACATCTTGAACTCGTTTCTCGTTTTATATATTATAGTATCTACGACAAGCTCTGAAAAAACATAAGTACATCATCCAATTCATCTCAGTCGAAGTAATGTTATGACCTCTGAAGAGCTATATAGTTTACTTTTATTTGACATGTGAATTTTTTAGGACATAGATGAATTTTCTTCTTTTTGCTACACACACTATTGCACAAGTGAGTCGACTTAAATTGTATTTTTTAGTTAGTAGAACTTTGTGTGATTTTCTACTTTTACCCTTAATATAAGTGTTCCATAGGGAATCATCCTTTCTGTATCCCTTGTCTCTAACCTGATCACTACTATTTCCCAAGGAACAGCTCTTGTCTCTAACCTGATCACTATTATTTCCCAAGCTGCACTTGGTACATCCAAAATGAGGTCCATTGGTGTATGATACAAACAAAATAATTTTGTTGATGAGATCAACAGAGGGATAAATTTTAAGAGTTTCATGTGAGCACTTTGGAATTTAAGGTTTTTAATGTCAGATAAAACTAGTCGGAGCATATGGAATGTCCTTTTAGCTATAAGAGGGAAATAAATAAAAAATGATATTGGAGTCAAAATTAGAGAATCATGTGGTCCTAAGGAGTTAATATTTCAAATATGTAGGTCCGATTATTAATAAGGAAACAAAACATGAAAAGAATGTGATGCATGATATTAGAACGAGTTTGATAAAATGCGGAAATATTACAGGGATTCTATGCCATCAAAATGATTGAATAAACTAGAGAATTCAGAATTTTTATATTATTGTTTCACGAACATTTAATAGGCCATGTCCATGTTCTGCTCATTTACAGTCTCATAAAAAATGAACATGGTCTAGCCATAAGCAGGCCGAATATTGAGTTGTGGATCAGCTCATATTAGGGGCTAGCCATAGGAGGATGTAAGAGGAAGGCAGGAAAAAAGTCATAAAGTATTACGAAAGAATTGTAGTAGGGTGTGTTAATATTAATTATGGATTTTGATTAAAAAAGTGTAGTAAAGTACGTATTTTTTTTGGTGACCTTTGTGACCTTAAAGCAAGCCGAATATTGAGTTGTGGATCAGCTCATATCAGGGTTGACAAGCTCAGCCATAGGATGTTAGAGGAAGGCGGCAAAAAAGGTCATAAAGTATTACAAAAGAATTGTCGTAGGGTGTGTTGATATTAATTATCGATCTTGATTAAAAAAGTGTAGTAAAATACGTATTTTATTTTTGTGACCTTAAAGCAAAACACGGTGTGGCAAACCATAAATGAAGTCTTGTGTACTTCTAATTTCACTGTTGCTAAAAATTTAAATTGGTTTATTTGTTTACTTATTCTATGTACGGATTCTATACTAAGGGTCCGTTTGATTGCACCATTTTTATGGAAAATGTCACATCAGAAGAAAATATTTTCTTATTTTGGTTGTTTGATACAAGGTGGAAAAGGAAAATGTTTTCTAGAGTACAATAACTTGAAGCATGAATTTGGCAATTTTGTTGGAAATATTTTCTCACCATTTTGGTGGTTTTTATTTTCCTTTTTACATAGATTTTTTTTCTTTTCCACCATTTCCAATCAAACACATCCTAACATCTTCACAACCTTTTATTGCAGGGAAGCTAAAGTTAGAGAGCTGGTGCAAGTATTACTTAGACTAATCACAGCAGAATTGGGTTTGCAGAGACATGTTTTGGCCAGTTAATGTGTGCTCGATCGTGTGGCCTTGTAAACTTTTGTTTGTCGAATTTAGGTATTAGCCGAGGAAATTTGAATATTTTATAGGTGAAGAATTATTTTTTTTCCTTCATTCTTCCTGTATTTAATTTCTACAGTTAAATGTGTCCTGCGGAAGAGTGGAAATGGTTTCGTTTCACTGTATTCAATCAAAGATACCAAAGAGAATCCATCCATCCTGTAAAATGTTGAAGTTTTTCTTTTGATTTATTTGTCTAATTGAAATATGAAATTGGTAGCAATTTTGCATACTTTTCCAATGTTTTATGCATGTAAAAGAATCACAATTATTCAGTATTAAGAATGACATGACATAGTGTTATTGAGCATTTGCAGCTGTTTTATATAGTTTCGTAGTAATTCATTTCTTACTTTGCAATAGAAATTTTTACCATTGGTGTGTATTACCAACAAATTTCAATTCATCATTGGTATGACAGCGTATGAGGCTTTCTATGTTAAAATGTGCATATCACCGGTTCATTGGGATGAAATGGGCAAAAACAGAGTTTCAGGTTTAAAAATTGTTGAACAGACACTACAGTTGACAAGATCAGAAATAAAGGCAGTTCGAGATCGACAAAAAAGTTATGTTGACAATTGAAGGAATGATTTAGATTTAGGTGGGAGAAAAAGTGTTCTTGAAAGTGGCACTGATTGAAATGTATGAAAGGTGTACTCAAATTCAGCAGTAATAGTAAATTGAGACAACGTTATATTGGACCTTTAGAAAGTCTTGATAAAATTGGTAATGTGGCATATTGGTTAGCCTGTCCCAAGCAAGTCTCATTTGAGGATGAAGATGGAGTCTCGCTCGGTAAATAGGCGTAGCGGGATGGTGAAGTATAAGGATAGAGTCTCGTTCATAAAGATAAAGATGCTGACTTCATTCTACAACTCATGAAAAGCTAGTTGTTTCATCCTTAATGGTACGATTATCGGTGCCTTTGGATCTGAAGAGCATCACTAAAGCCCTTACTTTCCCACCAGCGGATAAGAATGAAAAACCACTAACCAAAATAGATGAATTGCTTGTAGACTTGTTACCGTAATGTCTGCTCACTATGTACTCACTCTGACAATACAAGGTAAGTTCCATATACTGTTTTTTGAATTTAGCGAAGCCCGCTGCCTTGTGATGCACTTTATCGATTTAGGTTGTGGCGGCTAGCATGCACGTCTAAGCAAGCTAACTGACCTATTTTCTTATCTTCGGAAGTCTTCTTGATATTCTTCGATAGTACTACATATTAGATCTTATCTTTTTTGGAGGTACTATTAAATATACATATGAGATAAGTGTTACGTAATGACACCAATAACTGAGGAGTCCACAACCCCATCATAATCGAATTAGGGGATTCGCTCAATGGTCTATCTGTGGTATCGTTAAGGTTGGTAATGTGGCATATTGGTTATTAACCTTACAACCCAAACTCTCAGCCGTACACAATGTATTTCATGTATCTATGATTAGAAAGTATGTGCATGATCTTGGATCATCGGTTTGGATGTGCAGAAAGATTCATCTTATGAAGAAATTTCGTTCTCTATGTTAGACAAGAAGATTCATAAGTTAAGTAAAAAATTCCATTAGTTAAAGTTCAGTGGCGTAATCAAGGATATGGAAGAGACTACTTGGGAAAGGGAAGAAGATTAAACTGAGAAGTAAAAAATTCCATTAGTTAAAGTTCAGTGGCGTAATCAAGGATATGGAAGAGACTACGTGGGAAAAGGAAGAAGATTCATAAGTTGGCGTAATCAAGAAGATTCATAAGTTGAGAAGTAAAAAATTCCATTAGTTAAATTTCAGTGGCGTAATCAAGGATATGGAAGAGACTACTTGTGAAAGGAAAGAAGAAATCAAAGTCAAGTATCCGACATTTTTCACCTAATCATTAAATTTCGAGAACGAAATTCTTTTAAAGTGTAAAGGAAGTAATATCCCATTTTTTTTTCTTAGCATTAGTATGTCTAGCCTAGTCACGAGTTTACACGCCCAAGTTTGAAAAACCTGAGACGTCACTAAAACATTTCTTACTTGCTAACTAATATTATACTAACCCGATAATGAAACAAACTACTTCTAAATTATTAAAAAATCAGTCATCCACATAGTTATTGGATGGTAAGAAATCCGATTGAAATAGGACACTAAATTACAAATTTTTGTCTTAAATAAAAATCTCGTCAACTATAATTAGTTTTGAAAAACTTAAAGGGCCTTCAAAGGCCGGGATACACCGCCGAGCTATCACCATCCAACCAAATTCCTTTAATGTCAAAATTTATAAAATTCAAAGGAATAAGTATTTCGATAAACACTTAGTAAGATACATGTGCAGTTCAAATCATGTAGTATAAAAGTATAATAATATTTCATACAATTTTAGTGTCAAGCATATGTAGGAAAGTGAATGGAAAACTCAATTCATATCTTTAGGGTGTTAATTCCATAGGACTAACAATCATATCATATCATGAAAGACCCGTCGGTCAAGTATTTCATGTAGATCTACGAAAATACTAATAGTAATTTGAACTTACATCCACTTTGTTGACGATTGGGAGCAATTATCTCCAAGTTGGTTCTCCGTCATTCAGGTTCCTGATTTGTCTCTTCCGCAGGTGTATACATAGACTATAATCACTAGAATCCCTATAAATATTTGATTGTATCGCAGTAGTTATTGTTTTTCTTATACTAGTCAATTACAGTCCTAAACTATAGGTTCTAAAACTGTATACAGTACCTATTTATGCCAAATGAGTATCAAAGAAAGGTAATTGAAGCCTTTTATCACAAACTTCTTATTTTCAACTTGGTATTAGAGCGTTCTTATTATCCGTTCTATATCATCATAACCTCATAGCATGAATTCTCATATACCCCTTGCATCATGACTAACAGTAAACCCGAATCATTTTCTGTACCAGTTATCCATGTTTAATCAGAAAACCCAGTTTCACAACCAGTGTCATTCTTACCAAAGTTAGTTATGATGTCTGGTCCCAAATCATGAAAATGCAGATCGCAGGGCTTGAGAGGCTTGAATATCTCACGGGTAAACCACATCCTCTGCAGGTTACTGATGCTTCCTATGCAAAGTGGTATGCTGAAAATCAGAAGGTCAAAGGATAGTTGCTGACTTCTATGTCACTGGAGATTATGAAGCGCTATCTTAGACTGTCTACATCACGTGAAATCTGGACTACTCTTGCCAAAGCTTTCTATTATGGTTCAGACGAATCGCAACTCTTTGCACTAAATCAACGGGCATTCTCCACCAAACATGTTGGTCATCCTTTTTCCACCTATTATGGCGATCAGGTAGAAATCTTCCAAGAAATAGATCATTGTGATAAGGTTGTCATGAAGAATCCCAAAGATATTGTCGCCTATAAAAAATCAGTTGAGAGACTGCGGGTTCATATCTTCTTAAATGGACTAGATGCAGACTTTGAACAAATTCGAGGTGAGATTCTCAGGGAAGATCCTGCACTCAATCTTGAAGACACTTATGCATATGTTCGTCGAGCTGCAATTAATGGTGAACCTGAACACTCCGAGTTAGCTTCTATGGTGGCTCATCGAGGTAAGCCTCACAAATCACAAACACATCCGAAACTAGATCGAACATCTAGTCCAGATAATCACACAACTGACCAAAATTGGTCATCTGGATCACAAAATCATAGTTATGAAATAGGAGCTGCAAAATCAGAACGCATGTGTACTCACTGTGGAGAAATCAGGCATACAAAGTCACGTTGCTATGAAGTAATTGGGTATCCAGAATGGAGGGATCCTGCCGAGGCACCTCGCAAACAAAATTCAAAATCAACTCATCATACTTCTATTCCTGTAGTTGAGCCATCCACCAACACCAACACCAACACCAACACTCCTGAGGAAGCCTCTTCTTTCATTGCTACTTCTAGGAACATTGGTAAGGCTCTTCATACCTCTGTTAGTCGTACTGAATGGATAATTGATTCGGGTGCCACATACCACATGACCTTTGACAATAACCATATTCAGTCCATGAAATCCTCAAACCAACATATTGTGTCCACAGCCAATGGTACTCCATCTCCTGTGGTTGGAGAAGTTTCAGTTTCTATTACCCAAAATTTGAATTTGGAGTCTGTTCTGGTTGTTCATTCTCTTAATCATAACTTATTTTCTATCGCTCAAATAACTCTTACTTTGGATTGTATTGTGATATTTTGGCCTAACTTGTGTATTTTTAAGGACATCGGGACTCGGAAGACAATTGGTTATGGTACTAGAAGAGGGAATCTCTATTATCTTGATCTATTGCCGGCAAGCTCAAATCAATTGGCTTAAGTTTTTTCGGCTGATATGTCTGACAAACATCAGAATTCAGAAATTTGGTTGTGGCACATGCGTTTAGGCCATGTATCTTTTGAAATTTACAGAAATTGTTTCCAAAGAATTTTTCTCAATTAACTGTTTCGAATATCAAAATTGACATTTGTGAACTGGCTAAAAGTTACTGTGTCCCATTTCCCATTAGTATGAATAAGAGTCCTGCACCTTTTATAGTTATTCACTCTGATGTATGGGACCTACAAATACTTATTCTTTGAGTGGAGTACGTTGGTTTGTTTCATTTATTGATAAACATACTCGCATGACTTGGGTTTGTTTAATGAAATCAAAGAATGAAGTTAATTTCCTATTTCAGAAATTTCACAAAATGATAGCCACTCAATAACAATCTAATATTCAAGTTCTTCGTACTGATAATGGTGAAGAGTTTGTTAATCAAGATTTGAAACAATACCTGAATTTACATGGCATTTCTCATCAGACGACTTGCCATTACTCCCCTCAACAAAACGGGATAGCAGAGTGAAAAAATCGTCATCTTCTTGAAGTTGTTCGCGCTTCCTTGTTTGGGGCTCATATGCCAATCAGTTATTGGATATAAACCATTACTACTACAACCTATCTCATCGACCGTGTACCCTCTCGTTTCCTACAATTTCAGACTCTCTTTGATTTCCTCCATAATACTATAAGTGGCCCTACCATACTGAATCTGTCTCCTAAAGTTTTTAGGTGTGTAGCCTTTGTGCACCTTCACAAACCCTTGAGAAATAAGCTGGAACCCCGTGCCCTACGTTGTGTATTTGTTGTCTATGCCTTGCATCAAAAAGGTTATCTGTGTTATCACCACCTTTCTCGAAAAGTTTATGTTACTCTTGATGTGGTCTTTCATGAAATGATATGTATTATTCTGCCTCTGAGTCTCCACTTCAGGGGGAGAATAGAGATGAAGTGCAGACTTTGCATCATCCTTTGGACTTAGATCTTATAAGTGGTGACCATTTGGAAACTAGTGATGAATGTCCAAGTGATATGACACCGTAATTAATAGGGGTGATTGTCCAGATGCGTAACAATTTTTGGAGAATGAGAATCATGATCAAATGAAAGTGCCATCAGTATCTTCCTCCTCTCATGATGTACCAGCTGCACAATTGTCTTCTCCAACCGATTCCATGCCTGAGCCTCAGGTAAACTCTGAATCTGAACCTCACTTAAAAGTGTTACCCGATCGAGTCACAAGAGGGAAACCCAAAGTTAGCTATGAACCAGTTCTCAACTCCAAATCTAAGCATCCCATAAGCAATTATGTATCCTACCATAGATTGTCAAATGCAAGTAAGGCATTTGTGAATCAATTATCTGTTGTAGCCATTCCTAACAGTGTGTAGGTAGCTTTGAAAGATCCTAGATGAAGGGAGGCGATGAATGAAGAAATGAAGTTACTTCAAAAGAGTTCAACGTGGGAAGTTTTGACTTGCCTGAAGGAAAGATACCTGTTGGATGTAGGTGGGTCTTCACCATTAAATACAAAGCTAATGGAACTGTTGAACGGTTCAAAGCAAGACTTTTAGCCAAGGGATATACTCAAACATACGAAAATGATTATATGGAGACGTTCGCACCAGTGGCCAAAATTAATACAGTCTGTATTCTACTATCTCTAGCATTGAATATTGACTGGCCTATACACCAGTTTGATGTAAATAATGTATTTCTACATGGAGATCTCTAAGAAGAACTATATATGGAGTTGCCCCCTGGCTATAATCTGGAGACTAAAGGCAATAAACAGGTCTGTAGATTGAAAAATATCTCTATATGGCTTGAAACAGTCTCCTAGAGCGTGGTTTGGAAGGTTCACGAGTTTTATGAGGTCTATTGGTTACAAGCAAAGTAAGTCAGATCACATTCTCTTTTTGAAATATAAGGGAGAACGAATCACAGCCCTTATTGTGTACGTTGATGATATGATAGTAACTGATAAGTGCGGTTTGCACTTATTTTAGCCTTTAAAATGGATAATTGTGAGTTCTTTAGAGTTGTTTACCGCTTATTTTTGTTCTTTTGTTCATTTAGGTAAAAACCCGAGCTTTGATGGTGATTGGAAGAGATCCACGCGAAAAATGAGCAAAAAGGACTAAATTTGTGCAAATCAAGAATCTTGGGGACCAAAAGATAACTATGTCTAAAGATGGAGGACCAATGTTGCAATTTATTGAGGACCTATATGAAAGACAACCAAAACTTCAAGGACTAAAGTCAACATCTCAGATAGTGCAGGGACTGGAAGTGCAATTAATTAAAATTCAAAATCTGGCACTTGGGAAATTGGCCCATGCGATCGCATGGGCCTAGTGGTGTGCGATCGCAAGATGGCATTTTTTCCAAAGAGAGAGCTTTGTGGCTCTTCCATGCGATCGCATGGATTATAACCATGCGATCGCATGGTTCATTTGATCCTCCGTGATTTTTGTTCGCTTTTTCGGGGCATTTTGGGAATTTAACTTTTCACGAATTTTAGGGTTTAAGTAGCCGTTTTTTTCGCATTTTGAAGACACTTTCATTTTCTTACACTTTTTCCACACATTAGAAAGCTCTCCAAGGAAGAAGAAGAGGGTTAGGGTTCTTGAAAAACTCCATGGAAATGGGTTTTTCTTGACTTTTTGTACATCATTGTGTGTATTTTGTAAATAGAGGAAGATGGATGGAGGTTTATAGTGGGCAAATGAAGACAACCATGGGCTCAAGCTAAATCTTGCATTTCTCTTGACTTTATCAAACCCGGTGATGTATTTTGTATCTATTTTTCATTTTGTCTTTGTAAATACTATGGGCTAATTTTATTTACTAGGAATGAGATGAATCCATTTATGAAGCTTTAAAGTGCATTGTTCTTGTTATTGATTCCTTATGTTTGGTTTTATGGTTGTTGATTATTGGGCTTTATTGTGTATTGAGATGATTGATCACCATTGAAATGCTTTTGTGACTTAGTTGCTACCGGGAGGTTGAAATTAGGTTTAGCACATTTAATTGACAACACAAGGCTTATGGAATGTAGGAATACTTGTTCATACTTTGTGCAATCAATTTTGAATGTTCTTGAGTTTTAATGCAATTTTACATATACGTTCTCTCGGTAGGAATGCTTGGGGGTCTTGTGTAAAAATTAGGTTTGGCTCTACTCGGGAGAGATTGCTAGACATTTTAGGAGCATGGATTGTCATAGTAACCTTATGTTGGAATTGATAATGGGAAATGAAACTTTAAAGTGGAATAGTTGGTGAAGTCAATTCCTAGTATTTTCTTCTAATTGATTTTATTTCCTACAAATTTCTCTTTTAATATTTTTCTCATTAGTTTATTTTTCATCATCTTTGAATTCTAGGTTTAATCATCAAAACAAAATGTTTTATTGTGTATTTGAAATAGGGCTAGATTGAGTTGGATGTTAGCAAAATTATCTATCCTCGTGGGTTCGACACTTTCTCATCACTTTATTACTTGAACGCGACCCGTGCACTTGCGGTACATTTTTAGCGAACAGTAACTGGAGATGATCCTGAAGAAAGGAAAGCACTGCAAGAGCAGCTTGCCCGTGAGTTTGAAATGAAGAATCTTGGTGAATCAAAGTATTTACTTGGAATTGAAGTATCAAGATCAAAGAAAGGTATTTTCTGTCACAACGGAATATGCTTTAGACTTATTGAAGGAAACTAGTATGACATAATGTAGCCCGGCTAGCACCCTTATGGAAGACAATTTGAAGCTAGGCGTGCAACCAAACCAAGTTCCTGCTAACAAGGTACGTTATCAGAGACTGGTTGGAAGATTAATGTATCTTGAACATACTTGGCTGGATTTAGCTTATGCACTAAGTGTTGTCAGCCAATTTATGCACTCTCCAAGTGAAAAATGTATGAATGATGTCATCCGGATCTTACGCTACTTGAAGTCATCTCCAGGAAAGGAAATTATATTCATAAAAGGTGAATGTTAGTTTTTTTGAAACACCGGTTGTAGTCTAATTTGGAGTGTATCTTCCAACCACCCCGAATCGATGGTTTTTGGTCGTTCTTCAAAATTTCTTCCAATTTTATCCTCTCTCGAACAATTATTTTCAAGCTATCCTAAACTTAATGTTTGTAAAAAAAGAACATATGCAAAAGAAAAAATATATGCAAGAATAGAAATTTAATTTTATATTTTCAATGATAGGTCGATACATAAAATTTTTAAAATTAGTTTTATATATGGGCATATATATATATGTATATATATTTGATTCTTTTAAAAAACTTTTAGAACTGTGGGATAATAAACTCCCTCGCATAGGTTGGACCGTTTCAAAAGCCGCTACTAAAAATTACCCAAAACTACTCCCCTCATAAACGTCCAAAACTGATACTTTTAAAAATCCTCATAACCAGTACTCCAAAACGCCCAATCGAATAAGGATGAGGTTTGTAATTCCCACCATTTCATTCCCCCACTAAACTCTCATAAGTCAGCGATGACTCTTCATATTTCATAGGAACTCGACCCTCGTCTCAACTAAAAAAATCCCCAAATATATTCTCTTAAATGCGTAAAAACGAGCTATAGAAAAATACTGAAAAACTAACGTTTGACCTTCCTACCATTGTCAAAACAAATATGAAACTTGAACAATAGGAAACCTTATGTTTTTATCATTGATTTTTAATATCTTAACGTTCGAATACTCAAATTGACATAGACTGTCCTAGGCTGACCAAAAATCTCGAACAACCTCCGAAAAAACCAAAATCATGTCTAATGTTCCCATTCCACACTATTTACAACTTAAAACTTTATTTTTCCTTCATAATTCGTGCACTAGTGAAAAGACAATTTTTTCCTTCGTGATGAAAACATCCTGAAAAACTTTTTAAATGCTTTTCTACTTATAGAAATCATACGTATTATGAATTTCTTGAGTCTATGCGAATTAATCTGAAAAGTTTCACATATTTTTATTTTAATCCTCAAACTTCTACATATTTGAAATTTAGTCCCTAACCTTCAATTAATCACAAAATATTGTTCTATGACATTATATAACATCTCTAAAACCTACACTATATTAAAAAGTTATGGGGTATTACAAAGAAACAAGTCTTTGAGGTTTGGCCCAAACAAAGAGACTAGCCTTTGAAGTTCGGTCCACGTGTGAAATAATAGTAAAAAACATAAAGTTTAGTGTTAGCCCAAAAGTGTAGTCATTTAAAGCTTTATAAGTATTTTATTTCTCTTCTCCAATAAGTAATTGGGTTGTTTAGTATAATGGTAATATGCATGGTTTGACACACATATAACTGAAGTTCAAGTCACCATGTAGATATTTTGGAAGGGTTTTATTTTTAGTTAATTGAGAGTTATAGAACTCTCCACCTTCTACCTTAAGTCCCATAACATCCATGATAAATTCTACAATAATCACCATTTTATGTTCATTGAAAGGTTGGAGTTATAAAAGAAAATATCTATTTTTTCTCATTCTTCTCTCTAATCACACGCCCATCTCTCACTCTTTGGCCTCTCTACACTTGAGTTTTTACTTTAATTTTCAAAAAAGGTAAGCAAGAGATTGTTGAAATTTTGAAAAAAAACCCGGTTTCATCATTTCAAGGCAAAAGTTATTTCATTTCCGTATTAAGAATCAAGGTAAGAATATGTGCATGTTGTTTTAATCATCAGTATTTGATTGATTTTAAGTAAATAAACTATTTTCATAAAGCAAATTTTCTGTTAATCCATAACCGACCTTATTGAGTATTTCTTGTACTCACTTCATCTTAATTCTCTACTCTACAGAGTAATTGGATTGGGGATGGCAGTAGATTGGATAGGAATTGCAGAGATATTAATGGAGAGGCTAAAGGTCAATTTGATTACAAGGTTCTATTGTTTTTGTGGATGCAATGAATTTCTTATGTCAAGTTGGCATTTTGAAATTATGTAAGGACTGACTACGTTGTTTTGGGGGGTTTTTGACTTTTAGTTGACATGTCTAGTTCTAAAGTGATGTTGTTTCGCGAAGAAATGAACTTTCGCTAACAATTAAAATGATTTAGATGATGTGTAAGGAACAACTTGTTCGCTAAAAATGTACCGCAAGTACACGGGTCGCGTTCACGTAATAAAGTGATGAGAGAGTGTCGAACCCACGAGGATAGATAATTTTGCTAACATCCAAATCAATCTAGCCTTATTTTAAACACACAATAAAACATATTGTTTTGATGATTAAACTAAGAATTAAAAGATGATGAAAAATAAGCTAATAAGAAAAATATTAAAAGAGAAATTTGTAGGAAATAAAATCAACTAGAAGAAGATACTAGGAATTCGACTTCACCAATTATTCCACTTTAAAGTTTCATTTTCCATTATCAATTCCAAAATAAAGTTAATATGGCAATCCATGCTCCTAAAATGTCTAGCAATCTCTCTCGAGTAAAGCCAAATCTAATTTTACACAAGACTCCCAAGCATTCCTACCGAGAGAACGTATATGTAAAAATACATTAAAACTCAAGAACATTCATTATTGATTGTACAAAGTATGAAAGAGTATTCCTACATTCCATAAACTTTGTGTTGTTAATTAAATGTGCTAAACCTAATTTCAACCTCCCGGTAGCAAACTAAGTCACAAAAACATTTCAATGGTGATCAACATCTCAATACAAAATAAAGTCCAATAATAAACAACTATAAAAGCCAAATATAAGGAATCAATAACAAGAACAATGCACTATAAAGCTTCATAAATGGATTCATCTCATTCCTAGTAAATAAAATTAGCCCATAGTATTTACAAAGACAAAATGGAAAATAGATACAAAATACATCACCGGATTTGATAAAGTCAAGAGAAATGGAAGATTTAGCTTGAGCCCATGGTTGTCTTCATTTGCCCATTATAAACCTCCATTCATTTTCTTCTATTTACAAAATGCTCACAATGATGTACAAAAATCAAAGAAAACCCATTTCCACGGAGTTTTCAAAGAACCCAAAAACTTTCTTTCTTTTTGGAGAGCTTTCTAATGTGTGGAGTATGAGAGAATAGTGAGAGTCTCCTTCAAAATGCAGAAAACGGCTCCTTAAATCCTAGAATTCGTGAAAAGTCAAATTCCCAAAATACTCTTCAAAAACTAGAAAATAAAACTGCGATCTGACATGAAAAATAACCATGCGATTGCATGGTTATAATCCATGCGATCGCATGGCATGAGGAAAATTCATTCTGCTGAAATTTTGGGACACAGGTGATCGCATGGTACTATAGCCATGTGATCGTACAGATCATTTGCAGCTTAGACCCTGCTTGAAATTACCACTTCAGTCCCTGAACTTTGTGGAATGCTGACTTCAGTCCTTGAATTCTTGGTTTTCTTTCATATCAGTCCTCCATAAATTGCAACATTGGTCTTTCATCTTTAGACATGTTTATCTTTTGGTCCCCGAAATTCTCGATTTGCACAAATTTAGTCCTTTTTGCTCATTTTTCAAGTGGATCTCTTTCAATCACCATCCAAGCTCGGGTTTTTACCTAAATAATCAAAAGAACATAAATAAGTAGTAAACAACTTGAAAGAACTCACAATTATCCATTTTTAAAGGCTAAAATAAGTGCAAAATCTGCACTTATCACACCCCCAAACTTGCATTTTTGTTTGTCCTCAAACAAAATGATCAAAAAACATCATGCAAGCATACAAAGTACAATCAAACTATAAAAGGACTACAAATACGCAAAATGTTAGGGAGCTTGCCATCTTACCATGATCTTTTGAAACTTGCTTATAATTCATGAAAAATCTACAAAAATGCTAAAAACAAAAGAAACTTTTCAACTTAATCCATGTTAGATGTATGTGTGTGCAAAGTCAATTTGAATCATTGCAAAACAAAAATTGGTGAATACCCAATCCTCAGTGGTCAAAATTTCCTTTCTTTCTCGTTGGATGCACTCCCCCAAATTTGATATTTTCTCTCTAACCCGGGGTGTCAATTCAATAGTTTCTTTCAAATCACTCAATCTTTCTCGTCAAGTTTGGTTAGACTTAGCCAATGATTGTAACTACTTAGGCTTGTGAAGATTCTCCAAAAATTTGAACAATTCAACAATCAAACTTCCACCAAGTAATTCAAACCCACTAGTCATCTAAATCCCAAAAAGTAGTCACAGTGGCTCAAACTTGCAAAATTTGCTATGAAAATTTCATGACACTTTTTTTTTGCAACCTTACTCCCTTAAGCTTTCTATTTGACCCATGTAGCAAGCTTTAGGTCGGTAACTCCTTGGTTTTAAAGAGACCAAAGGGTACTGGGTTTTGAGATACCCCAACGGACTTAATCACTCAAGTCAAATAGGCTACGAAGTAAGGTAAGAGAAATAAACAATAGAGCAAAAGTATAGTCATTTTGAGCACAACCAACAAACTTTTATATGGGGATTAGATTTCAAGCATATGGTCATTACCAAGTTTTTGCTAGTTAGTCAAAAATACTCCACATACATGTTCAACAAGCATGGAATCAACACACTCCTAAGGAGATAAATCACGGCTCAACCATTCCCAAACTATCCTTCCATTTGGACAAATTAAAGAGATGATATGCCAGTAATGGATAACACCGTTTAAGTTCTAGAAACCGCTTATGAAGAACAAGTGCACTCAACATTTGTATGCAATGAACATCATGAAAAAAGTGCTAAAAAGGGTATCTAACATGGAATAAGTATATTGATCAAAAACCACAAGTAGCATTTATGTCTACAATCTATGAATCACAGCAATTTCAACAAAATCACAACATTAGCTGGCAAGGCTCTCTAACAAGTATAATAAACAAGCAAAATACCTATATTAGCCGGCAAGGCTCTCTAACATGCAAAGACACAAGAAAAATCCATACTTTCAAACTTAAAATGTACATTGTCCTGAATGTAAAACTAAAAATCAAAAGAGAAGAGAAATAGGTACTCTCCTGGGGTGAGTTGGTTGGTGATGGTAACTTCAAGTTGACAGAAATCTTTGTTTGGACTAATTGAGATTGTTGGAGACTACATTTCTTCTTTTTGTGGACTCGTTGCTATTAGGCCTGCAAAACAAGGACAACAAAAACAAAATTCACCTAATTTTCATGGAATGGAATCATGCCAAAAGAATGAACTACTTGCAAAACAAAGAGTAAAGGAAAGAAAAATGGGTTGCCTCCCATTCAGCGCTTCTTTATAGTCACTAGCTAGACTTTTAGCAGATGATTAGGTGGGATTGGTAAGATGGACACTTGATTTTCCATTGGAAAAATCATCACCCAATAATGCTTCAACCTCTGACCGTTCACTGTAAATGCTCTCTTGCTTGCATCCTCAACTTCCACAGCCCCAGATGGATACACTACTCAGAGCGTAACTTTTCTAGAAAAAGCTTGAGCCGGGAATTAAGTAGTAAAACTTGTTGCCCAACCTCAAACTGTCTTCTTTGGATGTGGTTGTCATGCCATCTCTTAGTGCGCTCCTTGTAGATTTTGAAATTCTCATATGCTTCAAGTCGAAACTCATCCATTTTATTTAGTTGGAGGAGTCTCTTCTCATCGACTTCTTTCTAATCAAAATTTAGCTTTATCACTGCCCAATAAGCACGGTGCTCCAACTCTACGGGCAGGTAACATGCTTTTCCAAACACTAGACAATATGGAGACATGCTAATGGGAGTTTTGAATACAGTACAGTACGCCCAAAGTGCATCATCTAATTTTTTGGACCAGTCATTCCTTGAAGCATTCACCATTACCTCCAAAATTCTTTTCAACTCTCGATTAGAGATTTCGACTTGCCCACTTGTTTGAGGATAATAAGGAGTGGACACTCGATGATGTACACCATACTTAGCCAACACCGACTCAAATTGGCAATTGCAAAAGATCTTACCCCCATCACTGATTATTGCTCGTGGAGTACCAAAACGGGTAAAAATGTGATTTCTCAAGAAGTTAATCACAACCCAGCCATCATTGGTAGGTAATGCAACGGCCTCCACCCACTTTGAGACATAATCAACTGCCACCAATATGTATTGATTGGAGAATGATGGTGGAAATGGTCCCATAAAGTCAATATCCCAAACATCAAAAATTTCAACTTCTAGAATATTGTTGAGAGGCATTTCATTCTTTCTTGAAACATTCCCTGTCCTCTGGCGCCGATCACATGTTTTCACAACTCTGTAGGCATCCTTGAATAAGGTAAGCCAGTAGAAACCAGACTGTAATACCTTTGTAGTAGTTTTAGAGGCCCCAAAATACCCTGCATATTCTGATAAATGACAATGCTGTAGAAAATCCATTATCTCTCCTTCTGGTATACATCTTCTGATTTTCTGATCTGGTCTCCTTCTGTAAAGAATTGGATCATCCCAAAAGTAGTGCTTGATGTCTGCAAAGACCTTTTTCTTTTGATGGCTAGAGAGGTCTGGTGGAATGATGTTGTTGGCTAGGAAGTTGACAATATCTGCATACCACGGTGCTTCCTCAACTGCAAATATTTGCTCATCAAGAAATTCCTCATTTATCTCTCCACTTCGCGACTCTTCTCCAATCTCAAGTCTAGATAGATGGTCGACGACCACATTTTCACTCTCCTTTTTATCTCTGATCTCTATGTCAAACTCCTACGATAGAAGTATCCATCTGATGAGTCAAGGCTTAGCATCTTTCTTTGCAAATAGATGCCTCAGAGCATCATGATCTGTATGGACAATCACCTTCGATCCCACAAGATAGGACCGAAATTTATCGAAAGCATAAACCACTGCAAGAAGCTTCTTTTCTGTGGTGACATAGTTTAGTTGAGCATCATTCAAGGTCCAACTGGCATAGTGAATCACATGAAAATTTTTATCCTTGCATTGCCCCAACACTACCCCAACTGCAAAATCACTAGCATCACACATTAGCTCAAAGGGTAGACTCCAATCAGGTGTAACCAAAACTGGTGCTATCACAAGCTTTTCTTTAAGAGTGTTGAAAGCATGTAGACACTCTTCAGAAAAGTAAAAAGGAATATCCTTCTCCAAGAGGTTGCAAAGTGGCTTTGTGATTTTTGAGAAATCATTTATAAAGCGCCGATAGAAGCCTGCATGCCCAAGAAAACTCCGAATTCCCTTTACTGACGTTGGAGGTGGAAATTTCTCAATTACTTGAATATTTGCTTTGTCAACCTCAATGCCCTTTGCTGATATTAAGTGCCCCAATACAATTCCCTCCTGGACCATGAAATGACACTTCTCCTAATTTAGGACAAGATTGATTTCTTTACAATGCTGCAAAACCAAAGATAGATGAAGACACTCATCAAAAGATGCTCCAAAGACTGAGAAATCATCCATGAAGACCTCGATGTATTTCTCCACCATATCTGAAAATATGGATATCATAAAGTGCTGAAAAGTAGCTGGAGCGTTGCATAGGCCGAACGGCATCCTTCTATAAGCAAATGTGCCTTAGGGACATGTGAATGTAGTCTTGTCTTGATCTTCTGGAGCTATTGAAATCTGATTATATCTAAAATATCCATCCAAAAAGCAATAATGTGAATGCCCGGCTAACCTTTCCAACATTTGATCGATGAATGGAAAAGGAAAATGATCCTTTCGAGTTGCAGTGTTGAGTTTGTGATAATCAATGCAAACTCGCCATCTCGTAACTGTTCTGGTTGGAATGAGCTCATTGTTGTCATTGGGCACCAATGTGATCCCTCATTTCTTCGGTACTACTTGGATTGGATTGACCTAAGAGCTGCCTAAAATAGGGTAGATGATCCCCGCATCTAAAAGTTTTATTACCTCAGCCTTGACTACCTCTTGCAGTGTTGGATTCAATCTTCTTTGACGCTGGACTGATGGCTTAAAATCATCTTCCATGAGAATCTTGTGCAGACAGAGGGTAGGACTAATGCCTTTAATATCTGAGATAGACCACCCTATTGCAGTTTTGTGCTCTCGAAGGACTCGTAGTAATTTTTCCTTCCAAATTACTGATGGAGTTTGCAATGATAATCAGAAGTGTAGAATCATCACCTAAATAAGCACAACGCAAGTGAGATGGCAATTGCTTGAGTTCTAACTGCGGAGGCTTTTCAATAGATGGTAGTAACTTTGTTGACTTTTCTCCAAGCTCCTGGAAAGGTGGTTGCCATTTATAAGCTGGATTTGCCTCTAATTGCTTCACCATGGGCTTGATTTCTTCTGAATTGAAAGCCTCGGTAAAGAATGAACCAAACATGTCTCAAGTAGATCTTGAGGATGATTTAGTGCAAAAGATTCTGCCACCATTTCTTCTACTACATCAACCCTGAAACAACTGTCGGAATCCATTGGATACTTGACTGCTTTGAAGACATTGAATACCACATCTTCATCATTTAACCTTAATATCATCTGGCCTTTGTGCACATCAATCAAAGCTCTTCCAGTAGCCAAAAATGGTCTACCCAATATTAGAGGGATATCCTTGTCTTCTTCCATATCCAGAATGATGAAGTCAACAAGGAAAATAAATTTGTCAACTTTAACCAAGATATCCTCAATGATTTTCCTAGGATATTTGATTGAGCGGTCGGCTAACTGTAAAGAAACTGTTGTTGCTTTTGCCTCTCCCAATCCTAGTCTCCTGTGGACAGAAAATGGCATCAAGTTAATACTTGCACGTAAATCACAAAGAGCTTTATTAAAATCAATATCACCAATGGTACAAAGAATAGTAAAACTCCCTGGATCTTTAAGCTTAGGTGATAATTTGTTCTGCAAGATAGCACTACACTCTTCGGTCAACATCACTGCCTTGTGCTCCTCTAGCTTCCTCTTGTTAGATAAAATCTCTTTCATAAATTTTGCGTAGCTAGGCATCTGAGCTAAGGTATCGGCAAAAGGGATGTTGATTTGCAACTTCTTGAAGACTTCCAAGAATTTCTCAAATTGGTTATCCAACTTGTGCTTTTTCAATCTTTGCGAAAATGGGATTGGAGGCATATATGCCTTCACTTGAGGAGTTACCTTAGTAGGTGGAGTATCCAGGTCTTTCTCTTGACTAGCATCTCGTGGTGCTTTAGATTGGTCAACTTGTTCCTCATTGGTGGAAGGTGTCTTGTCTTGAATGACAACATTTCTTTTGACTTCTATCTCAGGCAACTAAATCCCACTTCTTGTGGTAATTGCTTTGAGCTGCTCTCTTGGATTTGTCTTTGTCTCAGTATTGCTTGGTAATTGCCCTTGTTGCCTTTCAAAGATAAGTTTTACCATTTGACCCATTTGATTCTCCAAGCCCTTCACGGATGCTCTGAATAGATTTCTCAGTTCGTTCTTGAAATTTTAACTGTTGGTGTGCCAACTGAGCCATAGCTTCTTCCAACATCATTTCTGTTGAAAATTCGACTGTTGTCTTGGAGCGCCTTGTTGATGTTGGTTGTTGCTCTATGAAAAATTCGGATGATTTTTCCAAGCTGGATTATACGTGTTGGAGTAGATATTACCTTGCTGACTAGGATGATTCTGAGCATAACAAGCTTGCTCAGTGGATGTCGAGGAAATGGTCAACAATGGGCAATTTTTGGTTGAATGATTTGCTCCACAACCATCACATTCAAGAGTAGGCGTCTGAATAGCATGAGCTGTCTGATTACGAGCTATAGTATCCATCATCTTTTTCTCCATGGTGGCCATTGTGCAGAAAGAGAAAATATAACATCAACCTCATGCATCCTTGCTGTCCTTTTAGTTACTCCCCTATCAGCCGGCCAATTTGAACTTGTTTCTACCATTCTTTCAAACAATACCCATGCTTCCTTAATTGTCTTTGTGTTCATTGACCCATTTGAGGATGAGTCAACAATAGAACGACAATGTGGAAGTAATCCATCGTAGAAATATTGAACTTGCAAAGCCTTCTTGATACCATGATTAGGATACTTTCGAAGCATCTCTTTGAACCTCTCCCAAGCTTCATGAAAATTTTCTGTGTCTTGCTGCCTGAATATAAAGATGTCATGCTTCAACTTTGCAACTTTGGCGGGAGGAAAGTATTTGTTCATGAATTTTTGAACAAGATCATTCCAAGTGGTAATACTCCCCGCAGAATGTGAATCCAACTACTCTCTTGCTCCATCTCTCAAAGTATGTGGAAATAATCTGAGTTTGATAGCTTCTATATTGACATCTTGATATTCAAAATTGCTTACTGTCTCCAAGAAGCGTGATAGATGCATGTGAGGGTTTTTATTTGAACGCTCATAGAATTGAAGAGTATTCTGGAAGAGGTTGATGACATCCGGTCTCAATTGAAAATTATCCTTCCCATAAGCTGGATATGCTATGCTAGATTGGCTTTGAACCACAGCTGGAGTAATAATATCCCCAACTAGCTAATAATCCCCATCTATCCAAACCATTTGATCTTCTTCGTCTGCCATGGTGTTCACTCTATGTCGTGCTTCTCTTTGTTCTCTTCTTCGGTGTCTGAAAGTTCTTTCAATCTCGGGGTCCAACACCAAATTCTCAAGATTTTCAAAATCTTGCATCCACCAAAGATAATGTGCCTGAAAAGAACAAATGTAGCACTAAAATTTTAAATGAAAAAATAAAATAAAATTAAAGAAGTAAAGCTAGAAATAACAAGGATATAACTAATTAAATCTATCCCCGACAACGGCGCCAAAAACTTGTTCGCTAAAAATGTACCGCAAGTGCACGGGTTGCGTTCAAGTAATAAAGTGATGAGAGAGTGTTGAACCCACGATGATAGATAATTTTGCTAACATCCAAATCAATCAAGCCCTATTTTAAACACACAATAAAATATATTATTTTGTTGATTAAACTAAGAATTAAAAGATGATGAAAAATAAGCTAATAAGAAAAATATTAAAAGAGAAATTTGTAGGAAATAAAATCAACTAGAAGAAGATACTAGGAATTCGACTTCACCAATTATTCCACTTTAAAGTTTCATTTTCCATTATCAATTCCAAAATGAAGTTAATATGGCAATCCATGCTCCTAAAATGTCTAGCATTCTCTCCCGAGTAAAGTCAAATCTAATTTTACACAAGACTCCCAAGCATTCCTACCGAGAGAACGTATATGTAAAAATGCATTAAAACTCAAGAACATTCATTATTGATTGCACAAAGTATGAAAGAGTATTACTACATTCCATAAACATTGTGTTGTTAATTAAATGTGCTAAACCTAATTTCAACCTCTCGGTAGCAAACTAAGTTACAAAAGCATTTCAATGGTGATCAACATCTCAATACACAATGAAGCCCAACAATAAACAACCATAAAAGCCAAGTATAAGGAATCAATAACAAGAACAATGCACTTTAAAGCTTCATAAATGGATTCTTCTTATTCTTAGTAAATTAGCCCATAGTATTTACAAAGACAAAATAGAAAATAGATACAAAATACATCACCGGATTTGATAAAGTAAGGAGAAATGGAAGATTTAGCTTGAGCCCATGGTTGTCTTCATTTGCCCACTATAAACCTCCATTCATCTTCCTCTATTTACAAAATGCTCACAACGATGTACAAAAATAAAAGAAAACCCATTTCCATGGAGTTTTCAAAGAACCCAAAAACTTTCTTTCTTCTTGGAGAGCTTTCTAATGTGTGGAGTATGAGAGAATAGGGAGAGTCTCCTTCAAAATGTAGAAAAATGGCTCCTTAAACCCTAGAATTCGTGAAAAGTCAAATTCCCAAAATACCCTTCAAAAACTAGAAAAAAACCGCGATTTGACATGAAAAATAACTATGCGAGAGCATGGTTATAATCCATGCGATCGCATGGCATGAGGAAAATTCATTCTGCTGAAATTTTGGGACACAGGCGATCGCATGGTACTATAGCCATGCGATCGCACAGATCATTTGCAGCTTGGACCCCGCTTGAAATTGCCACTTCAGCCCCTGAACTTTGTAGAATGCTGACTCCAGTCCTTTAATTCTTGGTTTTCTTTCATATCAGTCCTCCATAAATTGCAACATTGGTCCTCCATCTTTAGACATGTTTATCTTTTGGTCCCTGAAATTCTCGATTTGCACAAATTTAGTCCTTTTTGCTCATTTTTTGCGTGGATCTCTTTCAATCACCATCCAAGCTCGGATTTTTCCCTAAATAATCAAAAGAACATAAATAAGTAGTAAACAACTTAAAAGAACTCACAATTATCCATTTTAAAGGCTAAAATAAGTACAAAATCCGTACTTATCAACAACCTTTTGAGACAAAGTCTCAACAAGGATGCTTTATTAATGAAGATTACAATTCTAAGAAAAGAAGAAGAACGAAACGCTTCCAAAGGGCACAAGCACACGAAAATGCAAAGTACGTAAATCTTTTAAGAACATTAAAAGGAAATGAAATTACATAGTTCTCTATTTTTTTAGAGTGATTGATTAGAGCTGTCTTTATATTATCTTTTCCTTTTTATACCCCCTTAACGGTTTCTTTCAATTTTGTATCGAAACTGATCGTCGCCCAGTAACTACCCACTTTCTCCATAATGGACAATTTATCAGAATTAACTGCTGCCATTACTTCCATGGTTCAACCGTTTGTAACTTCTTGGATCGTGAAACGCAGAGATGTGATAAGATGATCAGTAACTGTCTAATAGCCGTTGCTTTAAGTGATGATGGGATGTTTCACTCTCCCAGATCTTGGGCGTTTTCTAAGCTTGAGCGATGTTGGACCCTTACTCAATAAAATTTGTCTTGGACCTATGGGTTCACTTGGACTCCTTCTTTAGGCTCCTTAACTGGGCCTTATTTCTGTATGCCAACACATTCTTTGGGCTCCTTAACTGGGCCTTATTTCTATATGTCAACAATTACCCCCCAATATGGGCAAATTAATATCGATTGTTAATCTTGTGCCATATTAATCTTTTATGCTTTTACGTGGCGTTTCATCTTCTACATTCCAAGAAGTACAATACCACGCAACCCTTTATAAACCCCAAAACATGCCACTACATCGCACCATTACAGCCACGTTCTACCTCCATGACGTCGCCACATTTTCTTTCTTCTATAAAAAACATTGTTCATCTTCTTAGTTCATATTCAGGTAGTCACATCCCCACAATCTTTGAAGTCACATCCCCATAATCTTTGAAAACTTGCAATCCGTGATAAATGGAGACTTCAAAGAAACCTTCAGATAATCTTATTAGCTTCGAAGATTTCCAAGAACTTCTAACCAGAACTTACGTAAACCCATCTTGTCTTTTACCAGCCAAGCCTGAATTGAATGAGTTTTATCTAGGTCCATCATTAAATGATGCGGACTCTGTTGGGCGAGCAGCTGTGGCCCAGCTTTTCCCTTGTACTCAAGAACTTCATTTCTTGGACACTTTCCCATTAAAGGCAATTTGTATAGAAGTATTCATACTTGGCCCAAAGCTGATACAACTTTCCGCCTTTGGCATGCACGTATGATGAAACACAGCACCACAAAAGAAATTTTTGAACTATTTCTGACCTTTTAGAACTTGCTCCACGTCCCCCACTTTACGATCCTGTGCTTTTTCCAATCACCTTAAGTTTCTGGTCCTCTGAATACAATACCTTCATTTTTCCACTTGGCCCAATGTCCATCACTTTGAGGGATGTTGGTGCCTTAGTCAACCTCCCACCTTTGGGCGACACCATTTCTCTTGTTATCTTGATCTCTTCTGCTGTCCCAAAGTTTGACAAGAAATTCACTGACTCCTATTCGGGAATGCAAGAGCTTTACAACAATTCTGGTGCTGAGCCTACCCATGTAGAGCGTGTGGCTTTCCTTCAGGTCTGGCTATGTAAGTATGTCCTTTGTGTGCCTAGTCTCAAACCTTCTATGGCTTATTTGCCCATTGTACATGAATTGGCATATGGTAGGTCTTTAAACCTTTGTTCATTAATTTTGGCCGCTTTTTATATAGGTATGGCTTATCTTCAGTTCCAACTGAGGACTAATGCATCTCCAACTGGTAGTGGGCCTCTCTGGCTCGCTCAATCGTGGTTGAGAGCATACTTTCCACAGTTTGGTGCTCCTTCAACTTCTTATCGGTAAGTTAGTTGCTACAGGCTGATTATCAACCAATTGGCCTCTGTTGATATGTCCAATAGGGACGTTTTTACCTTCTTTTACAATTTGAATTCAATTCCCTCCTTTTTTCCTTTCTCAGTCCATCAAACTCTAATTTATGTGAAACTTTTCTTACTTTAAATGAAGTAAGTGCTGTTTTGCCCATTTGGGCTCAATACTTAGTTGGACGAGAATTGTTCTATGACATCTTGACTGGAATAAATGCCAAGGCTGGGGTTGAAATTTATGCTCCCCAATTTTTTGCTCGTTAACTTGGTTTTGGCCAAACTTGGCCCATCCCTCCTTGTTATTCAAAGAGTTTCAAAGAACGTTTTCATACCATCACCAAGGTAGAAGCACAAACCATTGATGTTCGCAATGCTTCTTTAATGATCGGGTTTTCTTTAGCCCATTTTAATCCTACTTCTATTGTTCACCCTCTTTTTGAGCAATTTTGGCCTTTTGTGAAACATAGATTATTTGCCACTAATGTCCATCAGGCCTTTCACTTACTTGAGGGGTTAGGGACTTCTAAAACTTCCATTTCTCCCATTCCTGCTGTGCCTATATCTACCAGATCTCCTGCGCCCTCTTCTTCTCCTTCAAAATCCCCACCTGCTCGTACTAGACGCTCTACAGCGGCTTTCCTCCAATCCAGCTCAATACCTGCTCAGAACGGGATTATCAAAGGTGCATCCAGCCATAAATGGCCAGCCTTAGGCCCATCAGAGCAGTCTGATGATAATGATGATGATGATGATGATGATGATGATGATGCTCCTCCCATTGTCAGAAGAAAGGTATTTGGAGTATATGATTTTTTCTTACCTATCTGATGAGATTTATATGAAAAAATCCATATATATTGATACTTTACGTGTGTCCAATCAAAAGAGTTATATCTCTCCTTTGAAAGATCCAGTTCCACCTCTTCCTTCAAGCCCTCCTCCATTTGTACCATCTAATGAGGAAATTTTGCCTGAAGAGGAGCTTAAAGGCCAAGAATCTTCAATTGCCCAGCTAGTTGGAGAGCCTTCACCTTTTGTCAGCGATTTTATATCTTTAATAATTCTGCAAGTGCACGGATCGCTCAAGTAATAAGTGGATATTGAGTCCAAGTATCGTTCCCACGAAGATTTAGATAGTTCAGTTCAATTATACTAACCTTAACCGAATCTAAAGAACTTTGGATGTTTGTATGATTAAGAACTAATTAAAGTATAAACTAAAATTAATTAACTAGTTAAAATTCAAACAACTAAAAATTAGATTAATGAAAATTACTTTAAAATTAGAAAAGAAAAGAAAAGCGTACTAGGATCTTGATTCCACTTATATCAATTACCTTTACCCGCACCATTAAATTTGATAACATGATTTACTTATGAAGATCAATATTCCTAATTTAATTTAACAATCTCTTTCGAGTAGAATTAAACCTATTCTTATATGAGACCTGACTATATTTCTACGATGAATGCGAGCATACAAGAATGCATTAGAATTTGTGAATACTTAGAGATCACGCAAAGGATAGCGGTATATTTCTATCCCCTATCAGACTCTACGACAATTGATATATGTATAAACTATTTTTCATCTCTCGAAGGTAAAACAAGCCACAAGAATCATACAACTATTGCGCATATAATTGTAGATGAAGAGAAAATCAATATCAATTATTCAAAAATAAAACATGCTTAAATATAAAAAACTAGGTTCGAAGAATTAAAGATTCATGATACAAACTTCATCACGATCCTAGCACTAAAAGAATTAACCTAACATACTAAGAAGAAGAAAATAAAAAAGAGATGAAAATATGGAGTTCATCACCCGGATAAAAAGAAAATAATTAGGAGATAAAATATTGAACTTGATCTTCGTTTTAATCTTGAAAGGATGAATCTTGATCTTCGTTCTTGATTTGTCTCCCATTCTTCTCTCCAAATTCGGCTCTCCCAAATTTCATGATATGAGTTAATAACTCATATTTATATTACCCTAATGGTGCCCCAAAATATCTCAAAAAATCATTAAAATCGCGTCTCAAAAGGTTCCCTAAATGAAGTTGAACTCAAAAAGGAAAGAAAAATCCACGTCTGTCAAAATTACACTGGGCGATCGCCTAGTGCAAACCCGGGAGATCGCTCAGGCCAGTTGAAATGCTCTCTGCTGATGAAATTACGTGCCAGGCGATTGCCCCTATTTAAGCCTGGGCGATCGCCCAGCTTACGCTGTTTCATCTGCAGCGGCTGGTTTTCAAATAGCCATAACTTCTTGTAGGAAACTTCAAATTGAGATCCGTAAAAAGTGTTGAACTCATAATTTAATTATCTTTCCAATGGTATATCATTTTCCTTTTGGATATTTCTATATCAAAAGTTGTACTTGAATTTCTCCACATGTTGTTGTAGGTAGTTTCTCAATTCGGTTCTTTAACTTTCTGGTGTTTGATCCATTGATTCAACTCTTCATTGTCACTCCAAAACACCTTAAACTTATTGATTTTATCTTTTTCCTCATGCTCTAATGTTTGGCTCTTGATATTCACTTCAAAAACTCTATTTACTTGTCGATTTTACCAAGTTGTTGCTCTTTCCGTCCATTCTTCTCCAATTGCTATTAAACAGGTCCAAAACTGAAATATGAAGATTAAAACACAAAATTAAGTAATAATTCAATAAAATGACGGAATAAAAGCTTAGTTTAAAGGTCCTAATAAGTGCACAAAATGCACTTATCAAACACCCCCAAACTAAACCTTTGTTCGTCCTCGAACAAAAATAAAAATAAACTAGAACTTTAAACTAAGCTAAAAGAATTGACAGGAAGTGACTTAATGTTAAATTTCTTACCATATGCCTCAAGTTTGAAAAATAAAGTAACACGTTTAGAAAAAGATCAAACAACACAAAGAATTTTTCACTTATCCAATGCTTGACTTTTAGTGAGTATGTGATTAGCCAAAAATTGAACTTACACATGTATTATACCATGACCAATATTGTGTTGTTGATACTTTTACAATCCCGAACCCTTTGTAGTCATTTATTCCTTACACCTCTCGTAAATTACACACTTCTTATGTTTTTCTCTCAAATCCCGAGGTGTTCTAGCAAATTTGGTTTCTATTGATCAATACAATGCTTTTTTCAAATAAAGTGGTAAAAATTAGAACTTGTATTCCTAGAACTAGGATGGTGAGTGATTTCTAAATTCTCATCTTCAGTTTCTTAGGTTCTAATCTAGCAATCCTTACCGAGCACTTTAACTTCTTTTATTTTATTTAACCAATATAAATGATCTTACATCTTGTGCAATACTTCTCTCTCACTAGCTTTCTATGTGACCTTTGTAGCGAGCTTTGGGCCGATGACTCCCAAGTCAGATGACTATAGGGCACCAGATTTTAAAATACCCTAACAGGCTTAATTGCTCGAGTCCCACAGGCTATAAGAGAAGTGAAGATGTAATTTTTTTTTCTTTTTTTTTTTGACTCATGTAACGAGCTTTGGGCCAATGACTCCCAAGTCAGATGACTTTAGGGCATCAGGTTTTAAAATACCTTAACAGGCTTAATTGCTCGAGTCAGATATTTTATTTTACTTAAATTTTTTGTTTTAGCAGTGAGTAGTGCTCGATTCAGATTCCTTGACTACAACCTATTCAACCAAAGATGAGATCCAGAAAATCTAAACCATCAAAAATCCACAAAAACATGTACTAACTTTAACACTCCCAAACTGTTCTCAAACAGTTTGGTTACTAGTCTAAAGATTTAGGAGCGAGAGTTTTTTTTTTTATAATGATCTAAGTCAATAATATCAACACATACACTCAAGTCATGTTTCCAATAAGTAATAAGTCAACATGGCCACGTGCTTCAAATCTAGTCTAACATGGATAAGTATTCATATAAAAGCATGTGTTCAAGTGTTGTCCAATATTCTACTAAAAATATACTCGACTTCAAACAAATCTCATCATTGGCAGCAAGATATTCAACAATAATTATGAAAGATTTTTTTTATATAATAATAAAAAAAACATTTTTTTTTCTTTTTTCATTTTAGACCCGAATAATATGCAAATAATTAAGTATCCTGATACTTAACCCACCCGCAAAATAAAACATTACATTGTCCTTAATGTAATAACAAAATAAAGCAAATAGAGGAGGAAAAAGGTCAGTTACTCCCAGAGATAGATATGAAGAAGATGGATCTGGCTGACTGAAGGTCCGGTTGAAGTGGAATCAGATGTGGAGTTGGGACTCTTGCAAAGTAGGACATCCTACGATTGACATAGTAAAGCTTTTTAAGGGCATAGATAAATGAAATAAAAACTAATAAATTATTTAAACTAATTAAAACTACTACATATAAAGTAAGTAAATAAAAGGGTTAGAAAATGGGTTGCCTCCTATTAAGCGCTTATTTATAGTCCTTAGCTTGACTTATTATCTGATTGCTCACGGCACTTTGTATAATGCTTTTGAGGACTTGCTTTGCTTGCATCTATTGACTTTAAACCATTTTTTATTTATCCTCAAAATTTTGAATTTGTGCTCTCCATAAAAATATGATTTTAGTGTAGCATCTTGCTCGAACACAACCATGAAAATTTCAACTTCTTCATCGACCTTGATCACAAAATCAATTTTAGAAAAAATAGAAGAGTTGGAGAATTGCTTGTCTAACTTTGCTTTTGTAATCTCTGAGGAGATGGGATCGGAGGCTCATATAGTTTGATAGGAACAATTGCCTTAATCTGTGGTGTATCTGAACTCTCTTTAATATATGTTGTCTGCTCAGTCTGTTCTACGTGCTCCTTATCAGTGGATGGTTCATTTTCTTTATTTTCAATTGGCATCTTTCCATGGATTTCTAGTAATTGAACTTCACTTTTGGTAGTAACAGCTGTAACACTTTCATTGGGATTCATCTCTGCATTAATTGGCAAAGTACCTGGTGCTTTGCCTTATAAAGCAACTGCCATCTGCCCTATCTGTGTCTCTAGATTCTTTATTGAAGCAACTTGATTTTGAAGAGTAGTATCTTTTTTATGCATGAACTGTTCGGTTCTCTCGATAAATTTATTGATTGAGTCTTCTAATGATGTACTCTTTTCTGGCTGCTGAAACTGTGGTCTGAAATTATTCTGATTATCTTTCCAATAGAAATTTGGATGGTTTCGCCACCTGGATTATATGTGTTGGAGAAAGCATAATTTTGCTGATAATGGCCACCTTGAACATATTCGGCTTACATGGGTTCTTTGTAATAGAATAGGGCATTCTGATGTGTAGTGATTTGCCCCACACTCTTCACAAGTTGATTTCTTCGTTTTCATCACATAGATTGATTGTGACATGTTCTCTATTTTGTGTGCTAAAGAATCTATTTTTGCAGATAGTACCTTGATAATGTCTACTTCCTCATAAATCTCTTTAGCCTGTTGCATTGCGATAAAATCTCCAACGAGCATGTTGTTTTCATCAATCTCAGAAATTACGTCATATCTCATGACATTAGCTTTGTGCATTGCGAAGAAATCTCCAACAAGCATGTTATCCTCATCAATGATAGATTGTCTTTGGATGATCTGTGGAGTCAAAAAGTCTCCAACTAGCATATTGTCTTCATCAATCTCCTGGTCTTCTATCTTTTGTTGTGGTCTGAAACGAGACAAGTTGAACATTGAAATAAACTAAAAAATATATAAATAAAAAAAAAGTAATTAAATAAAGTTCAAATTAGTGCTAATATAACTGAAAAGAACTAAAACTAAATCCCCGGCAACGGCGCCAAAAATTTGTCAGCGATTTTATATCTTTAATAATTCCGCAAGTGCACGGATCGCTCAAGTAATAAGTGGATATTGAGTCCAAATATTGTTTCCACGAAGATTTAGATAGTTCAGTTCAATTATACTAACCTTAACCGAATCTAAAGAACTTTGGATGTTTGTATGATTAAGAACTAATTAAAGTATAAACTAAAATTAATTAACTAATTAAAATTCAAACAACTAAAAATTAGATTAATGAAAATTACTTTAAAATTAGAAAAGAAAAGAAAAGCGTGCTAGGATCTTGATTCCACTTATATCAATTATCTTTACCCGCACCATTAAATTTGATAACATGATTTACTTATGAAGATCAATATTCTTAATTTAATTTAACAATCTCTTTCGAGTAGAATTAAACCTATTCTTATATGCGACCCGACTATATTTCTATGACGAATGCGAGCATACAAGAATGCATTAGAATTTGTGAATACTTAGAGATCATGCAAAGCATAGCGGTATATTTCTATCCCCTATCGGACTCTACGACAATTGATATATGTATAACCTATTTTCCATCTCTCGAAGGTAAAACAAGCCACAAGAATCATACAACTATTGCGCATATAATTGTAGATGAAGAGAAAATCAATATCAATTATTCAAAAATAAAACATGCTTAAATATCAAAAACTAGGTTCGAAGAATTAAAGATTCATGATACAAACTTCATCACGATCCTAGCACTAAAAGAATTAATCTAACATACTAAGAAGAAGAAAATAAAAAAGAGATGAAAATATGGAGTTCATCACCCGGATAAGAAGAAAATAATTAGGAGATAAAATATTGAACTTGATCTTCGTTTTAATCTTGAAAGGATGAATCTTGATCTTCGTTCTTGATTTGTCTCCCGTTCTTCTCTCCAAATTTGGCTCCCCCAAATTCCATGATATGAGTTAATAACTCATATTTATATTACCCTAATGGTGCCCCAAAATATCTCAAAAAATCATTAAAATCGCATCCCAAAAAGTTCCTTAATTGAAGTTGAACTCAAAAAGGAAAGAAAAATCCACGTCTGTCAAAATTACACTGGGCTATCGTCCAGTGCAAACCCGAGCGATCGCTCAGGCCAGTTGAAATGCTCTCTCATGATGAAATTACGTGCCGGGCGATCGCCCCTATTTAAGCCTGGGCGATCGCCCAGCTTACACTATTTCATCTCGCATCTGCAATTTGTTTTTCAAATAGTCATAACTTCTTGTAGGAAACTCTAAATTGAGATCCGTAAAAAGTTTTGAACTCATAATTCAATTATATTTCCAATGGTATATCATTTTACTTTTGGAAATTTCTATATCAAAAGTTGTGCTTGAATTTCTCTACATGCTGCTGGAGGTAGTTTCTCAATTCGGTTCTTTAACTTTCTGGTGTTTGATCCATTGATTCAACTCTTCATTGTCACTCCAAAACACCTTAAACTTATTGATTTTATCTTCTTCCTCATGCTCCAATGTTTGGCTCTTGATATTCACTTCAAAAACTCTATTTACTTGTCGATTTCGCCAAGTTGTTGCTCTTTCCGTCCATTCTTCTCCAATTGCTATTAAACAGGTCCAAAACTGAAATATGAAGATTAAAACACAAAATTAAGTAATAATTCAATAAAATGACGGAATAAAAAACTTAGTTTAAAGGTCCTAATAAGTGCACAAAATGCACTTATCACCTTTCCAGGGCATTGATCCTCCAAGTATGGAACTAGAAGGTAACATATGTATATATTTATGGTTTTTCCTTAGGTCGTATCATTGGTCTTTAATTCACCATTGTTTATTCTTTGCAGAAACACCAATCGATTTGCCCGTTGTGAAAGAACTAACTCGTCCAGATAAAGAAGAATCTTCACAAGCGGTTGGATCGCCAAGTGATATACTTCAATCTTCCTCGTCCAAAGTTACTGTTGAGGTAGCCTTTATTTTATCCTCTATGCGCACTTTGCTTAGTGTAATGAAAATGCTAAGTAATTGCACTTTTTCTTTACAGGATGCTGATGCCATTTTACGCTACATTCAGGATTTATTCACATCTTGAGAACAAGTTAAGGCAGGTCATGCCGCTCGTTCTTCTTCGGCAAGTCGTCCTTCAGCTGCATCTACTACGTTTTCCATAGAAAATATGAACATTCTCAAACATGCAGTACTTGAGTATACCTCCTTCATGGACATGGATATAGTTAATACTAGTGCTACTGGCCAACGGGACAAATTTGAGCGCCTAAGCAATCAAATGGCCCAAGTACTTGAGCTTCCTTCACTCAAACTCCCAGTTGACATTAAATTGTCTTTGAAGATCATCCATTAGGAAATAAGCTCTCTGCTAGCCAAAAATGTGGAATTGAAGGCCAAGAAGACTCAATATGTTAGCATTGTGAATGAAAAAGAGTCTTTACATTATGAAATTGAGAAAGCTAAAAGCAGCTTAAATGAAATCTCCTCTGATGTCATGGTTGAAGACTCCTTGACGATGAATTTGGCTACTCAGATAAAGGAGCTCCAGGCTATAATGGACGATTGCAAGGCTAGATTGGCTGCTAAGAAATGTAACGCCTCCTAGGAAGTTGAACGAACCAAATCTTTGCTTGAACGTTATTCAAATCTAGAAGTTGATGAAGAAATCATGGCTGAATTATCCACTGCTTCTATCGACCAGCGCGACGAATGGGAAAAGCTTAGGGAGCAGATGCGCTCCATTTGGGAGAAGTTATAATTAAGATGTTAACGTCTTAATCTTTTGTAGGACGATCTCTTCCTTCATTTTGCTTTATTTTATTCAATTTTGTGATGGAAGCCAATTTCTATAAATGTAATGGTAGCCAATTTTATTAATGAAATGAGTATTTTGTTCACTTGCATAATAGCTGTGTACATTAAATTTCTAATTGTTCAAAATCCAGACTGAAGGAACATACTTCTTTAAGTATTTACCGTTAATAAACCTCATGTGCCTTGTATTATCCAAATCCTCTAATTGGTACGCTCCATTAGGCAACACATTCTTCACTATGTATGGTCCTTCCAAATTAGGCGACCATTTTCCATACTTTGGATCCTTGCTATCCAAAGGGAGTATTGTCTCCCAAACTAAATCGCCCACACTAAAAAATTTGGCTATGGCCTTTTTGTTGTAGTATGTAGCCATTTTCCTTTTTTGAACTTGCAATTTATCTAGGACGTCCAACTTTTGTTTGTCCAATTCTAATAAATTTTGGGCAAGCAATTCTGTATGTTCGTCATCACTTAAACTATTTTGCAAGCATACTCTAATCGATTGTACGTTAATTTCCATAGGCAACATTGCCTCTTGCCCATAAGTAAGTTGAAAAGGAGTTACTTTAGTGCTCGAACGTGGAGATGTTCTATAAGCCCATAATGCTCTATTTAAACATTCATGCCAATTTCTGGCATTTTCGTTTATCATTTTCCTCATGATATTTTTCAAAATCTTATTAGAAGATTCCGCTTGATCGTTAGACTGGGCATAATAAGGCGTAGAGTTTACCAACTTAACTCCAAATTCGCTCAAAAATTCCTTCACTTGATCTCTATTTAAAGAAGTTCCGTAATCCATCATTAAAGTTTGCGGTATCCCAAATCTATAAATAATGTGATCACGAATGAATTCTGTGATATTCCTCTGAAAGATCTCCTTTAAGGGGTATCGCTTCCACCCATTTGGTGAAAAAATCTGTAGCAATTATTACAAATGTGTGTTGCTTGGACAATGGAGGATAAATTTTTCCTATCAGATCTATCGCCCAACTTTTAAATGGCTAAGGCTTAATAATAGGTGCCATTTCTCTTGCTGGCATTCTTTGAATTGGGCCGTGTTTTTGGCATTCTAAACAACTTTTAGCATATTGAACGCACAATTCACCTATCTTAGGCCAAAAATATGCACTCCTAACAATTAACCACCTCATTCTTTGGCCAGCTTGATGAGCCCTACATATTCCTTCATGCACTTCGGCCATAATTACTTTTGCTTCTTGTAAATTTACGCATTTTAATAGCACACCGTCTGAGCGTTTCTTGTATAACTCCTCATTTATCAGTACGTAATTCAATAAGCATAATTTCACTTTCCTATTATTATTCTTATCAGGTTCTTTCAAGAACCTTCTTATTTCTTCTCTCCAATCTATTACATCTCCATTTTGTATGCAATGAACATCAATCTTTAACGCCCTCCGTTGTACTACGGGTAATATCACTCCATATTCGCTAGTAGAATCCAAATTTAACATCTTTGAATAGCCCGAAGCTATTTGGGCTAGCTTATTTGCTAATTCGTTATACATTCTATTAACGTATTGAAGTTCCACTTGATCAAATTCTTTCAACAATTCCTAGGCGATGTCGTATTGGCTTATGACAGAATTACTTTGGCATTTAAAATCACCAATCAATTGATAAATCACTAATTGGGAATCGCCTTTGATGACTACATTTTTTGTTCCCAACTCCAATAATAGTTTTAATCCTACAATTTAAAGTAAGAGGAGGTTGCACATAAATTGGAGTTTGATGGACTGAGAAAGGAAAAAAGGAGGGAATTGAATTCAAATTGTAAAAGAAGGTAAAAACGTCCCTATTGGACATATCAACAGGGGCTAATTGGTTGATAATCTTCCCATAGCAACTAACTGACTGAGGAGGGGTTGAAGGGGTACCAAACTGTAGAAAGTATGCTCTCAACCACAATTGAGCGAGCCAGAGAGGCCCTCTACCAATAGGAGATGTATTAGTCCTCAGTTGGAACTGAAGATAAGCCATACCTCTATAAAAATCGGCCAAAAATAATGAACAAAGGTTTAGAGACCTACCATATGCCAATTCATGTGCAATGGGCAAATAGGCCATAGAAGATTTGAGACTAGGCACACAAAGGACATACTTACATAGCCAGACCTGAAGGAAAGCCATACGCTCTGAGTGTTTATTGTATAACTCCTCATCTATCAGCACGTAATTCAATGAGCATAATTTCACTTTCCTATTATTCTTCTTATCAGGTTCTTTCAAGAACCTTCTTATTTCTTCTCTCCAATCTATTACATCTCCATTTTGTATGCAATGAACATCAATATTTTTCGCCCTCTGTTGTACTACGAGCAATATCACTCTATATTTGCAAGTAGAATCTAAATTTAGCATCTTTGAATAGCCCGAAGCTATTTGGGCTAGCTTATTTGCTAAGTCGTTATACATTCTGTTAACGTATTGAAGTTCCACTTGATCAAATTCTTCCAACAATTCCTGGGCGATGTCATATTGGCTTATGACATAATTACTTTGGCATTTAAAATCACCAATCAATTGATAAATCACTAATTGGGAATCACCCCTGATGACTACATTTTTCGTTCCCAACTCCAATAATAGTTCTAATCGTACAATCAACGCTTCGTACTCAGCTTGATTGTTGGTACATATTTCATCCAGAGTAAAAGCCAATTTATAATAAACCCCCAATGGATTTATTAGTACTACTCCTACTCCTGCACCCCAGCAGTTTTCAATCCGTCAAAGTATAAAACCCAGGGTTTTAATTCAAATGAGTTAACTTCTAACTCAATTTCTTTAGGTACATCTAAGCATGGATGATTAGCCAAAAAATTAGCGAATACTTGATTTTTAACAGCTTTTTGGGGTATATATTGTATCTCAAACTCTGACAGTGCTAAAGACCAAAGACTAATCCTTTGATGTAAAATAGGGCGAGAGAACATGTACTTAACTAAATTCACTTTAGAAACTAAATAAACAGTTATAGGCCGCAGATAAGCCCTTAGTTTCGTACATGTAAAATATAAAGCAAGACATAATTTTTCGTTAGCAGAATAATTACATTCACATTTTGTTAACTGTCTACTGAGATAATATATTGCCCTCTCGTCCCCAAATTGATCTTCTTGAGCGACCATTCCAGCTATTGACTCTTGTTCAGCCGATATGTACACCTTGATTGGCTGTCCTTGGATAGGTGAAACTAGCACTGGTGGACATGATAAATATGTCTTCAAGCTCTCAAAAGCCTTTTGATGCTCTTCATTCTAGATGAATTCGTCCTGATTTTTCATCTTCAAAAGAGGCGAAAAAGCTTTTATTCGCCCTGCACAATTAGAGATAAAACGTCTTAAAAAGTTCACTTGACCCAGAAACCTTTGCAATTCTTTCTTTTTACTATGTGGTTTAACCTCTAGGATGGCTTTTACTTTATTTTTATCAAGTTCAATTCCTCTTTTGTGTACCAAAAAACTGAGGAAATTTCCCGCATTAATGCCAAATGCACACTTCAAAGGGTTTAATTTTAACTTATGTTGTCTCATTCGCTCAAACGAACGTTTCAATTGTTGAAGATGGTCTTCTTATTTAAGTGATTTGATCACTATATCATCAACATAAACTTCAACAAATTCGCCTATCATATCATGAAAAATCAAATTCATTGCCATTTGATAAGTAGCTCCTGCATTCTTTAAACTAAAAGACATAACTACCCATTCAAAACATCCTAAAGCACCAGGGCATCTAAAGGCAGTTTTGTGTACATCTTCTTCAGCTATATAGATTTGATTATATCCTGAATATCCATTCATAAAAGAATACATTACATGTCCGGCAGTTGAATTGACTAAGGAATCCACCGTTGGTATTGGATATTCATCTTTAGGCGTTGCTAGATTCAAATTTCTAAAATCTATGCATACCCTAATTCTACCATTTTTCTTCAACACAGGCATGATGTTTGATAACCACTCAACATATCTGGCTATCCAAATAAAACCCACCTTTAACAATTGTTCTATTTCTTTCTTTACTTCAGGCAACACATTAGGGGCAAAACTCCTAGGAGGTTGTTTATGAGGTTTAAAATTCAATTTAGTTGGTAATCTATGTTCTACCAAACTTTTATCTAAACCAGGCATGTGCTCATATTTCCAAACAAAACAATCTTTGTATTCTTTTAACAAAGCAATTAATTTGTCACTTACCTCTTTGCTAAGCATTTAGCAGACAAACGATGGGCAATCTTCTCTCCTATCACCAATGTTCACCTTTACCAAAGGATCTTGTGCTTGAGCATGCTCGGGTTTTGTGATCCCCATCACTTCATCATCCAGATTTTTTGTAGTCATCACTTCTTCTTATAAACAATTCACCTTGTTAATCTCTCGGCTGATACTCTGCTCTAACTCGAACACTGCTAATTTGTTCTTTAATGTCATTAATGCTGCTTCTTCTTTCATTTTTTTCCTACATTCTTTATTGAAAGCCATTAATTTGGCTTTGAAGGCCTGAAAATTGGCCATATTCTTTAACGCTCTTTGATTGTATTTTTGCCAATTACTGGTTCTTCAAGGGCCACTATGTTTGGCCTCATTTGATTAAACATTTCAGTAAGTGCATCTATTGAAAATGGTTTTTCACTTTGTGCGACGATCTGAGTTTCTTCTCTATCTTGGACTACTCTGATAGGTCTATAATTTCCTTCATACATGAACCTCTCTACTGAGTTTATTTCTGCGATAAAGGGCATATGATCTGCCTGCACCACTTCTGCTTCACCTTTATTGTTCCAGAAAACCAGGCACTGATGGAGCTACAAAGGTATACAACGACTTCCATGAATCCAATCTCTTCTTAATAGTACATTGTAGCTAGTAGGACCATCTATTACAAAGAAGACTGTAGTCTTAGTAGTAGTTCCCGCCGTTATGTCTAATGGCATGACGCCTTTTGCTGAAGTTGCTCTTCTATTGAAACTCGTGAGAATGACTTCTGTTGGGATCATATCACCCTCTGTCTTTGCAAATTTCCTCATCATCCTGGATGGGATAGTATTTATAGCTGCCTCATTGTCAATGAGAACTTTGGCTACTGGAATGCCATTGACTAAAGCCTTCACATATAATGACCTTAGGTGTTTAGTTAATTTTACAGTAAGTCTCCTAAAGATGACCTTTTTGGCCGCATCTATCATCACTTCTTGCTTGTCTTCTATGGAATCAATTTCTTGCGTCAGGTTTACGTGCAATATTTCGCACTGATCTTCTGCATTTTGAATTTCTTTATTACTTTTCTCTTGTGCTTCCTCTTCGGTCACCCAACCTGTAGGGGGTGGCAATATCCTTGGAGGTGATCCGTATTTCTCAGAGCGTGGCACTCTCACTTTCCTCTTAGGTGTTCCATATAATACGTAATAATCAAAAGATCGTCCAGATGGTTCGCCCAACAAATCTACCTCTCAGACACCTTCTTGATACAGCTGCTTCAATAGATTATTACATGAGACTCCCCTTCTTCTTCTTTCCATTTTCAGGTCAATTTCTTCTTCAATATCAGTCATACCACCATCCCCTTCTTCCTCATACACGTCTCGAGATGTTTGACCAATTCCTTCTCCACATTCCAACGTGCATGTTTCTTCTTCATTATCTTCCTTTTCTACCTCTTCATTTTCTTTACTTTTGAACTTGTTGGCTAGTAAATAATTATTAGCCAAAACTGGAGGCAAAGTACCAAATTGAATAGTAATGGATTGCCCTGGATCATCCTCATTTTGATCTTTCTTACTTCGTTCAAATTTTGACCTCCCAGAAGAACTTTCTAGTAATTTTTCCATTGATTCACCCATACTGTCTTCCTTCGTATCCTTGAGAACGTCTTGTTAGCCACCTTGAGTAAATTAGGCATTTTAGGACGTGCTATCCCCTGCTGTTGCCTCATCATTCGTCCATAATTCTTCTGATAACGCCTTTGTTACGTCCTGGTCATTTCATTAAAGGGTACCACCCTTCCTGCACTATACTGGAATGAATGCCATACATTTGATTGACGAGGTTGTGGTCTGAACATTCTACTATCGTGCATTGGTCTAAATTCTCTCTCAAAAGGTGGTTTCCCATAAAATCGTACGTTTCGTCCTCCAATAGGCTAGATGTTTGGAACTACACTAGGACGATGATGATGTCCCCATGCTCCTGTTTTTTCCACATTCTCATTCACTTTTCTTTTACATCTAGCACACAAGATTCTTTCATCTCTTTTAACTTCCTTTCCTTTAAGATGTTCAAAAACACTAGGATGCGGCTCAGGGTCTTCCTCTCCATCATCTAGTACCAATTTGAACTTTGGTAAACCACTTTTGAAACCAGTTGTTATTATATTTATCCCAAGTGGCTTTGGGAAAGGGTTTTCGTCCACTGCCATCTTCTTCTTAGCCTCAAAAGTGATTCGCCCTGATTCGATGGCATCCTGTAATACATGACGAAAAACCAAACAATTATTAGTCGTATGAGACCATGTATTGTGCCATTTACAATATTTTTTATCCTTAATTTGTTCAGGATTTGGCAATTTATGCTTATTGCTCAGTTTTATTTGTTTGTCCTTATACAATTTATCAAATATGATATCAGCTTTGGCCAAGTCAAATGAGAATATTCTAGCCTTTTTGTTTTCATCCCTCATAGGCTCATTTTTGACCGATATTCCTGATTTGACCATTAAAGGACAAGCATATGCATCTCTTTTAACTAATTCAGCCAAACATACTTCGGTCTGATCATAATATTCATCAACAATATGAACATCAAAATTTGAGTCTCTATAATAAGTCTCTTTGCTGGAAATTTTATTTGTTCTTCTTCTCTTATTAAACGTTCATACCTAATCACATTGGCCGTCAACTGAAAAAGGTTAGAAAATTCCTGTTCTGAAACTTCTTTTTTAAGTCAAAGCTTAAACAACTTTGAGCGATTTTAACAAATTCCTTTTCAGGTAAAGGTACAAAACATTTGCTCCTAGCTGTTTTAAACCTTTGAAGAAAAACTTCTGCCCATTCATTCGGCATTTGACGTAAATTTGCCAAATCGGCCAAAGTAACTTTAGATTCAGTTTTATAAAACTAAGCGTGGAACAATTGTTCCAATTGTTGCCACGTCCAAATAGAATTTGCTGGCAAATTAATGAACCATGAGAAAGCTACCCCTGTTAATGAACTAGGAAACAATCTCATTTTGTAATAATCAGTTACTTCACCATAATGTAATGTGAATCACCCTATATGTTCCAGCGTAGAGACTTCTCCCAGGCTAGTAAATAATGAAAACTCTGGTACTTTGTATCTTCTAGGCCATGGGTATGCCTGATCTACCCACTCAGGATACGGCTTCTTATAGGTCGGCCTAATAAAAAGATGCATCCCAAAAGCCATCGAATCTTGCATTATCTCTTTGATTTTGTTTCTCAACAACACGTTGGGATCATATGTGACACCTATATGTTAGTTTACTGGTGGTATCACTAGAGGCCTATTATTTGGCCCTGGATTTATGGCAAAATTACTATTATTTAAGACATTATTGCCATTAACTTGAACATTTTCTCCATCGTTAACACGTGTGGCGTTTTGTCCAATATTTTGGATATTTTCTCTTGCATTCGGGTTACCCCCCAGGTTTGATGCTCCATTACCATTACCCAAATTTGCCATTCCACTATCCCCTGAATTTGACGTCAATAGTACAAAAGATGGTTCTATTCCCTAATTTGGACTCGAGACTGGGGAGTTATGCCCCACAATCGTTCTGGCTTGGAAGTGATTTCCTATACTTGGCAAATTTGGTTGGCAAATCTGGCCCACTAACTTATTCACAAGTTCATTTAAAGTACCTAGTTGTTTGGCCATATTATCATAGTGTGTATTTTCATTTTGAGTAAACTTTTCCATATTATGAACATTTTGCAGATTTATTTGTCCAACAACATCTTGTGTGAGTTCACCAAGTAGTGCACGCATGGTTCGAGGACTCAATTCTATCATTGGCTCATAACGACTTTGATTCTATTCTTCTGTTCCCAAAGTATTTTACTGCTCCTCATATCGCTCGATCACATACTGGACTAATCGTTAGCTTGCTGGCTCCTTATCTGAATTCTTATGGGGCATATTATTTTACTTCTTGTATCTTCGAACACCAAAGCGGTCCCACTGGGCGTGCCAAATTGTTTCGCGCAGAAATGAACTTTCACTAATAATTAAAAGGATTCAGATGATGTGTAAAGAACAACAACCTTTTGAGACAAAGTTCCAACAAGGGGTGCTTTATTTATGAAGATTACAATTCTAAGAAAAGAAGAAAAACGAAACGCCTCCAAGGGGCACAAGCACACGAAAATGCAAAGTACGTAAATCTTATAAGAACATTAAAAGGAAATGAAATTACATAGTTCTCGGTTTTTTTAGAGTGATTGATCAGAGCTGTCTTTACATTCTCTTTTCTTTTTTATACTCCCTTAACGGTTTTCTTCAATTTTGTATCGAAATTGATTGTCGCCCAGTAACTACCCACTTTCTCCATAATGGATGATTTATCAGAAACTGCTGTATTAACTGCTGCCATTACTTTCATAGTTCAACCATTTGTAACTTCTTGGATCGTGAAATGTGGAGATGTGATAAGATGATCAGTAACTGTCTAATAGCCATTTCTTTAAGTGATGATGGGACGTTTCACTCGCCCAGATCTTGGGCGTTTTCTAAGCTTGAGCGATGTTGGACCCTTACTCAATAAAATTTGTCTTGGACCTATGGGTTCACTTGGACTCCTTCTTTGGACTCCTTAACTGGGCCTTATTTCTGTATGTCAACAGATGTATTTTCCATCATAGAACTTGTGTTTAAGCGATTTTTGTAGTAGGTTTAGTTAGATGTTTAAACCCGTCCTCATTTACTTCTAATAAAATTGTCAAGTTGTAATTGGGAAGTCATGCTAGTGGCTGAAAACATATTTCCATCTTTTTCATGGTTACTCAAATTTGCACCGCAGAATGTAATATTCATAATATTTGACAAGGCTAGTTGGGTTTGATAGTCCATTGAGTTTTCTATCCATAGAACTTGGAATCACATCGAACAGAGGCTTATAGAATTTATTATAGCTTTTTCCTTCGACTACGACTGGTATACTCGAGAGCAGTTTTCCTTCTTGAATGAAAAATAATTTTGACAACCTAAATGAACGAGTTAGATTGCAAAATTTTACTATATTAGGCATAAATTAGTAATTGAGTCAATTTACGAACTTAGTAATTTTTGGAGTTACATTGATGGGTCAAATAATGTTTTGGTGACAAACTATGCGTCTTGAAAAAAATTGAACTTCAAAATTTTTATGGACTTTGCTTGTGAATTATGAAATGGAATACAAATGACATGTAACTAAGTTAACGGTCCAAATTCATAGAACTTGGGGGTTACACAAGAGCTTTTGGAGCTTTTGGACAACAACTTTATCTGACCATGTGTATCGTAGTGAGGAGCTCTGGTATTGTTTGTCAAGAAGAAATATGGTACTATGAGGATGTGCATAGTTTATTGTGAACTAAACAAGCTTAATATTACGAACAAGTACCTACTCTCTAGAATAGAAGACTTGTTTGCTGACTTGGCTTGTCTAGATAGGTTTTATTGGATATGTAGTTACTGGCCAAAGAAATGAAGTGAACCCAACTAAAGTAGAAGCGGTAACTAACTGGAACATACCCGCGAATGTTGGTGAAGTTCATAGTTTTCTAGGATTAGCCGGCTACTATTGGCGTTTTATCAAAAGTTTCTCAAAGATAGCAACATTGATGCCGCAATTGACCAGGAAAGGGATAAAGTTTTAGTGGTTAGACAAATGTCAACTGAGCTTCCAAGAACTAAAACAAGAATTAGTCATAGCTCCAGTGTTGACTTAACCCGAAAGATCATACGAGTTTTTCATTTACAGTGATACATCCAAGTAGGGTGTATGATGTGTTTTGATACAACATGAAAGGTGATTGCATATGCTTCAAGGCAATTGAAACAGTACGAGTAGAATTGTAACACCCTGAATCTTCAGTTAAGTTGAGAATTTCATTTAACACTTAAATTATAATTTTACGTGTTACTAGAAGGTCTAAGTCCAATAAAGGTCCAATCAAAGTCCAATAATGAGAAAGAAAGTCCAATTAAACTTAATTGAAGTTTTTTATTTTATTTATCAAATAATTTCTAAAATTTATTTTAAAAAGTCCAATTAAACTTAATTGAAGTTTTTTATTTTATTTATCAAATAATTTCTAAAATTTATTTTAAAAAGAATAAGAAAAAGATTAAAATGGAAAAAAGATTTTTGAAGACAATATAATTAAATTCAACCAATGAATGAATATAAATGTTAAGTCTTGGAAATCAAGAAATTTAATTAAGTTTGAGAAACTTACCATATTCCAAAACGAAAACCTTCCCATAGATACATGCAAGAAAATTCTCCCGTTCTCTCCTTCCATGAACCAATGCACAAAAGAAAGGAAAACTTCTCAAAACCCTTACATTGACTCTCCAATTTCGCACCTCTCCTTCTATATAGAGGTGACAAAACAGACCCGGCCCATATAACCCAAATTTTGGGTTGAACTGGCCCCGGTCCGAACAAAACTGGACTATATGGTTGGGCCCGACTAGCCCGTAAATTTTTTTTTGCTCCTTGACACTAATCACTCATTTTGTGAATAACCTCAATACATAATCCAAATAATATCAATCTAAAATAGCATAAGCCCATGTCTCCAACTTAAATTATCTTTTTTTTTTGAAACATTAGTCCAAGAATCCCAAGCTCCAATATAAAATTGTTTAGAATTAATTAAAATTTAGTTTAATTCAAGTATCACACCAAATTATGTTTGGTGTGACAATTAAATTATTTATTTTAAATTCACTTATAAATAAATTTTTAATTTAAGCAAAACATGCTTATATCTCAAAGCAATAAGACTAGCATACTTTTACTATTTATGTTTTAGATAAAGGTGTCAAGAAATAGTTTACAATTAACAAAAAATATATTATTATTTTGAAAGAAAATTGATGTTTATCGATTGATTAATACATGAGAGTCTCAATTTTATAAATTAATTTCTTTAAAAATCTCTTTCTCTCTCTCTCTCTCTCTCTCTCTCTATATATATATATATATATATATATATATATATATATATATATATATATATATATATATATATGTATGTATGTATGTATGTATGTATGTATCCGACTTGTGCAATTGCATTCTCTATTAGCATATGTAGTTAATTAAGAAAGGATTACAATATTTAATGCTATTAGGCATTGAAAAATTTAGAACAAAAGCTTGCTTTAATTTGGCACCTTAGTTCTTGAAAAGTTAGTAATATTAATGATCAATACTCTATATTATTGACATAATTTGGTATGTCAAATTGAACATGAGTACTAAGATTATATTTGATACAATGTATTAGATTGTATAAAAAAATTATTTAAAAAAAATATAATAAAATTAAGACCAGTTGGCCCTGGGATGGGTTTTGGGCTAAATTGGGTGGGTGGGTGGCATATTTCCGCCAACACAAAACTAGGTCAATGGCCCGTCCGGCTTCAAGTGTGGCCCTATTCTCCCGACCCGTTTGCTAGCTCTATTCCTATACATATACCACGCCTCCCTCCCACTCTCTCCCTCTCTAGGCCACAACACACACATAATTTTTCTCTCAAGCAACGTAAGAAAGAAGAAAGAAAGAGCAAGAGTAGAAGAAAAACAAGAACCAAGAAGAAAGAAAGATAAAATTACTAGTTTTCCTCAAGATTTGAAACCCTATTGTACAAGTGGTATTCATCCTCTTTCAAAATGCATACATATGGCTTAATTGATATGCTAAAGAATGATGCTTTGAGAATTGTATGGCCATCTGGGTAGATAGAAGTTTATTCCACATTTGGAATGGACAAGAAAGAAGTTTAATCTACATTAGAATAGACAAGAAATAAAGAATATGGGTTTGGTTCTTCAGGGATTGAACAAAGAAAAAATTATGGGTCTTGAACCTTTGAGCACTAGATTTAGAGAATGTAAAGTTTACTTTGAATTGGGATTACACATAATATTTTACGTTCCTATTGAGTCAGAGATTGAGACATTCATGATGGTGTGGAGAAGCCTTGGGAATAAAGAAGATTTGTAAGACATTGATTGACATTTTGATAAGTTTTCACTTTTTAATTGTTGCTGAATTTTAAAGAGATTGATTGATATTATGAATTTCTACTCTTCTTTGATGTTTAATAACTCTTTTAGAGGATTCTCATGTTAGAAATCAATTTATACGTTAATAGATGATGATTGAATGAATTTGAGTTTAAACAGTGAATTTATTTAGAATTTTCAACAAGCAGGTGTAACTTCAAATGGATGTCCCGAGTTTTGTATTTAGCAATGGGTAATTTGTAATTTTGGTCCCCAATCTTTCAAATCTGTTACCAATCTAACTCCAACTAATTTGTTTAGCACCAGACATCCCCAACCTTTCAATTTGTTACAAATCATATCCCTATTGACATATTTTGATAGTTTTGCCCTCCTCTTTAAATAAACAAAAATAGAAAAAGCCTAAAAACAATAAAATAAAATAAAATTGTAAATAAAGTCCCATAACTTTTAAAAAGTACAAAATAACTTCATCTTCCCAAAAAAATCCGTCCTTTTTATGTTGAATCCAATCTCTAACCTCGATTAATCCTCTATATTTTTGTTTGTTTATGCACATAATCTCATCGTAATCTGGCCATATTAATCCAAATTATAATTAAGTCATTAAACTCATTAATCTAATTGCATCTTCAAAGTCAATTCTACACCCATTTATGCATAAATCTTTCATATTCTCCAAAATATGGAACAAAATCTGAATTTTTTTCCACCCTTCTATGTTTTAACACATTTTTTCTTTGTCAATGGTTTTCATTTTATCACACCCAACAATCATTTTCTCATTTTCTCATGTAAAGTCTCGTGTCAAACTTCCATCTTCGAGAACCCACTTTACTTCACTGCCTAACAAGAAAAAAATTCAATTAAAGAAAGAGTCTTTACTTACAATTCCAACCTTCCTCGTCTAGACCTTATACGTACCTCTGTAATAAGGGCCTCATCAAATGATTTTCTTGAATCAATTGATAAGAATGAAGGAAAATTTCTACTGGGCTCTAAGGAAAAGCCAGTGAAATACCTATTATGGGTGCTATTATGAGAATTTGTTTTCCTTGGTTTGTATGCATTTTCTGGGGATGCTAAAGATGCTATAGATTCTATTAGAGCTTTGGGCTTTGGTGTGAAGGTTGCTAATGCACTGTGGGCTTCGGGATGGCCCGATGAGGCTGTTGATTTTGCTATGGCTACACTTCCTGTTGCGGCGGTTACGGTGGAGGAGGGGGTTGAAGGCAGAGGTTTATAGGTTGATTGATTGATTGGATTGCTCAATTATAACATCATGAATGGTGGTGATTGATTGCTCATCTCATGGCTGGGTTGCTGGATTTTCCATCTCATGGTTGGATGGTGGTGATTTGGCCATGGGTGGGTAGGTTTTTGGGGAAGATAGAGTTATTTTGTATTTTTTAAAAGTTATAGGACTTCATTTGTTAAACAAATTAGGAATATCGATCTTCATAATTAAATTGTGTTATTAAATTCAATAATTTGAGTTAAAGGAGATTCATATAAGTGGATTTAGGTTCCTAGTACAATTTTCTTTCTCATATTCAAAGTAATTTGGCATAAACTCTATCTTTTATTTGTTTAAATTATAATTAGTTAATTATTTTTAGTTAATATTTTAATTAGTTCTTAGTCACACAATCTTTAAAAGTTAAATTGATTCGGTTAAGGTTAATTTACTTGTGTAGAGCTATCTAAATCCCTGTGGGTACGATACTTGGATACTCAAATCTATTATATTACTTGTGCGACCAGTACACTTGCGATACAAAATAAATTGCTAACAAGTTTTTTGGCGCCGTTGCCAAAGATTTTATTTTAGTTTTGTTTTAATTATTTTAGCACTAATTCAAACTTTATTATTTTATTATTTTTCAGTTTATTTCAGTGTTTGGATGGTTTCTTTTTCAGGTCTTTGTATGTGAAGTGTGAGACACGATTCTCTAATATAAGCTGATCCAGAGATTGTTCACACTTTCTATCGTAGTTAAAGAAAAGCAAGAAAGACACACAAAAAGACCAAAAACAGTACGACACAATGAATAACAACGAGATTGCTCCAACCGAATGGGAAAATAATGAAGAAAATATGCTAGTTAAAGATTTTATGACTCCGCAGATCATCTAGAACCAATCTAGCATTGTCTACCCACCTTTTAGGCAGCTGAACTTTCAGTTGAAGATCAATGTAATTCATCTTTTTCAGAATGGGCATCAGTTCTATGGCAGGGCTGACAAGAATCCACATACACATGTTTTTTGATTCTTGGAAATGTGCCAACATTTCAAATATCAATGAATCTCAGACGACGCCATTCAGCTACGTTTGTTCCCACATGACAAAGCTCTTAAGTGGTTGGACTCACAACCGATTGCCAACATCACCACTTGGTATGATTTAGCCCAAACGTTTTGCACAAAATTCTTTCCACCGGTCAAGATTACAAAGGTGAAGCATGACATATCAATATTTCAACAGGCAGAATCCTAATCCTTCAATAAGACATGGAACAGATTCAAAAATATGCTAAGGGGGTACCCTCATCATGGCATTAGTAAGGGCTTACAAGTTCAGTATTTTTATGCAGGACTACTTCCTTCTTGTAAAAGTGCCCTCATCATGGCATTAGTAAGAGCCTACAAGTTTAGTATTTTTATGCAAGACTACTTTCTTCTTGTGTAATCATGGTAGATTCTTCATCAAATAGTTCACTATTCTTTAAAACCAATGCTGAAGCCTTGGAGTTGTTGGAGAAAATGGCTACCACCACTGCCATGTGGGCATCAGACCGAGCTATACACAAGAGAACTACAGGGGTACATGAAGTAGACACTTTCACTATATTATATGCAAAAATAGACTCATTGGCACACAAAGTAGAGAGTATATCACATTCAGTCAATGCAATGCAAGTGAAGATATCAACTTGTGAAGAATGTGGGGGCAAACCACATCACATCAGAATGCCCTATTCTATCACAGAAAGCCGAATATGTTCAAGGTGGTCAATACCAGCAAAATAATCCATTCTCTAATACATTTAATCCATGTTTGCGTAATCATCCAAATTTTTCTTGGAGGGATAATCAGAATAACAACAGACCACATGGTTTTCAGTTTTAGCAGCCAAAAAAGAGATTTTCATTGGAAGATATATTTGGTAAGTTTGTGGAAAAACTGAGCATTACATGGAAGCAAATAATCAGTTTATGAGGAGGACAGAGACCACTCTCCAAAATCAGAACGCTTCAATAAGAATTTAGAGACACAGATGGGTCAGATGGTAGTTGCTATGTCAAGTAGACTACAGGGTACCTTGCCAAGCTACATCGAGGTCAACCCAGAGAGCAAGTACATGTAATAACAACTAGAAGTGGAGTGCAGCTCCCTGAGTTACATGCAAAAAATCCAATCAAGAAAAAACAAGTTTTTGAAGAGCAGGACGAAGAAGTAACTCTAGATATGTAGACTAATCATGAACAAGTGGCAGACCATGACAAAACAAAAGCTCCAGAGCCAATCAAAAAATATGAACCTCCTATCCCTTTCCCACAGAGGTTAAATTCACAGAAGAAGAAGCAGGATAAACAGTGTGCATAATTTCTTGATAATGTAAGGAAGCTGTATATTAACATACCGTTTGTCAAGGCCCTGACTCAAATGCCCAACTACGCCAAGTATATGAGACAACTGCTTACAAATAGGAAAAATTTGGGAGAAAGGGACACATTAAAACTTACATGAGAAGTAAGTGCTATAGTGGAGAAGTAACTACCAGATCAATTTAATGCCTCTTTCTATTTTTAGGTGATTAGGACATGGTGAAGCTAAATACGCAAAGTTCACTCTTCAGTTGGCTGACCGATCTATTAAAAAGCTGTTTGGGATGGTGGAAGATGTGGTGATGAGAGTAGAGAAGTTATTATTTCCCATTGACTTCATTATTCTTGATATGCTTGAGGATGCAGAAACTCCTATTATCTTGGGCCAGCCCTTCTTAGCTACTTCGGATGCTCTCATTGATGTTTTACGAGGTGTATTGACATTGAGAGTTCAGCATGAAAGGGAGGTATTTCATATGTTTGGCAGAGATGATGCACCACCACCTCTTTCTTATTGGACAGGATATCAGGTTGAGACCTTGAAGAAATTCAAGAAAAACTTTCTTAAAAAGTTTTGGGAGACGAAGCCAACACTACATGTGAAAGATAATTGTAAACAGATGGTTCACATGCAAGAAGCTGACATTGGTGAACATGTGGTTGAAGTTGAAGAAAACATCTTTGATGGACAGATTATAGTTGTTAAATTGAAGATGAAGGACAAACCACATAACATGGAAAAGAAAATCAAGAAATTATTGGAGAGTGACACCTTCGATAATCTCGAGATCCCTTTTTATCCCACTTGAGCACCCAGAGAATAAGTCAAGCTAATGACTATAAATAAGCGCATAATGGGACACAACCATTTCTTATATCCTTATTAATTATTTTAGGTTAAATAATGCAGTACTTTTTTTAAAAAAATTGTTTATTATACTTGTAAAGCCTCACCATGTCAACCACAGATGCTCCACTCTACAAGGCACATGGATGATATCTATGACATCATCTTTCGGCCATGAGTCCCAACACAATACCCGAGGCCACTTCAGTTAATTTTAGCTAGTCTGTCTGATCAGTTCAGACTATCTTCTCCACATCTACCTCTGGAGAGAGTAACTGATCTCTTTCCTTCTATAATTGCTTATTTTTGCTATTACATTAGGGACAATATAATATTTTAGTTTGGGGTGGAGTAAGTATCAGGGTACTTAATGGATTATCTTTTATTTGCTTACTATCCGGGTCCATATACTGACATATTTGAATAAAAAATTTTTAAAAAATATATAATACAAAAAAACATTTGTCTAGTTATTTTTGAAAGGCTTGTCGCCAATGATGGTATATTTTTAGTTAGAATATTGGACAATACCTAAACTGCATTTTTACTTGAATACTTATCCATATTAGACTAAATTAATGAAGCACGTAGCCACTATTGACCTATCACTTATATGGGAACATGACGTGAGTGTATGTGTTGATATTGTTGACTTAGGATTGTTGTGAAAAATCTCGTTCCCAAATCTTTAAACTAGTAACCAAACTATTTGAGAATAGTTTGGGAGTGTTAAAATTAGTACGCGTGTTCATAGAATTTTGATGGTTCGGATTTTTTGGGTCTCATCGTTGGTTGAATAGGTTCTAGTCAAGAAATCTAAACCGGGCACTAATCAGTGCTGGGAATCGAATACCATACAGAAAGAAAGAAAGAAAGAAAGAAAAGGAGAAAGAAGAGTAAAATTACATCTTCACATCTCTTATAGCATGTGTGACTCGAGCAATTAGGCCTGCTTTGTGCCCTATGCTCGTCTGACTTGGGAGTCATCAGCTCAAAGCTTGCTACATAGGTCACATAGAAAGCTTACGGGAGAGAAGTATTGCAAACAAGATTTAAGAATGTGTACATTAGTTAAATAAATAAAAAGAGTTAAATGTTCTAGGTAAGGATTGCTGGGTTAGGACCTCAGAGACTAGAGATGAGAATTTAGAAATCGCTCACTATCTTAGTTATAAACTTCTAATTTTTGCCACTTTAATTGAAAAAAAGTATTGTATTGATCAATAGGAACCAAATTCGCTAGCACATCTCGGGATTGGAGAGAAAAGCATTATAAGTGTGATTTTTATGAGAGGTGTAAGGAAAGAATGACTACAAAGGGTTCGAGCTTATAAAAATATCAACAACACAATATTGGTAATGGTCTAATAAATGTGTAAGTTCAATATTTGGCCAATCACACACTCACTAAATATCGAGCATCAGATAAGTAATTTTTTTAATATCCTCCTAAAAGTGTTGCTTTATATTCGAACCTGAGGAATTTGGTAAGAAATTTAACATTGACTATGTTTTTGGTAATTCTCTTAGCTTAATTTAAATTTGTATTTTAGTTTTGTTTATGTTCGAGGACAAATAAATGTTTAGTTTGTGGGTGTTTGATAATTGTGCACTAATTTAGACTTTAAAACTAAACTTTTATCTCGTTATTTTATAGATTTTCTACTTAATTTAGTGTATTATTCTTTCTATTTTAGTATTCAACTCGTTTATAAGAATTGGAGAAGAATGGTCAGAAAGAACAACAATTTAATAAAATTGACCAGTAAATGAGAAGATATTGAGTTTTTGAAGTGAATATCAAGGGCCAAACATTAGAGGATGAGGAAGAAAATAAAATCAATAAGTTTAAGGTGTGTTGGAGTGACAATGAAGAGTTGAAGCAAATGATCAAACACTTGAATGCCAAAGAATCGAATTGAGAAATTACCTACTGAAGTATGATGAGAAATTAGAGCACAAATTTTCTATTAAAATCTACACAAGGCAAATGATATACCATTGGAAAGATAATTGAATTACGAGTTCAACACTTTTTACCGATCTCAATTTGGAGTTTCCCTATAAAAAGTTATAGCCGTTTGAAAAACAGCCGCGGAGGAAAACTCATGAAGCAGGGCGATCACCTAGCCTCATCCAATGGCAGCAGAGAAGAATTCATTGGCCTCGGTGATCGCTCGGATTTGTACTGGGAGATCGCCCAGTGGCTTTTTTGGCACAAGCGGGATTTTTTTCTTTTTGAGTTTGACTCCAATTAGGAAACCTTTTAGAACATGATTTTAATGATTTTTTAGGATCTTTTGGGACACAATGAGGATGCTATATATATGAGTTCTTAACCCAAAAATAGGGAGCCGAGTTTGACATAAAAACAAGAGAAGAAGCAAGAAACGAAGATTGAAGGAAGATCATGATTTATTCTTTTGAAGATTGAACGAAGATCAAGATCGATTCTTTTGGAATTTTCTCTTCTCCGGGTGATGGTTTTTATGTTTTCTTTTTATTTTCACCTTCTTAATATGTTAGGATAAATCCATTTAGTGCTAGGATCATGATGAAATTTGTATCATGAACCTTTAATTCTTCGAACCGAGTTTTTTTATATTCAAGCATATTTTTAATTTTGAATAATTGATAGTGATTTCTTTTTCTCTATAACTATATGCGCAATGGTTGTATGAGTTTTGTGGCTTATTTTACCATCGAGAGATTGATAATAAGTTAAACATAGTATCAATTGTCGTAGAGTTCGATGGAGGATAGAGATATACTGCTATACTTTAAGTGATCTTTAAGTATTTATAAATTTTAATGCATTCTTGTATGTTCACATCCATCATAGAGATATAGTCAGCTCACATATAGGGATATGTTTAATTCTACTAGAGAGAGATTGTTAAACAAATTAGGAATATTGATCTTCATAATTAAATTGTGTTATTAAATTCAATAGTTCAGGTTAAAGGAGATTGGTATAAGTAGATTCGGGATCCTAATACGCTTTTCTTTCTCATATTCAAAATAATTCGACATAAAATCTATTTTTTATTTGTTTTAATTATAATTAGTTAATTATTTTTAGTTAATATTTTAATTAGTTCTTAGTCACCCAATCTTTAAAAATTAAATTGATTCGGTTAAGGTTAATTTAATTATGTAGAGCTATCTAAATCCCTGTTGGTATGATAGTTGGACTCTCAAATCTATTATATTATTTGTGCAAATCATACACTTGCGGTACAAAATAAATTGCTAACTAGCTGCAAGGGAAGCCGTTGTAGAAGCAACCCAATTGGAAGCTCAGCAAATTCAGTAACATGAAGAAGAAGAAGACGAAGACGATGGAAATATGCCAATGGCTCAGTTCTTAACTCCGGCAGCAACTCCTGATTGTTCAAGCATAGTTTATCCTAATTTTGGTCAGCATGACTTTCAATTAAAGGCCGATCTGATTAATCTTTTCAGCAATAACCTGCAATTCTATGGAAAGGTGCATGAAAACCTGAATACCCATCTTTCCAGATTCGTATGGATGTTTGTAACTTTTAGTTTCAATGGGTGAATGATGATGCCATCAGACTTAGGCAACTTCCATACACATTGATGGATGGGGCTTTAGAATGGCTGAACTCAGAACCACATGCTAGTATCACCACCTGGGATTACTTAGTTAGAATATTCTATAACAAGTATTTTTCACTAGCTAAAGTAGCCAAGGTGAAGTTGGAAATCTCTACTTTTCAGCAACTAGATGGTAAAAGGTATCATGAAGCTTATGACAGATTCAAGGAGTTGCTCAGAAAATATCCAAATCATGGTATTAAAAAAGAATTACAGTTCTCATATTTTTAATCAATATCTTCAATCGAAATCAATAATGGACTTATCTACAAACGGGTCCATTATAAATAAAAATCAATAACACATATTTGAATTGATTGCAAATACACATACCACACTTTCATTTGATCGTGCCATTCAAAGAAAAGTAGCAGGTATATATGAGATTGACAATCAATCAGCTACTAATGCACAAATTGCTGCATTGACAAAGTATGTGGAACTCTTGGTCAAAACACAAACACGAGGAGTGAATGCAATCCAAGCAACTATGATGTACAAAAACTTTGGGGCTAATCACTCGACGTCAGATTGTATGTTATTGGCCTCTCCATATGAACATGTCAATTTTGTGCAGAATAATACACGTCAGCAGTATAGTCCTTATTCACAAACTTACAATCCAGGGTGGAAGCAACACTCAAATTTTAGATGGTCTAATAATCAGAATAATGGTAATACCAACAATACTTATCAAGAGAAAAGACCAAGTTTGGGGAATATGTTTCAACAATATATGCAAAAAAATGCTAAGTAATGGAGCGACATAATACAAATTATCAAAATCAACAGACGTCTATCAGAAAATTAGAGACTCAGATTGGTCAGTTAGCCTTGCAACTATCAGATAGAACTCTATGGACCTTGAGGAATTTCCACCAGTTTCTTACAAGAGAAGTAGATATTTTGAACCGCTTGGTGAGAGCCCACACAGACCAGTAGCATTAATAGAGAAGGCTCTTACTCTTGAGCTGAATCCATTGCCATCTTACGTACGATATTCATACCTAGGTGTATCTACTACTATCTCAGTAATCATTGCAAATGATATGATAGAATTGGAGAAAGAAAAATTGCTCAGAATACTGAAAGAACATAAAACAGCTATTGGATGGACCATTGCAGATATTCGAGGCATTAGTCCTTCTTTGTGTGTGCATAAAATTCTCATGGAGGAAAATTTTAAAGCATCAATGAAGAGCCATCGAAGATTGAATCCTACCTTGAAAGAAGTAGTCAGGGCTTAGGTACTTAAACTATTAGATGCAGGAATTATTTACTCAATCTTAGACAGTTCTTGTGTAAGCCCAGTCCATGTAGTGCCAAGAAAGGGAGAAATCACATTTGAGATGAATGATAACAACGATCTTATTCTGACACGACTTGTCACATGTTGGAGAGTATGCATTGACTACTGAAAGTTGAATAATGCCACAAGGAAAGGCTTGGCAGTCACTCACATTATTGTTTCTTGGATGGGTATTCGGGATACAATTAGACTCTTATTGCTCCAGAGGACCAAGAGAAAACTACATTCACATGTCCCTATGGGACCTTTGCCTTTAGAAGAATGCCCATTGGATTGTGTAATGCTCCTGCCACCTTTCAGCGTTGCATGATGGCCATATTCTCTGACATGGTTGAGCAATAAATTGAGGTATTTATAGATGATTTCTCAATTTTTAAAGATTCTTTTGATGTATTCAAGTGTTAAAAAGGTGTAAAGAAACTAATCTTGTACTTATTTGGGAAAATGCCACTTTATGGTGAAAGAAGGAATAGTTTTAGGGCACCAGATTTCAGCTCAAGAGATAAAGGTCGACAAAGCAAAAATACTGGTGATTGAGAAATTGCAGCCACCAAATTTAGTGATATGTGTTAGAAGTTTTCTTGGACATGCATGATTTTACAGGAGGTTCGTCCGTGATTTTTCAAAAATCACAAAGCCTCTTAGTAGCCTATTGGAGAAAGATGTGTCATTCCACTTTTCTGATGAGTGTTTCACCTCTTTTAACACTCTGAAAGAAAAATTGATAACTACATCATAGTTGCACTGGATTGGAGTCTTCCATTTGAGCTAATGCATGATGCTAGTGACTACGCAATGGGCACACTACTTGGGCAATGCAAAGAAAAAAGTCTTCATGTCATATATTATGCAAGCAGGACATTAACAGATGCACATATCAACTATGCAACAACTGAGAAATAGATGCTCGCTGTGGTTTTTGCCTTTGACAAATTCCATTCCTATCTCATTGGGTCAAATGTAATTGTCTACACTGACCATGCAGCTCTTAAGTATTTGTTTGGTAAGAAGGATGACAAGCCTAGATTGATTCAGTGGATATTATTGCTACAAGAATTTGACATTGAAATCTGTGATAAAATGGAGACAAAAAATAAAGTGGCACATCACTTATCAAAGCTGGAGCACGCATATACAGCTGATAATGTTGAAATAAATGGAGTGTTTCCAGATGAATAGATCTTGCAGATAGAGAATGCACCATGGTATGCTGACTTTGTCAATTATTTGGTCAGTCAAATTATCCCACCGGAATTCTCTTATCAATAGAAGAAAAAGCTTCTCCATGGAGTTAAATTTTACTTTTGGTATGAGCCTCATCTATACAGGAGAAGCCTAGATCAGATGATCAGGAGATGTGTTCCAGAAGAGATGAAATAGATATTAGCACGGGTCCACGCCTTGGCTTATGGTGGTCATTTTGGCCCTACCAAAACAGCTGCTAAAGGTTTACAGTGTGGTTTCTATTGGACAACAGGTTTTTAAGGATGTGCACACCTTTTGTAGATCTTGTGATCGATGCCAACAAACAGGTAATATCTCAGCTCGTCATGAAATGCCGTTAAACAACATACTTGAGGTGGAATTATTTGATGTTTGGGACATTGATTTCATGGGACCGTTTCCACCGTCCTATTCCAACAAGTATATTTTTAGTAGTGGTTGATTATGTGTCCAAGTGGGTGGAAACAAAAGCAATACCAACTAATGATGCAATTGGTAGTAGTAGGGTTCATCAAGAAGTATATATTAAATCGATATGGGGTTCCTGAGCTATTATTAGCGATGGTAGAACTCACTTTTGCAATATCCTATTTAAGTCGGTCCTCAACAAATATTGTGTACATCATCGAGTACCCATGGCTTATCATCCACAAACAAGTGGGCAAGTGGAGACATCGAATAGAAAATTAAAATGGATCCTTGAGCTCACTGTAAATTCGACCCGAAAAGATTGGTCCAAGACATTTGATGATGCACTATGGGCATACCGTACATCTTTTAAAACACCTATTGGAATTTCTCTTTATCATTTGGTGTTTGGAAAAGCATGCCATCTACCGGTCGAATTTGAGCACAAAGCATATTGGCAACTCAAGCTGTTGAACATAGATTTGGAAATAGCCAGAGAAACTAGACTTCTACAATTGAACGAGCTGAATGAATTTAGGATGGATGCCTATGATAATTCATTGATCTACAAAGAACGGACAAAGCAATGGCACAATAAACACATCCGACAGAGGGTATTCCAGGTTGGGGATCAAGTTATGTTGTACAATTCAAGACTAAATCTTTTTCCTAGAAAATTGAGGTAGAAGTGGTCAGGACCATTTACAATTGCTAAAGTTTTTCCGTATGGCACAGTTGAATTAAATCATTTGACTAAAAGAAATTTTAAAGTTAACGGCCAAAGAGTGAAGCACTATGTGGAAGATTTCTCAACGGCAAAATCCACCATTGATATTGCAGTACCAGAGTGAAAGCTGCAAAAAGTCGAGCTCTAGACTATAAATCAAGCACTTAATGGGAGGCAAGCCATTTTTCTATATACATGTAAAATTTTAGAACTGCATTAGAAAGTAGAGCATGTTTTCCAATTTTTAGTAACTAAGCATATTTAAATTTTTTTAATTCAGGCTACACATCGTCGTTTAAAAAAAATTTACGGTTTGACCACGGCTAGACCGCGGCAAACCGTACAAACTGCAACCCGGCCGTGGTCAGCTTGGGAGGTCATTTTAACCCCCCCCCCCAACTTCATTTCTCCCTCCCCAATTTCATTTTCCCAACCCACAAATCTTTCATCCATGTGAAAGTCCACCATATAGGGGTGAAAATACATAGCACTTTTATCTTCAATCACTACAATTTCAACTTCTTCATTTGGATTTCCCAAAAGGTAAAAGTGGCTAACCTTTCATTCTATGCTTTATTGGATTTCTTTGTATTTTTTTGTTTAAACTATAGTATGGGTTGTATTTGGTTAATGGTTTGGTGTTATTTCTTAATTGGGCATTCTTGTTTTCCAAATTGGGTTTTCAAAGTTCTCTTCTCATGTTTATGCTTATAGGTTCTTTTGTTCATTACACCCAAGGTGTTTGATAAAATGTTCCAACTGACTTTTTGAGCTTATTTTTTTCCAATTATATGCTTTACTTGAATTTTTGGACATTTTAGTTTATAATGGGGTATGGATGTATTAAATGGATGGTTTGGTGTGATTGGATATTGTGAATTCTTGATTGTGAGTTTGGGTTTCAAATATTTCTTAACAAGTTTTCGTTTCTGGGCTAATTTGTTCATTGCCCACAAGGTGTTTGATAAAATGTCCCAACCGATATTCTTCCATTGTTGTTTTGGGATACCATTGCCATCACTTTAGCGATATTTTGGCATCACTCATATATATTCGTCATCTCACACTTTGTTTCTTTTGACTTGTTGGTACTTTCAAATTCAAAATACCTCTTGAACAAAACCGACTACCTCTAAGAAAGGGAAGGAAGTAGCGAAAGGGTCAAACGTCCATAAAAGAACCCGTCCTATGGCCCCTACCTATGAGACTTATGTCAGCAAAGAAGCAGTGCAATGGGCGGCCATTTTTTCCACATGGACTGTACTCTCAAAGCGACTTTCTTACATGACAAGGGGTGGACTTGGGTATGCTCTAAGCCGCATAGTATTCATGACAAGAAGAAAGATTACGCCTATCAAACGTATGTCCGAGGGGTTTGGATCCCTTTCAACCTTGATGTCATAGGACACTTTTGCGGTGATGGAGAGGGTTCCAAAGCTCTCGCTATAGCAAATTGGAATGATGTGGTCCGTGTTATCTATCCCATCGAAAACTCCAAACCATGGCTACAGGGTAATGTTGTACGTCATGGCGACATGAGCGACGAGTTCTGCCTACTCCAACAATTCATGGCAACCAACATTGCTCCCACTTCTCACTTGATAGAAATTTATCTGGCTAGGATGACGATGTTATATCGGTTGGCAACTAGACATGACTTAAATTTTGTAAAACACATATTCAACTCTATCCAGGACCTTGCTTCCCGCCCGAGAGGCCGTTCAAAACTAATTTTCCCATGTCTCATTTCAGATGCCTATTCTCTGCCTTCGGTCTATGAAGCACTCCGTTGGACAAGTCCAACGTCATGTTAATGAGCAAAGGCTGGCGGTAGAATTGAAGAAGGAAGATGAAGAAGACACTCCAGCCAATATGGACGAGCCCGTTGAGTCAGATGTCCCGGTATTGCCCTAGAGGATTCGACGCCGAGGTGGACTAAATTTTGGACTAGTTTTAGACTATGTGCAGACTACTTTACAAAGACATACGATTGAACTTCAATGGCTACGAGATGGATAGGAGGCCATTGTCGATACACATGTGGAATTCCTTGCTACATTGCTTTCAATGGATGAGCACCAACGTCGTAACCATGATGAATTACTTGAAATATTTTGACGCCCAAATCAACAGCACTTTCCACCTCCACCTCTCAATGCTTACTGATTGGATGAAAATCCGATGTTGTCTCCACGCATTCTGAATCGGGTTAACTCTTTTCTTTTTTATTTATTTTTCTTTCTTTTGTCACAATGAGGACAATGTGACTTTAAGCTTGGGGTGACTTTATTGTTTTCGTTATATTTGAGTGTGCTGTTGATAATGTTATGTGAGTTAAAAAAAATTTATTTGTGTGCTTGTATGTTGGATAGCCTTGCTAGCTAATGATGATATCTATTTGAAACTATTATCAATTTATGAATTATGACTAGGTGATATTACTTATACCTTTTTTATATACTATACTTATCCATGTGAGATATGATTAAGTGTGAGCACAATAGTTTTGATTATCACTAACTTTGGTTGGTTTATTGAATAGAATACAATAAAAGAATATTGAACATAAGTTGTTAAAACCAAGACCACCAATTGACAACTTAATTACTTAACCAGTTGAAAGGATAGTTTGGGTGGTTAAACCAATGCGAAAAATATTTAGATAGGTGTTAATTTTGTACATGAGTAATATTTGTGTGGAGTGTATTTGGCTACCAGGTGGAATATAGGTATTGACCGGATGCTAGGAATCTAATCCCCGCTTATTTGTCTTGCACAAAAAAATAAAAAGCATTGCACTTGCATTATCTTATGCCTCTCTTCGTAGCCTATTTGACTCGAGTGATAAAGCCCGTATGGGTTCTCAAAACTTGGTGCCCTAAGGTTTATCAGACTTAGGAGCCATCGGCCTAAAGCCTGCAACAAGGGTCATCTAGAAATCTTAAGGAAGTGAGGTCTTACATATAAGATATATACGTAAAAAAAAAGCAAAAGCAAGATTGAGCCTTTGTAAGTATAAATTGGAGATTTAGATAACTAGTGGGTTTGACTTACCTAGTGGAAGCTTGATGGTCGAATCACTCAATAAAGGAAAAATCATCACAGATCTAGATAGCTATTGTATTGACTAGACCTAACCAAATTTTGAGCAGTAAAAGAATAAGTGTTTTGAAGACAACTTTAGAATTAACACTCAGGGTGAGAGATTGAATATCAATTTGAGAGTGGGTATTCTTACGAGAGGAAAAGGAAATATTTGACTATTGAGGGATCGAATAAGTAAAAATTGAATTTGGTAGCATGATTTAGAAGTTTTTTTTTTTTTTTTATGAATTGTTTGATTTGTTTCAAAATCCTGAGGAAAATATGGCAAACTATCTGTTATAGTAAATTTAATATTATTTATTTAATTGTTTAAGTAAATAGTCATGTTCGAAGACGAACAAATGTTTAAGTTTAGGAGTATTTGATAAGTATCGATTTACACTTATCTGAAGTATCAAAAGTGGACAATTGTATGTAATCTTAAGCGAATCATTAGTTAATTGTATGTTGATTTGATTGTTTTAGGTCGAAACCCGAGTTTGAATAGAATTGGAGAAAAATAAAGCAAAATAAGCAAAGAAGGACTGAAAATGTACGAAGACTTGGAAATAGGGACCAACTTGAAAACATTCAAAACTTGAAAGACTTGGATTGCAAATAAAAGAGGACTAAATTAAAATGAAAGAAGAAATCCAAGGACTAAAGTGAAGAACATTGAAAGTAGAAGGACCAAAAGTATAAATATTGGTTGCTATAAACCGCGGTTCAACTGCAGCTTTTGTTGTTTGCCGCGGTTCAATCTATGATTTACAAGCAATGGTGAGCCACAACAAATACAATGGTGGGCCATGGCATGATTACATGATTTTCTGAATTTTTTAAAATAGAAACAAGGGGTGTTTGAGTCCTTTTAGAATTAAAACAAGTTGGAAGGGATGGAAACTATATAAAGACCATGTCTAGGTCAAAAAGAGGATGGTTGAATTGGATTGAAAAGAATAGACAAAGAGAGGAAGAACGACGAAGATATTGAAGATGGGGACGTGAAAACGATGAATTCTTGGTGCGAAATATTCAACTTTTTCTCATCTTTTATTCAGACCCGGTTATGTATTCCAAACTTTTCATCATGTCTTTTTGCTGAATTATGAGAAGCTAAATTTATATTTTGGTTGAACGATGTAACCTAGTTTAGATTCTTTAATTTTAATTCTCAAGTTTTTCTTAAAAATTTAATCATGTATTGATTTTACCTCTTCTCTTAATGCTTGAAATAATTGGCCATTATTTCATTGAATTGTAGATTGTAACAAACCGAGAGGTAAGTTATTAATCTAGACCACGTAGTAAAATCTAGCAATTGGATAAAAGGTAGATGTACTCTTTTATTATTGTTGCGGTCTTGAATTGAATTCTTAGGAGATTTAATGCATATAACTGTGCTGGTGCTTCGAATAAAAAATTAATGATTGTTTTGACTTCACATAGAGATATAATGAGTTGACTTAATTAGATATGACTAATTTCAACTCGAGAGAGGTAAATTAGGTTAAATTTATAAATTCGACCAAGTATAACAATAGGAATATGTTACCACCAGAATTCGGAAAAGTCTCCACGTCAGCAAAGGCCTCCTAGGTTCAATCCAGGCCCCGTAGATCCAACGAAGGCCTCAAAATCCACAAAAGGCTACGAAGGCCCAACAACACATCGACATTCTTGAGTTAAGTATAGTGAAGCCCATGAAAGGCCTCAACATTCTTTGCCGATCCTAGGCGTTTTACCGGCAATCGAATCCACCGCAGATCTGCAGGCATTATGATATTTTAGAATGACCAGAAGATATATTCAAACAAAGATTATGTTTGATTGCCACACGGATCCTCACAAGAAAACCGAATCTCAATCTCCTAAAGATTAGTAACGTGACAAGGAAAATCAAATCAAATAAGGAGAAACATCTAGGAGATTGCATTGACAACCAATTATCCTTATCTCATAAGGAATGAGGATCCAATCAGATATCTAATTGATTGTTTTTTCTAAATCAGTTAGAACTCTGAGGCATAAATAAGACATATCCGGTTGTTCTAAGGTACGCATTATTCTCACCCTTAAACTATGCTCAAATTTATGCCCGCTTGTCTCTCCCATACCTAAATCCTATTCTCCATATATTGTTAACTCTTATATATACCGGCAGTTGACTTGATCGTCAGAGTACCAACGATCACCAGACCCTTTTCCTTAGTGATCTTGGTGCCTAACGGTGGTCTTAGTGTACAGGTAACAAACAAGCTGGCAGATGATTGACTAGAGCCCTATTGACACGTGGTTAGTGCAGAATCTGACGTCAACAAATTGGCGCAGTCTCTAAGAGTCAAAAAATATTACACAACCTAAAATTTGCGATAAAAACTTGTTTTCTACCTGAAAGAGCATGGCAATAGAAAACTCCCTATAAGAAGAAGTTGAGTCTCATCACACAGACTTGTAGCAAGAGAGCGTTCAAGACCTTCAGAACGTAACCCGCTGCAAAAGAAGGAGACATCAACAGAAGCAGACAGTCGAGTAAGAAAACCAGGACCTCAAGCTAGACAATACCCAGATGAAGGCGGTGCTTGAACTGTTGGAGAACTAATCTCTTCAACATGTACCCAAGCGTATCCGTGCTTGGAAAAGCCTTTCGAGGTCCTGCTCGATAGGAAGCCATCGATCTCAGGATGACCTGCCAGTTTCAAATGGAAGAAAACCTCAAAATGTGAATCTAAGGCCCTCACAAGACAACAAAATGGAAAAGCCCTTTCGGCACGAGAAAACCAACTGGCTCCGATTGCCGGTTTGTTTGATAGGTTGGAGGTGGGATCCTCTATAGCACTGCCCCTACCAGTGCACAGCAGGTACAGTGAGCGTAGCGAGGCCAGTACAGAAGGAAGAATGGACCTAAAACTTGTCTACGAAAGGTTTGAGGATGCAAAACAAGAGCTAGAATGCGATCTTGATGATGAAGACGAGAACCTCTCGTTCTCATTAGAATTGAAGGCTAGGGAGCTCTCCGCCAGCTTTAAAATGCCCCCTATGGAGAAGTATAATAGAAGAGGTGATCACACGGATCACATCAACGTGTACAAGACAAGACTCCAAGGTAACATCTCGACAATGAAGTGCAGGAATTTCCATACCACCCTCACATCCGATGCGAAGAGATGGTACAACAAACTGAAACTGAGAAACATCAAGAGCTGGCCCCTACTTAAGCAGGAGTTTATCAACGCTTTCATTAAAAACTGGACAACGATAGCCGATATCGCCCAGTTTTATGACATTCAACAAAAGAAAAGAGAGTCAGTGAAGAGCTATTTCAAGAGGTTTAGGAGTGTCATCAACAAAATCGAGAACGTCACTGATGACAAAGCTCTAGATACGCTTATGATCGGGCTTCATATGCACACCCATTTTTGGAGAGATGTCCATAACAGCCATCCCAAAACCTATAGTCAGCTAGTAGATTTGATCCAGTGAGAGATCTGGTCTCAAGAGATGATTAAGAACAAAGAAATAGTAGAAAGAGAGAGGAGTGATCGCTATCGTAGAGAGGGGCGACGTTTTCCTGAGCCCCGCTTCAATTGCTTTTGAGAAGAGCATTCTCCCAAGCCACATAACAACTGTTATAGGAGATTCATTAGGCGAAGACGATCCTGGCCCCTCCATGCTGGGCCGTCTCAGAGTCGTTCTTCTTCACCCGATTGTTCGCTCTACCCAAATTACATCAGCATACACAGATACCGGTGCAATACATATAAGATTGCCCCGACGTACAAAAACTGATCAACCAAGGGAATCAATGGCAACGAGAGGAAAACCAGCCAGCCCAAAGGTGTCGTAGACCACCCAATTAAGGGTGAAGACCTCTTCTCTGATGCCAGGACGATGGACATCACCGCAATAACGGAGAGAATGACAGAAACATAATCATTGGAAGGCCCTATGTTAGAGGGCATGCGATTAATTCGTGGTGAAATTACGCGAAGGCAGCAAGAGAAGAACCGGTGAAAAGTTGGCAGGTTTAAGGACACCGACTCAGGGCCCCACAGATCACATTTACAGAGAGGACGAGACCGATATCCATTATCTGCATTGTGATAGCTAGGAATGGGCTAAGATAAATGTTAGTCGATGATGTCAGCACCGTGAACATATTATTTAACAATGTCTTCGACCAAATGGATGTAGATCATGAACTGACGGTCATTTTAGAACCATTATTTAGCTTCACGGGAGATAGCCTCATCCCACTAGAGAGAATCACCCTCGCGGTGGACTTCGTAGAGCCCTTGTGTCATTTGAAGAAATTCATAGAGTTCTTGGTGGTCGATACCCGCTCTGTCTATCATAGAGTCCTCGGTAGGCCCACACTCAAGGACCTGCAGGTAGTCACCTCCATCTATCACTTGGCAATGAAGTTTCCAATGCCAGGTGGGGTCTCCAAGATTCGCGATAACCAGACAGAGGCGAGGGTGTGCTATATGAATGCGCTTTGAACGACAGTGAAACGTGAAGACGCTCTTCCTACAGTGATGACGATACAAACAGAGCCGATGGATATTGATCCCAAAAAGATGAAGGAAAATATGGTACTGGATGAGGGCCTGGACCTTCGAATTATAGGCTCGAATCTCTTAGCCTCACCTGCAGAGGAGTTGGAGGCATTCTTGGTGAAACCTTCAGATCCTTCCTAGATGTTGTAGCTGGGACAAAAACTAGAGAAAGGGATGAAGGAGGAGTTGAAGCAGTTCTTGCGAGAAAATGTCGATGTCTTTGCATGGAAGCACATCAACATGGTGGGGATAGATCCATTTGTGGCTTGCCACACCTTAAAAGTGGATCTTAAAGTGCACCCCAAGATACAGAAAAGAAAGCCTCTGAGTATCGAGAGATATGGCGCCTTGAAAGAGGAAGTTGAAAAGCTACTGGACAACGGGTTTATCAGAGAGGCAGTCTACCCCCAATCGGTATCCAACCCCATGCTAGTAAAGAAAAATAATAAAAAGTGGAGGGTGTATATAGAGTTTTCTGACTTGAACCAGGCATACCCCAAGGACAGCTTCTCGCTACCACGTATTGACCAGTTAGTTGATGCGACCGCCGGTCATAAGCTACTCAGCTTTATGGACGCCTACTCCAGCTACAACCAGATCCTGATGTTCGTAGGAGATGAGAAAAATACCTCATTCATTACAGACTGAGGATTGTACTAATATAGGATGATGCCCTTTGGTCTAAAGAATTCTAGAGATACATATCAATGGTTAGTAAACCATATGTTCTCGAAACAAATTGGAAACATGATGTAGGTCTACGTTGATAACATGCTAGTGAAGAGCGTGAATGTCGAAGACCACATTAGACACTTGAGAGAGATGTTTGGGATTCTTTGCAAATACCAAATGAAGCTCAACCTCCTAAAATTTGCTTTTGAAGTCGTGTCTAGAAAGTTATTGGGCTATATGGTGAATCAACGCGGGATAGAGGCGAATTGGAGAAGTTCAAAGCACTCGTCGATATGCGACCTTGAACTGATTTATATCAAAGGCAACCGACCATTGCCAGCCCTTCTTCCAGACCATCAAAGGAGGAAAGCGATTTGAATTGACTGAGGAGTGAGAGAATGCCTTTCGGGAGCTCAAGATCCTCCTCGGGAAAGCCCTGCTACTTTCCAAGCTGAAGAATGGGAAGACATTGCTCATCTATCTTGTAGTATCTAAAAAGGTAGTGTGCTCAGTACTAATTCACGATGAAGGCCCGACGCAGCTCCCCGTCCACTATGTAAGCAAGGTACTGCAGGATGCAAAAACGAGGTACCCAGATATGGAGAAGCTCTCATTGTCTTTGATAATTGCATCCAGGAAGCTTTGGCCATACTTATAGTCACACAATATAGATGTCTTGACGAACCTTTCTCTAAGACAGATTCTCTAGAAGTTGGATACCACGAGGAGACTGATGAAACGGTCAATTAAGCCAATTCGACATCTCCTACAAGCTGAGACCCTCCATAATGAGACAAACCTTAGTAGATTTTATGGCTGAATTCTCCTATATCCCAGAAGGTTTGCTAGAAGCCAAGCCTCAGGAGATACCAACATGGAAACTGTATGTTGATGGATCCTCAAGCGAGGCTGGAGTCAAAGCCAGGATTCTGTTGATTAGCCCCGACGACCATAATCTTGACTATGCGCTTCATCTGGAGTTTAAAGCCTCAAATAATACTGTCGAATACGAGGCACTCCTAGTAGGCTTGAGGCTGGCACAAGAGATAAAGGCAAGGAAAATCCAGATCCACAACGACTCACAACTGGTGGTTAATCAAGTCAATGGGACTTTCACAACACGCGAGCAATCTATGGTGGCCAACTTAAAAAAGGCCAAGGATCTCCTATCCCACTTCGTGGAATTTGAGTTACTCTAGATTCCCAGTTTCCACCTAATCTTAGCCATGCTATGATTACTCAAATGCTTGTTATAGCCCGTAACAAAGTTAGTCAATACCTCGCCTACGAGATGATTATCAGTCAGGTTCTACAGCAGAGAGTGGACTGAACACGTTTACAGGGTTTATTGAGCTAAGGCCATCTCCAAGCACATACATAGGCTAGCCTATACTTTACAAAATGGGCTGCGTAAAAAGACAAATGAGGTGACATAGACCCCAGAAGTGCATTTGGTGGTGTCGTCACATGATGAGGAAAACAGAGAGAAGGTAGAAGAAAAATGTGATGGAGAGGAGAGCCATGTGACGAAAACTCCTGGGGTTTACACCACCACTCCCGACGAGACACCATCAACACTATCCAATGTCGACTCTTTCAGCCATGTGATGTCCCTATGAATACTCATGTCTGGGCAAATAGGTCATTTATTAGGCTGAATAGATCAGATGGAAGTAAGACAACTTAGAGAAGAGGAGAAGTGGAGACAGTTCTATGCCAGGGTAGAGGAGAAACACATTAAAGAAGAAGAGAAACCGATGCAGTTTTATGCTTGAATAGAAGAAAGATAGCTTAAAGAAGAATAGTATAGACAATTATATTCTTGGTTATATGGTTACCTTTTCCTCTCGGGTTTAAGTTACCCATTTTTTTCCACTTTTATGTATCCCATATAATTATATTTGGCTTATGTATATTGCTCTATTATATAAAGAAACTATATTAAGTTAATTATCTATTACTTAATTTCTGCATAAGACCGCATACATTAGTCCACAAACACGTAATTTGCAAAATGAAATTACATTTTTCTCAAATAAGTCAACAAAACAATAAAGTAGGCATCAGTATGACTGCTCCTTCTCCGACTAACAACTATACGTGTCAAATCTACAAGATGTTATCTAAACCTAAGCTCTGAGACCACAAAAACTGTATCGCTCTGATATCGGGTACAAGCCCCAAAGTAGGAGCTTTTTTAATTAATTGAATTTAACTTATTTAATATAATTTAATAAAGATGGTATAAAAGTAAATATAAAAAGTGGAAGCAAAAGATGGTATTTATCGTTCTTTTCTATCTGATCAAAATGATGTTTCCTTACCATCGGTACTGAAGCCGCAATCTATTTACAATCCCAAAAAGAATAAAAAAAATGTTAATCCCAAAGAATTGACCAGATCTATTGGTGGTGGAGTGTCTGCCAAACCGTTTCAAACTAGCATTGCATATATATCTATTGTCTACCGAGTTGTTATTTACAAGCTACTATAGTAAAAGAAAAACAAAACAAAAAGAAAATTACTCAACACTCAGTTCGGTATGGATATAGAGACACGTGATAAAGTCGAACACCTCTACTATTGTAAGAGTGCAATCTATAAGGTCTTTATATGTTTCAAGCTCCTCATCCTCATCTAATAGTGTATAAAAATGGGTATAATGTTCTCTGGTCCACACGACTCATATAGTCAAATAGTTAGGTGTATCGATAGGTATGAACCACTTCAGTATGTCGAATGGAAATCTACAGTACAAAATACAATACGTGAACAACGATGTTTAGTAAATATGACGATATGATGATATGAAGATGCCTAGTGAATGTCATTCACACACACAGGCCCCAAACTCACATTATAGTGAAGCATATTAGCTCAATAACAATATGGCCAAAAATAAGTGATTACTATCATCTACTGATGCATTTGTGTCCGTCATGGCCTCCAACACGACTCAAGAGGATACAACAGTAGGATTATCACAATTAGGCCTGAACTTACCGTATACGATGCTTGACATGCCGCTACATGGTCCTAAGGCTACCATGGGACCTACGACACTGCCGTATATCTCGACTCCGTACCTCCAACACCCTATCATTGGCCGCACTTATTGACCTTCGGGAGCCTCAAGTAAGTGTGTGTATATATATATATATATCCGTAGCGAAGTTAGGTACGATACAACTATAAAGGGATTCACATTCATCATAACCTCAATACTTTCCATATGAATGTCAATGCATATATCACAAGTTGGAAAGTTCGGCAGACTCTCATCAATGCTCATAATGATCGCCAAGTTACATAGTAATAGCACATAATCACAACAAGTCATAATCAATAGATATTCCAATATATTATAGTGTTTTGTACTATGGTAAAATCAGTGTATTTACCTTGATTGTATATTACGTCGTTTTGATTGTATTAAAAAAAAATTATATTAGTCAACCTCAACTTATAGCATATATCGACTCATGTACCTCAATGATGGCCCACAGGGGTTAATGACTCAAAAAATGGAGCCCGGAGGTAAAAATGGGACTTGAGGTCGACCTTCCTTACCTAGGGATTGACCCCTAGGAAGGATTGGAAGGGGGGTCTACCCCCACTTGGGTAGGGGTCGACCAACTAGAAATGAGAGTTGATCCCTAGCCTCCATGGGAATTGACACCTTAGTAGAAAGAGCTTATGGGGGTCGACTAACAAGGTTACATTGTGCATTTGTAATTTTATATTATTTGGGGGTCCTTTCAACTATTTTACTTAAACAAATATTTAAAATGACAAAATTACCTTTTATTCGAGAGAGGAATTAGGTTTTAACTTTTTCAAATGTAATAACTCTTCCCCTGTATATAGGGAGAAACATTAGCGTAAATGTAATTATTAATTTTCTGTAATTATATTTTTGACTTAGGGTAAAAACCGCAATTCTAAAATTTTTATTTTTTTAATTAAAAAAATCATTTTAAAAGTCAATTATTCAAATAAAGATCATAAAAATTTTCAGAAAGCTCCTAAAAATTCTTTAAAGTTATGGAAAAAATTCGGGGCATTACAACACTAAAATTTAATTATTTTCAAGAAGTTAATACAACTTTCGTTGGTGCAAAATTGTATTTCATTTTGTCAAGGCAAAATATTTCCATTTTTGTATCAAGAATCAAGGTAGGAACATATGCATTTGTACCACAAGTTGTTTATTGATTGATTTTATGTAATTGAATTTTCATAAAAGCAATGAAATGAAATGCTATGGCCATAACTAATTCTACGTACAATGGAATTCTTCAAAATCAACATTTTTTCCGATAATCCATTTATGATTTTATGATATCAATTCTGGTTGTTTTATGTGATTTATGATTTGATCGATAGGGTTGCACTACTAAGGTGTTACTACTGATTTTTTTCGTACTCATTCCTTTCTTATTCTTCTCACTCTAAAGGTTAGGGAGTTGTGTGGATGACAATGGATTGATTGGAGCAACAGGGTCATGAGGACGAACAAATCTAGTCCTTATTTTTTATGAATTGTTTAAAGGTTCTTTGGATCAATTTTTTAGTCAATGTTTATGTTAAGTTTAATGATTTGAAGCATGTAAAAGACAATGTTGTGTTTAGGACTTTTGAATTTTTGATGACATGTATAAGGTATATTCTAAAATGCTTAGTTGCTTTGTTATGAAATCTCCATTATATTGTTTTCGTATTCCGGTATTCTTTTGTGTTTGTCAATGTTCAATGTTGATGTGTAAATGTATGCGACATATCATGATATGATCTAGTTGGTTAAACCTCAAAACATGGAAGAAAAACTGCACCACAGGGCACACAAAATTCTGCGACGGCTGTTGTCAAATTTAAATTAACTATTGGACTATAGAAAAGTAGCACATGAACTGCAATGATGAAAGTCTAATTTAATCTAAATTTACTTAAAGACTAATTAACTATGCTAAAAAGTTAAGTTGAAGGTTCAAGTTGTTTAAAGTACCAAGGTTTTAGAATCCACCATTATTTAACTTAGCAATTGATGATAGAAATAATGACAGCTGCTATATATTGTCTACTAATAGTGGCACGTCCTGGTACGCCCGCTCCAATGATTTGCCCACCTCACTGACTCGCTCACCTCGTTGATATCATAAGCTCGTCTCTGACAGATAGATAGCAATGACCCAACTGCCATTATGTTAGCTAGACAGGTGACCCATAGAATAACAGTTACCATCAATAATTGGAAAGATGAAACATTCTTCATTAACTCTTAATATGAAGGAGATGAAGGGACACTCGTTATCAATGACTATTGAAGACCATAAACTGCATGCCGTTCCTATAAATAGAGGCCAACCCCCGAGGTAAAAAGAGAAGACACAACTCTCACATACTCCATATTATTGTTCTACATATCTAGTTTTAATCATATACTGATTATCACACCGGAGTGGACATGGAAGAAAGAAGCCCCGCCCCCCGCCACCTTTTACAGGTCGTCGCCGTGCTCGGAAGAGGAGAAAAATATTTATCATCATTTAGCACCGTCTATGAAAAACCGCACAAGAAGTCATGACTTGAACTAGAAGAGCTACAAATGTAACTGCTCCACCAGCGGGGATGTAGACACCGAGTCTAACGCCGCCACTAATCACCCACGACAAGAATTTTCCTCTGCCGCATAACTTGTGGCATTGCAAGCTCAGGAGGCGGCCTTAACAGCTCTACTCTAGGATCAGAACGCTAGGGTTTCTAAGCCACCATAAGGTCCTAGCCTTCCGTCGATAGGATCATTACCACCAGGGGCTCCACCCCAGGGTCCTAGCCCACCACCGGTAGGGCCTTTACTACCAGGGTCTCTTCCTAAGGCTCCTAACTTTCCAGCAATGAAAACACCGCCAACAACAGCTCCAATGCTGGCTCTCGTTTCTTTGGCTCCACCTTCTGTACCCCACTTCCATTCATTGACATCTGTTCCAAATCTACATTGGGGACAACCGTCATGGATACCCATGCCTACGCTGGTTGAGACACCAGTGTTAAGCCCGGAAGCGATTAGAAGACATGATGGGTCGCAAAATAACTGAGGCTATGTCTAAGAAAAGTAGTAGGCAACAATCTATAGTGTTTGAAGAAGATATTTTTTTTTCCTAGAAGTGATGGCAATTCCCTTGCCACGAGTCTTCAAACAGCCAAAGATGGAGAAGTACAACGGATCCTCTGATCCTGTTGATCACCTCAGGGCTTTTGTCAACTTGATGAGGTTGCAAACTACCCCTGATGCGATTATGTGGAGGGCTTTCCCGGTAACACTTAGGCAGAACTGGGTAGCCACCATTCCTCCAAAATCGATCCGTACATTTGATAATTTTTCCAAGTGTTTTGTTGCATACTTTACCAGCAGTAAACGTGCTAAGAAAACTACCATCAGTCTGATGCAATTGACCCAGGACAAGGACAAACTGCTAAAAGATTTCATTTCTAGGTTCAATAGAGCCACACTTGGAATCAAAGATCTACAGATGTCTGCTGTAGTCACTGCCATGATTAGTAGAACTCAAAGTCCTCCTTTCAAGATGTCACTCTCCAAAAACCTGCCGAATACGATGCATGAGTTACAAAGGAGAAAGGATAAGTATGTTGACGTTGAGAAAGCATATTGCATTACTAAAAGGATAAAAGATTGAAAGGAACCTGAGTCTAACAAAAGGAAGACTCGAGACGAGCCCAAACTTTGAGATGATAAAGGCAAGCAGAAAATGAACTATCTAAGTCGGATAAATGATGAGTGTACCAAGGAAGGATCGGGCTAGGTGGGAAGTCCTGGTGCACCTACTGGACCTGACCTGCAGCAAAAACCTTCTCAACTATTGCAACAGTCAACCGAGGCATGCCAAGACTAGGCTAGCCGAGCCTAAACCCCAAAAAAAAAAAATCAGGTGATGAGTCCTATCTAAAAAATAGGCGAGGCAATGAGTCTTGTCTAATAAACAAGGCTAGTCGATGAGTCATGTATGTAAACACAGCTAGGCGATGAGTCTTATCTGAAAAACAAGGCTAGGCGATGAGTCCTACCTGAAAAACAAGACTAGGCGATGATCCTCTGTCTAAAAAAGAAGGTGTGATAATGAGCCTCTGTCTGAAAATAAGGCAATGAGCCTATGTCTAAAAATCAAGGTGATGAGCATATGTTTAAAAATCAAGGCGATAAGCCCTTGTCTGAAAAACAAGGAGATGTGATGGGCACCTGTCTAAAAATCAAAGTGATGAGCCTCTATCTGAAAAACAAGGCGATGATCCAATGTTTAAAAATCAGGGCGATGAACCCTTGTCTAAAAATTAAGGCGATGAGCCTCTGTCTGAAAAACAAGACGAGGCGATGAGCCTCTGTCCGAAAAACGAGGCAATGAGCTTATGTTTAAAAATCAAGGCGATGAGATTTTGTCTGAAAAATTTAGAGAGGAGCAGATGCGGTAGATTATTTATACTTTCCATTGACGACAGTCTATGAAAATTAGAGGGACTTATGATGATAGAAATAATGACAGCTACTTGTCTGCCAATAGTGGCAACGATTCGCCCGTCTTACCGACTCCCCCGCCTCGTTGATATCATAAGCTCGTCTCTGACAGATAGACAATAGTGACCCAACTACCATTATGTTAGCCAGACAAGCAACCCATAGAATGACAGTTACCATCGACAATTTGAAAGATGAAACATCTCTCATTAACTCCTAATAATGATAGAGATGAAGGGACACCCATTATCAATGACTATTGAAGGCCATAAACTGGAGGCTATCCCTATAAATAGCGGCCAACCCCTAGGTAAAAAGAGAAGACACAACTCTCACATACTCCATATTATTATTCTCTGTATATATGGTTTTAATGATAAGTAGATTATCACACCGGAGTAGACACAGGAGAAAAGGCCCCTCCACCTTTTGCAGGTTCTACCACTGTCGCCGCCGTGCTCTGAGGAGGAGAAAAATATTTATAATCAGCAGTTATTCAATTATTGATTAATTCTAAAAAACAAACGACAACTCGAAATCAATATATTGTCGTCTTAAAATATTGATCAATTAATTCCAAAAGAAGAAAATCCAATATCCGCTCCCATTTGGTTTAATCTTAAATTATTGAAGTGTTTTCCGTATCAAATTCAATTAAAAGAAAACAATGAATCAAATGTTTCGCATCCAAAACATTCTATGTATCCCAAATCGATAACAAGATAACGCAAAATCCAAAGAAATTAATAGAACAAGTTCAAGCACCAAGCATGAATTAATTAAATTAATTTTTAACTATCAAGAATACATGATATTTAATATAAAAGAGATTTTATTTAATTAATCCAATATGAACGAATCCATGAAAGTTAAAGCCCGAAAACTGAGTTAAAAGGATAATAAGATAATCACTTTGTTTAAACAATGTTTCATCGTCCAGCTTAGCTCAAGAAAATTAGAAGAATATAATTAAATTAAAAACAAAAGATTTGATAGAACACGGTGTGGATTGAAGGAGAATAAATTTCCCAAAAGTCTTCTTCATCACGTGATTTTTTTCTCTTGTTTATAGCCGTCGTCCTCTCTCAATTCGACTTAGATTTGGTTTTTATATAGTATTTTATCAATCTTGAAACTTGTATAAGTGAAAAGACGGAAAAGGCCACGACTTAGAGTTGAAAATAAATAATAATAAAATTCAGATAGTTTGCTAACAATGTTTTTTTTTTTTTTTGTCAATTGTCGCGGTAAAACTGCGGTGCAAACATAATGTTTTCTGTCAAATTGAAATCAATTCCTATTTTGCATGCTTGGTCTTTAAAGTTTCACAAGTTTTGGAATTTGGTCCTCATTTCAAGTTTTACTTGCATATTTAGTCTTTTTTGCTCCAAAGCTTTAAACTTGGACCCATACTTTCAAAAAATTTCATCTTGGTCCTCAAATCTTCATAGTCATTCACAATTTGTCATAATCCAAATAAGACATTAGTCAGTCTTTTATCAATTAGTAATTACTAACAAAATAAGATAAGAGGGTAACATATATACTAAAATTGCGCTCATCAATGACGAGGCAGCGCCTGGCGGCGGTGCCATGGTGCGTACGACCGCGCAAGGAAGGTAGAGAGTTTATGTCTATGTATCGTGGGCGTGCCCAGGGCGCACGACTGCATAGTAGGGAGCCTGCTGGTAGGCCATTTTAGATTGATATTATTTGGATTATGTATTTTGGCTATTTACAAAATGAGTGACTAGTGTTAAGGAGCAAAAAAAAAAAAAAAAAAAAATGCGGGCCCGCCCTGCTAGCCCGACGGGCTAGGCCATATAGGCACAATTTTGTTTGGGCTAGGGCTAGCTCAACCCAAAATTCAGGTTATATGGGCCGGCCCGTGGGTCGGATCAATTTTGCCACCTCTACCTACTAGCTTCTGTTTCCATCCCATTTTTGGTTTTGTTTGTAGTCCATCTCTTCACATAACATTGCAAATTGTCAAAATATTCATGCTATGTAATACATGTGTAGTCACGTTTAACAAACAAATTTACAAGGATTTTTCCAAGTCTCGAACGAAGTTCAAATTGTACTTTTCCGTACTGATGCAACGAAAGAAATAAATTCAAGTGACGTTCCTAGCTCTTTGAACTCGAGGCATTACAACTACACTACCCATTTGAGCAACTTTTGTTTCCCTCCCAAACCATTGGGTAATAGCATTCGCCAAGATAACATTTAGTAATGTCAGTCATTCCCTTCCTGTTTGCCATTCAAAAACTGTAAGATGCCCATCTGGACCCAATTTCCTGTATTTGATGTAGCCTGAGGAATGTAATTCCTATCATGGGGGAATTGGCTCAGTAGAGTTTTTTATGAAGCGTAAATCAGGAAGATTAATTAACTCAATCAAGTTTATAGATATAAAAATACTTTTATTTATAAGCCTAGCATAACTTGGTTCTTTATCTCCTTTAATTTAGATATCTAAACTTCTGCCATGATGCTAATTTTTGTCATGGAACCAAACATTCATTCTAATGCAAAAGATTGCCAAACCACCGATCTCCATTTGCCTCGAACAGAACCATGTTTCCCAATTTTGTTAAATTTAGGACAATAATAGACCTTATTGTAGTGTTTGTACAACTCTCAAGCATAGTCAACTCAACATCTAGGCAAACAAATAAGGCAGTCGCCCAAAGCTCCACATTTAGGCAAGACACCCAAATTTTTGGAACTTTATTACAAGATAGTTTTACCAACGGAATCTCCATTTAGATATTTCGTAGTGTAATAATTAAAAAAAAAAAAAAAAACTACTTTCATAAATTCAATTTACCAGCAGAAATTCTATTGTAAAATAAAGTAATATAAATAAAAAATTATTATTATCAACAGAAAATTTTGTAGGTAACAAAGTAATAATTTAAGATTAACAATTAGGGTTTTCATTGGTGATATTTTAAAAAAGAATTATTTTAATAGATTTCATTAAATAACATTTAAAATATAGTTTAAGTTTACAAATGGATTTTTAGTTTGTAATACTAAAAAGATAATATTGTGATAAATTTGAATTGCCGACAGAAATTTTGCCTAAAAATAAAGGAATATAAATAAAAAAATAAATAATGATAAAAATTTATGTCGGAAATTAATAACAGTTAAAAAAATAACTTATTTGGTATTAATATTATAAATAAACAAAAATAAAAAGATATCTTAAACTACCTACGAATAAATTCGTTAATAACTTATTAAAAAAAGAAAAGGTAAAGAGAATAAACTTTCGACACGATACCAACTTTTCTTTGTTGAGGGTCGAGGACTCTAGCACTCCCGGTGATTGTCGACGACATCACTTACAATATTATCATCGGTAATTGCTGACAGAAGTTCATTGGTGATAACCGACGTATTAATGTTGGTAATTCTGACCGAATCAATGACTAATATTGATTTCCATGATATTCCAAACAATAATACCATGGTATTCCAAATAATAATACCGAAGCCGATAATCGACGAAATTTTTGTAGGTAAAAATTTGTAAATTTAATTTATTTACTACTCCATCCATCCCAAAAAGATATGCTTGTTTTTATTTTCACACAGATTAAAAAAATATAGTTATTATAGTTGTAATAATAAATTTTACTAACGTTTTACCTAATATACCTCTATATAATAATATCATTACTCTATTAAAACTATATGGCTGTGAAGTATTAAATTATTCTTGAAGCTAATCATTCTTTAAGACAATGATGACAATATATAGATGATGGTGGAACTTTTTTATACTCCAAATATATATGATTAAATACTCTCGGGAGATGGAACTTACATGTATTGGTATTTTATTTATTATTCCAACTACAATTGAATAATGTTAGTTCATGGAGAATGATTTTCTGCCCACCATAGGCAGGAGATATGTTGTCCACTACTGATGTGGGCTGATGTGGGAGTGCCATATTGGCAGTGGGGCACACAAATGTTGTCTACACACAGTGGGCAACATATCTCCTGCCCACCATGGGCAGGAAATCATCCCCGTTAGTTCATACTTTGTTGATAGCAAGACATATTAAATATGGACATATTAAGGAACTGAGAAATCAACTAAACTCTTAACAAAGAAAGTGATATATAATTTGGGACGGATAAAAAAAGAAAACAAGACTATCTTTTTGGGACGGAAAGAGTATTATTATTTCTGAAAAAGGCAGTTTGGGATTAAACAAGCATGCACAACAAAATTTCTTAAAAATAAAGAAAATAAACTCCCGTCGTTAACACTAACAATTTCTCTATCGGTGACACCAACCATTTCTTCGTCGGGGATCAGAGACCAAAGCACCGTCAGTGCTTACTGACGACATTCCGACCACATTGTCATTGGTTTTTGCTGAAAGAAGTGCAACAATGATATCCGACAATATGACTATTGGTACTTCCATCCAAAACACTAACTGATATTGATTTCCATGAGAATCATAGAAAATAACATTGTCGACAGTCATTGACGGAATTTATGTCAGTAATCAATTGGTCAATTTACTTGCTATTATTTTGGAAAAGGTTGCTAGAAATTAAACAAGCACACACAGTAGAAACAATGTTGCTGGTGATGTTTCGACAGTCCACCAATGGTGTTTCGGTCACTAATCCGTAACGGAGAAACGATTTATGTCTTCAAAAAAAGCTTATTCTCTTTATTTTTTATTTTTAATAATTTATTGACAGAAATATTTCGTCAATGGGTTAATTTGACTAATGGTCACTGAAGTTTCATTAAAATTACAAAACCGTCACTGAAGTAACAAAATTTCAACAGTGATCACTGAAGTTTACTAAAACTTGCACTAAATGTCACTCGCTGAAATTCTCTAATTAACTTGATGACGTGTCACTTTTAAATATCCATGTGGCGCACATTTAGATGACACGTGATAAAATTATTGACATGTGGACTTTACCCACTAATTATAATAAATTTGGATCTCAATTAATACCTCTATAATATAAGGACCTAGCTGAAAATAATTCAAAATAAATTTTATAATAAATACCTCAAAAATTGTATCTAAGGTCCTTCAACTTTTTATATCTTCAAATTTTGGTCCCCAAATTTTCAATTACCTTTCAGTTAAGTTCTTCAAAAATTGCATCTTAGGTCCTTCAACTTTTGCATCTTTACACTTTGGTCCCCAAATTTTCAATTATCTTTCATTCAAGTCCTCCAAAATTGCATCTTGGGTCTTTCAAATTTTTACATCTTTACACTCTGGTCTCCAAATTTTTAATTAGCTTTCAGTTAAGCCCTCCAAAAATTGTATCTTAGGTCCTTCAACTTTATACATCTTCAAACTTTGGTCTCCTAAATTCTTGATTTTAGTGGTCAAAATAAGTACAATCTTAGTGGTCAAAATTAATATTTACAATTAAATCCTTGACTTTACACTCGAATTTTTACCTAAACAAACAAAATAATATAGTTAAATAATAATTGTAATAAAATAATATAATAAAATAATAATTTTGACCACTAAAATTGTACTTATTTTGACCACTAAAATCAAGGATTTAGAGGACCAAAATTTGAAGATGTATAAAGTTGAAGGATCTAAGATGCAATTTTTGGAGGACTTAATTGAAAAATAATTAAAAATTTGGAGACCAAAGTGTACAGATGCAAAAAGTTGAAGGACCCAAGGTGCAATTTTTGGAGGACTTAAATGAAAGATACTTAAAAATTTGGAGACTAAAGTGTAAAGATGTAAAAGTTGAAGGACCTAAGGTGCAATTTTTGAATGACTTAACTGAAAGATAATTGAAAATTTGGGAACCAAAATTTGAAGATATAAAATGTTGAAAGACCTTAGATGCAATTTTTGAGGTAATTATTATAAAATTTATTTTGAAGTATTTTCAGCTAAGTCCTTATATTATAGAGGTATTAATTGAGGTCTAAATTTATTAAATTAGTGGGTAAAATCCACATGTCAATAATTTTACCACGTGTTATCCAAATGTGCGCCACATGGACATTTACAAGTGACACGTCATGAAGTTAATTGAAGAATTTCTGCGAGTGACCTTTGGTGCAAGCTTTAGTAAACTTCAGTGACTACAGCTGAAACTTTGTTACTTCAGTGACGATTTTGTAATTTCAATAAAACTTCAGTGACCATCAGTGAAATTAATCCTTTCGTCAATAGTTTATGATATTTGTTTATGTTTTATTAATAGTATCAATGCTGAAAAAGTTATTTTTCTAACTATTATTTTATTCCCATTAGAATTTTGTCATTATTTAACTTTTCTATTTGTATTACTTTATTTATAAAAGAAAATTCCATCAGCAAATTCAACTTATCAAAACTTTTCACACCCACTCCATCCCAAGTGGTGGATACTCCAATCACTGTCAGAGTCCATATTTCTTAAGGGAAAAAACCTGGAAGAAACCTTGAAAAGTACAAGCAACAGATCTAATAAAATATGATATTTTACTTTAAATAAAGTTATTATTTTCTTCCGAGTACACATACGCTTCTTACTGAACAATGACTTCTAAACGTTTGAAATAACATTTAGAAATCCTACACATTAACAAATGTAAATGCAGAATAAGTTAATCTAGGAAAACAAACAGCGTCTACAAATTTCAAACATAATTAAAATTGAACAAAGATTTGCATAAAACTAAACAATGAATTTTTGACTCATTTGACCTTTAGTTAAGACACACTAATTAATTATGCATCAGTCCCTCATCCTGAAAGAAATCCACCTCGAGTTTGTTAGGGACCATCTGCATGATGAAAATACAAGTCGGAAACATTGAATGTAAGGATGTATGCCCAGGTATTGCGGTAGGTTGATTTCATAGTTTTTCCCAATTTTCTTTAGGACTTTGTAGGGGTCATTTTTTTCCCATCACTATATCACCAACTTTGATGCATTGAGCTCTCCGTCTTCTACCTGCATGTAATTTGTACTTGGGGTTAGATTATTCAATCTTCAACTTAATGTGGTCGTCCAGCTCTTTCGTTTTTGTAGCCACGTCTTCTCTTTTTACACTAGTCTTTCGACATTCTGGCATTGAAATTAAATCATAAAAGTGGACTAGTTTCTTACCATACACTAAACCTTTTCCACTAGTTCGATTTTTTGAGTAATTGTAAGAAAATAATTGTTATGCAATGATCGATACCATAGTTTTGGATTTTTCCCAACCCGACACCTTAAAAGGTTTCCTAAACTCCTATTAAGAACTTCAGCCTGCCCACCAGATTGAGTTGTGTTGCAACTTAGTTGTCAGTTTCTACCACAAAGCTCTCCAAAAATGTGATAAAAACTTTGAATCACAATTTGATATTATAGACTTTGGGTACTCTATGAAAACACACAATTTCCAGAAAATAAAGAGGTGCCACATTTAATACATCCTTAGTTTTTTTGCAACTAAAGAAATGAGCCACATTTGAAAATCGATTAACAATCACGAAGATAGAATCCATCCCTCGTTGACTTCTAGGTAATTCCACCACGAAATCCATACTTAAATCCTCCCAAGGTGCTACTAGTACGGGTAATGGTGTGTACAAACACGTATTCCTCACTTTTCCTTTGGATTCTTGGCATACTTGATATTGTCAACAAGTTTATGTACATTAAGCCTCATATTTGGCAAGAAGAAAATCATTGCATAAGTTTATCTCCTCCAAAATGTCCTCCCAAGCCTCCACCTTGCATGTCTTGGATGATTCTCTCCTTTAAGGAGCAATTTGGTACACAAAGTTGATTTCTTTTAAATAAAAACTTGTTGTGCAACAAATAGTTTCATTGTAGATAGTTGCTACAATCTCTCCAAATTTGACCAAAGAAAAGATTAATAGGGTACATGTCCTTAGACGAATCAAATCTTTCAATGTTATCATTCATTTTGTGTCAATAACATGATGCTCAAGCTAAGTGCTATTGGAAATGGACCACTTTGACATAATAATTGGGTGGGACCCAAGCTTCAATTTGTCAAAGTAAATAGTCGATTAAATTCTACATTTCGAGTAGATGAATGTAGTATATATAATTGTGCAAAACTATTCTATTATGAATGAGAAATTATGATTGAAAGTTGGGCAATAAATGAGGAATAAAATGGGAAATAATTGGAAGGTATTTATCCCACATTGGTTGGAAACTCAACCTTGAACCACTTAATAAACTCCAAGTTTGAAAATGGGTTAGGGCCCCAAGGGGCACCGCAAGTCTTTAGAGGGGAGAGGACGTAGGTATGCTCATAATCGAGCAAAGCCCACATGCACGCACCGCCGCCGGCCATTCGACCGACGGGCACGGGTTCGGGTCGTGGGCCGTAGCTTGAGCTTGGGCTTGGGCTTGGGCTTGGGTCGGGCCTATGTAAATATTAATTTTTTGGATAAAATTAATTTAAATATTATTTGAAATTAATCTCCCTCCTAAAAATAGTTTGGTCAAGTGGTGAAAACCGTGCGTGTACCACGAATGTGAGTGGGAGAGTTGCTTGGGAAAACTAATAAACCACAACCTCCCTCATTCTCATTTAAACTGCTCAAACATCCTCATTCTACTTATTTGAAGGGCCTTCTGGCCTTGAGAAAAGATATAGGGTTTTCGACTTCCTTCAACATACATCATACATTTTTTCTTTTCTTCTCCGTTTCGGTGCTTGAGAGAGTTATTTCCAATTTTTTATGGTTCGTCGTTCTTGCAGTGTACGTGCTGCAGCTGCAAGTACTCGGTCGTTGTATCTTGGGAGACGCTTTACCACTTACCGTAAGCACCTTGTGACGGGGTAAAATCGTCTTAATGACAGAGAGCCTAGTTCTTGCCTCGATCGTACTTCTTTTCAGATTCTGTCATGTTTGCTGTTTGCATGCTGTAATCCTATCAGTTAGCATGCTATTTTTCTGGCCATTTTGTGAATGAAAAACCAACAAAAAAACTAACAATCTTAAGATGATTTTATTATTTTTGTTTTATATACATTCCAAAATTCCGAAAGTATACTACTGTGTATGTTCCCTACAATTTTTTGAAATTCTAATGCTGTATAATTCTGAAAGTGTGCTGTGCATTTTCCAGTAAAATTCCAAAATTCCAAAATGCTGTGCATAATTCCAAAATTCTAAAATAGTACTGCTTTGCATGCTTTCTAAAAAATTTCGAAATTGTAAATATGCATGTTATCTTACAACTGCAGAAACTGTCTTCTTTCTAACATTTGCAGATTTTGGTTCAGTTTTCAAAACTGAAATTGTTGATCTTAGCTTGTTGATATTCTGTTTTGAAAATAGAAATGGCTAATATTGGGACTAATGCAATTCACCCTAATGTGGCACCTACTGTGACGCCTACTGTAGCTGGTCTGTCTGCATCGACTCATATTCCTCATGGAGAGAAACCTGAAAAATTTAATGGAGTCGATTTTAAGAGGTGGCAACAGAAAATACTGTTTTATCTAACCACGCTGAACTTGGCAAGGTTTCTCACAGATGATCCTCCTTTTGTTCAACAAGGAGAAAATAATCGAGCTTCGGTTATTGCCTTGGACGCATGTAAACATTCTGATTTTTTATGCAAAAACTATGTACTGAATGGACTGAATGATTCACTATATGGTGTGTATAGCATAATGAAATCTACAAAAGAATTATGGGAATCTTTAGAGAAAAAATATATAACAGAAGATGCTGGAACTAAAAAGTTTCTTGTTGGTAAATTTCTGGACTATAAAATGATTGACTCTAAATCTGTTATTTCCCAAGTTCAAGATTTGCAGGAACTCCTCCATGATTTACATGCTGAAAAATTGACTGTAAGTGAGTCATTTCAAGTAGCAGCTGTAATTAAGAAACTCCCACCTTCATGGAGAGATTTCAAAAATTACCTCAAACACAAGTGATAAGTGCGGTTTTCGCACTTATTTTAGCCTTTAAAAATAGATAATTGTGAGTTCTTTAGAGTTGTTTACTACTTATTTATGTTCTTTTGTTTATTTAGGTAAAAACCCGAGCTTGGATGGTGATTGGAAGAGATCCATGCGAAAAAAGAGCAAAAAGGACTAAAGTTGTGCAAATCGAGAATCTTGGAGACCAAAAGATAAATATGTCTAAAGATGGAGGACCAATGCTGCAATTTATGGAGGACCTATATGAAAGACAACCTAAACTTCAAGGACTAAAGTCAACATTTTAGATAGTTCAGGGACTGGAATTGCAATTAATCAAAAGTCAAAATCATTTACATTGTAATTTGGCCCATGCGATCGCATGGGCCAATAACCGTGCGATCGCAAGATCCCAAAATTTCCAGCAGAAAGCTTTGAGGCTCTTCCATGCGATCGCATGGATTATTACCATCTTGATCGCATGGTTCATTTCCCCGATCTCCGCGAATTTTTTGTTCGCCAGGGGGCTTTTGGTAATTTTTCCTTCACGATTTCTAGAGTTTAAAGTGCCATTTTTCTGGATTTTAAAGGCACTCTCTCCCTATTCTCTCATACTCCTTCTCCCCATAGAAAGCTCTCCACAAAGAAGATAGTTAGGGCTCTTGAAAAACTCCATGGAAATGGGTTTTTCATGATTTTTTGTCATCATTGGGTGTATTTTTGTAAATAGAGGAAGATGAATGGAGGTTTATAGTGGGCAAATGAAGATAACCATGGGCTCAAGCTAAATCTTGCATTTCTCTTGACTTTATCAAATCCGGTGATGTATTTTGTATCTATTTTACATTTTGTCCTTGTGAATATTATGGGCTAATTTTATTTACTAGGAATGAGATGAATCCACTTATGAAGCTTTAAAGTGCATTGTTCTTGTTATTGATTCTTTATGCTTGGTTTTTATGGTTGTTGATTATTGGGTTTTATTGTGTATTGAGATGATTGATCACCATTGAAATGCTTTTGTGACTTAATTGCTACCGGGAGGTTGAAATTAGGTTTAGCACATTTAATTGGCAACACAAGGTTTATGGAATGTAGGAATACTTTTTCATACTTTGTGCAATCAATTTTGAATATTCTTGAGTTTTAATGCAATTTTACATATACGTTCTCTCGGTAGGAATGCTTGGGGGTCTTGTGTAAAATTAGGTTTGGCTCTACTCGGGAGAGATTGCTAGATATTTTAGGAGCACGGATTGCCATAGTAACCTCATTTTGGAATTGATAATAGAAAATGAAACTTTAAAGTGGAATAGTTGGTGAAGTTTAATTCCTAGTATTTTCTTCTAATTGATTTTATTTCATACAAATTTCTCTTTTAATATTTTTCTTATTAGTTTATTTTTCATCATCTTTGAATTCTAGGTTTAATCATCAAAACAAAATGTTTTATTATGTGTTTAAAATAGGGCTAGATTGATTTGGATGTTAGCAAAATTATCTATCCTCGTAGGTTCGACACTTTCTCATCACTTTATTACTTGAACGCGACCCGTGCACTTGCGGTACATTTATAGCGAACAAGTTTTTGGCGCCGTTGCCGGGGATAGATTTAATTAGTTAGATCCTTGTTATTTCTAGCTTTACTTAGTTAATTTTATTTTATTTTTCCATTTAAAGTTTAAGTGCTACCTTTGTTCTTTTCAGGCATATCTTCTTTGGTGGATGCAAGATTTTGAAAATCTTGAGAATTTGGTGTTTGACCCCGAGATTGAAAGAACTTTCGCACAATCAAGAAGAGAACAAAGAGAAGCACGACATAGAGTGTGAACACTATGGCGGCATTTAAGAAGATCAAATGGTTGAGATAGATGAGGATGATTTGCTAGTTGGGGATATTATTACTCCACCGTGTGGTTCAAAGCCAATCTAGCATTGCATATCCGCTTATGGGAAGGAAAATTTTCAATTGAGACCGGATGTCATCAACCTCTTCCGAATACTCTTCAATTCTATGGGCGTTCTAATGAAAACCTTCATATGCATCTATCACGCTTCTTGGAGACAAGGTGAGCAATTTTGAATATCAAGATGTCAACATGGAAGCTATCAAACTCGATTATTTCCACATACTTTGAGAGATGGAGCAAGAGAGTGGTTGGATTCACATTCATGGGAGTATCACTACATGGAATGACCTTGTTCAAAAATTCACGAACAAATACTTTCCTCCCGCCAAAGTTGCAAAGTTGAAGCATGACATCTCCATATTCAGCAAAGAAGACACGTAAAATTTTCATGAAGCTTGGGAGAGGTTCAAGGAGATGCTTGAAGTGCCCTAATCATGGTATCAAGAAGGCTTTGCAAGTTCAATACTTTTATGCGGACTACTTCCACATTGTCGCTCCATTGTTGACTCATCCTCAAATGGGTCAATCAACACAAAGACAATTAAGGAAGCATGGGTATTGTTTGAAAGAATAGTTTGAGACAAGTTCGAATTGGCGGTGATAGGGGAGTAACAAAAGGCAGCGCGGGATGCATGAGGTTGATGTTATATCCGCTCTTTTCGCACAAATGGCCGCCATGGAGAAAAAGATGATGGATACTATAGCTCGCAATCGACGACTCATGCTATTCCAGACGCCTACTCTTGAATGCGATGGTTGTGGAGCAAATCATTCAACCGGAAATTGCCCACTGTTGACTAGTTCTTCAACATCCACTGAGCAAGCATGTTATGCTCAGAATCATCCCAGTCAGCAAGGTAATATCTACTCCAACACGAATAATCCAGCTTAGAAAAATCATCCGAATTTTTCATGGAGCAACAACCAACACCAACAAGGTGCTCCGAGACAACAATCGAATTTTCAACAAAAAGAGGGTTGGGAAGAAGCTTTGGCTCAGTTGGCACACCAACAATTAAAATTTCAAGAACGAACTGAAGAATCTATTCAGAGTATCAGAGCATCCGTGAAGGGCTTGGAGAATTAAATGGGTCAGATGGTAAAACTTCTCTCTGAAAGACAACAAGGGCAATTACCGAGCAACACTAAAACTAACCCAAGAGAGCAGCTCAAAGCAATTACTACAAGAAGTGGGGTTCAGTTGCCTGAGATAGAAGTCAAAAGAAATGTTTCCACTCATGACAAGACACCCTCTATTGATGATGAACAAGGGGACCAAGCTAATGCACAACAAGATGCTAGTCAAGAAAAGATTTGGATACTCCACCTACTAAGGCAACTCCTCAAGTGAAAGCATATGTGCCTCCAATCCCATTTCTCAAAAAGACGAAAAAGCACAAGTTGGATAAGCAATTTGAGAAATTCTTGAAGTCTTCAAGAAATTGCAAATCAACATCCCTTTTTGCCGATGCCCTAGCTCGGATGCCTAGCTACGTAAAATTCATGAAAGAGATTTTTGTCTAACAAGAGGAAGCTAGAGGAGAACGAGACGGTGATGTGACCAAGAGTGTGTAGTGCTATCTTGCGAACAAATTGCCACCTAAGCTTAAAGATCCGTGGAGTTTTACTATTCCTTGTACCATTGGTGATATTGATTTTAATAAAGCTCTTTGTGATTTAGGTGCAAGTATTAATTTGATGCCATTTTCGTCTCAGGAGATTAGGATTGGGGAGGCAAAAGCAACAACAGCTTTCTTTGCGCTTAGCCGATCGCTCAATCAAATATCCTAGGGGAATCATTGTGGATATCTTGGTGAAAGTTGACAAATTTATTTTCCCTGTCGACTTCATCATTCTGGACATGGAAGAAGACAAGGATATTCCTCTAATATTGGGCTGACCATTTTTGGCTACTGGAAGAGCTTTGATTGATGTGCACAAAGGCCAGATGATATTGAGGTTAAATGATGAAGAGGTGGTGTTCAATGTTTTCAAGACAGTCAAATATCCAATGGATTCTGACAGTTGTTTCAGAGTTGATGTGGTAGACGAAATGGTGGGAGAATCGTTTGCACTAAATCATCCTCAGGATCTGCTTGAGATGTGTTTGGTTCATTCCTTTACCGAGACTTTCAATCCCGAAGAAACCAAGCCCACGGTGAAGCAACTAGAGGCAAATCCAGCTTATAAATGGCAACCACCTTTCCAGGAGCTTGGAGAAAAGGCAACAAAGTTACCACCATCTATTGAAAAGCCTCCGCAGTTAGAACTCAAGCAATTGCCATCTCATTTGCGTTATGCTTATTTGGGTGATGATTCTACATTTCCGATTATCATTGCAAACTCCATCAGTAAATTGGAAGAGGAAAAATTGCTACGAGTCCTTCGAGAGCACAAAACTATAATAGGATGGTCTATCTCAGATATCAAAGGCATTAGTCCTACAGTCTATTTGCACAAGATTCTCATGGAAGATGATTTTAAGCCATCAGTCCAGCATCAAAGAAGATTGAATCCAACACTGCAAGAGGTAGTCAAGGCTGAGGTGATAAAACTTTTAGATGCGAGGATCATCTATCCTATATCAGATAGCGCTTGGGTCAGTCCAATCCAAGTAGTACCGAAGAAAGGAGGGATCACAGTGGTGCCCAATGACAACAATGAGCTCATTCCAACCAGAACAGTTATGGGATGGCGAGTTTGCATTGATTATCGCAAACTCAACACTGCAACTCAAAAGGATCATTTTCCTTTGCCATTCATCGATCAAATGTTGGAAAGGTTAGCCGGGCATTCACATTATTGCTTTTTGGATGGGTATTCTGGATATAATCAGATTCCGATAGCTCTAGAAGATCGTGAGAAGACCACATTCACATGTCCCTACGGTACATTTGCTTATAGAAGGATGCCGTTCGGCCTATGCAATGCTCCAGCTACTTTCCAAAGTCTTTGTATGATATCCATATTTTCGATATGGTGGAGAAGTACATTGAGGTCTTCATGGATGATTTCTCGCCTTTGGAGCATCTTTTGATGAGTGTCTTCATCATCTATCTTTGGTTTTGCAAATGTTGTGAAGAAACCAATCTTGTTCTAAATTGGGAGAAGTGCCATTTCATGGTCCAGAGGGAATTGTATTGGGGCGCTTAATTTCAAAGAAAGGGCATTGAGGTTGACAAAGCAAAGATTCAAGTAATTGAGAAGTTGCCGCCTCAACATCGAAGAAAGGGAATTCGAGTTTTCTTGGGCATGCGAGCTTCTATCGGTGTTTTATAAAAGATTTCTCAAAAATCATGAAGCCACTTTGCAACCTTTTGGAGAAAGATACCCCTTTTGTTTTTCTGAAGAGTGTCTACATGCTTTCAACACTCTTAAAGAAAAGTTGGTGACAGCACCAGTTTTGGTTACACCTGATTAGAGTCTACCCTTTGAGCTAATGTGTGATGCTAGTGATTTTGTAGTTGGGGTAGTGTTGGGCAACGCAGGGATAAAAATTTTCATGTGATTCACTATGCCAGTCGGACCTTGAATGATGCTCAGCTAAACTATGCCACCACAGAAAAGGAGCTTCTTGCAGTGGTTTATGCCTTCGATAAATTTCGTTCCTATCTTGTGGGATCGAAAGTGATTGTTCATACAGATCATGCTGCTCTGAGGCATCTATTTGCAAAGAAAGATGCTAAGCCTCGACTCATCAGATGGATACTTCTACTGCAGGAGTTTGACATAGAGATCAGAGATAAAAAGGAGAGTGAAAATGTGGTCGCCGATCATCTATCTAGGCTTGAGATTGGGGAAGAGTCACGAAGTGGAGAGATAAATGAAGAATTTCCTGATGAGCAAATCTTTGCGCTTGAGGAAGCACTCGTGGTATGCGATATTGTCAACTTCCTTGCCAAGTGACATCATCACCCACCGATCTCTCTAGCCATCAAAAGAAAAGATTCTTTGCAGATATCAAGCACTACTTTTGGGATGATCCGATTCTTTACAGAAGGGGACCAGATCACATAATCAAGAGATGTGTGCCAGAAGGAGAGATGATGGATATCCTACAACATTGTCATTCATCAGAGTATGCCGGGCATTTTGGGGCCTCTAAAACTGCTGCAAAGGTGTTACAGTCCGGTTTCTACTGGCCTACCCTATTCAAAGATGCCTACAGAATTGTGAAAACTTGTGATCGGTGCCAAAGGACAGGGAATGTTTCAAGAAAGAATGAAATGCCTCTTAACAAGATTCTTCTAAGTTTGAAATTTTTGATGTTTGGGGTATTGACTTTATGGGACCATTTCCACCATCGCCTCTAATCAATACATATTGGTGGCGATTGACTATGTCTCGAAGTGGGTGGAGGTCGTAGCATTGCCCACCAATGATGGCCGGGTCTTGATCAACTTCTTGAGAAAGCAAATTTTTACTCGTTTTGGTACTCCACGAGCAATAATCAGTGATGGGGGTAAGCACTTTTGCAATCGTCAATTCGAGTCGGTGTTGGCTAAATATGGTGTCCACTCCTTATCATCCTCAAACAAGTGGGCAAGTCGAAATCTCCAATCGGGAGTTGAAAAGAATTTTGGAGGTAACGGTGAATGCTTCAAGGAAGGATTGGTCCAAAAAATTGGACGATGCACTTTGGGCGTACCGCACTGCATTCAAAACTCCTATTGGTATGTCTCCATATCGTCTAGTGTTTGGAAAAGCATGTCACCTACCCGTAGAGTTGGAGCATCGTGCTTATTGGACAGTGAAAAAGCTAATTTTGATTGGAAAGAAGCCGGTGAGAAAAGACTCCTCCAATTAAACGAAATGGATGAATTTCGACTTGAGGCATATGAAAATTCCAAAATCTACAAGGAGCGCACTAAAAGATGGCATTACAACCACATCCAAAGAAGACAGTTTGAGGTTGGGCAACAAGTTCTGCTATTTAATTCCAGGCTCAAGCTTTTTCCAGGAAAGTTACGCTCTAGGTGGTCGGGACCATTCACAATTAAGCAAGTGTATCCATCTGGGGCTGTGGAAGTTGAGGATGAAAGCAAGAGGGCATTTACAGTGAACGGTCAAAGGTTGAAGCATTATTGGGGTGGTGACTTTTCCAAAGGAAAATCAATTGTCCATCTCACCAATCCCGCTTAATTTTGTGCTAAAAGTCTAGCTAATGACTATAAAGAAGCGCTGAATGGGAGGCAACCCATTTTCTTTCCCTTACTTTTTGTTTTGCTAATAGTCCATTCTTTTGGCATGATTTAATTCCTTGGACATTAGATGAATTTTGATTTTGTGTTCTTGTTTGGCAGGCCTCATAGCAACGAATCCACAACAAGAAGAAATGTAGTCTCCAGCAATCTCCATTAGTCCTAACAAAGATTTCTCCAACTTGAAGTTGCCACCACCAACCAATTCACCCCAGGGGAGTTCCTATTTCTCATCTCTTTTGATTTTTAGTTTTATATTGAGGACAATGTACATTTTAAGTTTGGGGGTATTTGCTTGAGTTTTTACTTGTTAGAAAGCCTTGCCGGCTAATTTAGGTATTTTTCTTGTTTTTGCTTGTTAGAGAGCCTTGCCGGCTAATGTTGTGATTTTGTTGAAATTGCTGTGATTCATGGATTGTAGACATAAATGCTACTTGTGGTTTTCGATAATTATACTTTTTCCATGTTAGATACCCTTTCTATCACTCTTGTCATGATGTTCATTGCATACAAATGTTGTGTGCACTTGTTCTTCATAAGCGATTTTTAGAACTCAAACGGTGCTATCCATTACCTACATTTCATCTCTTTAATTTGTCCAAATGGAAGGATAGTTTGGTAATGGTTGAGCCGTGATTTATCTCCTTGGGAGTGTGTTGATTCCATGCTTGTTGAACATGTGTGTGGAGTAGTTTTGACTAACTAGCAGAAACTTGGTAATGACCATATCCTTGGAATCTAATCCCTATATAAAAAGTTTGTTAGTTGTGCTCGAGATGGCTATACTTTTGCTCTATTTTTAATTCTTTTACCTTACTTTGTAGCCTTTTTGACTTGAGTGATTAAGTCCGGTGGGGCATCTCAAAGCCCTAAGTACCCTTTGGTTTCTTTTAAAATGGGGAGTTACCGACCTAAAGCTCGTTACATGGGTCAAATAGAAAGCTTAAGGGAGTAAGGTTGCAAAAAAAAAAAAAAAAAAAAAAAAAAATTTCATCATGAGATTTTCATAGCAAATCTTGCAAATTTGAGCCACTATGACTACTTTTCGGGATTTAGATGACTTGTGGGTTTGAATTACTTGGTGGAAGTTTATTTGTTGAACTACTCATTTTTTTGGAGAATCTTCACAAGTCTAAGTGGTTACAATCATTGGCTAAATCTAACCAAACTTGAGCGGGAATAATTGAGTGACTTGAGAGAAACTATTGAGTAGACACCCCGGGTTAGAGTGAAAATATCAAGTTTGGGGGAGTGCATCCAACGAGAAGGAAAGGAAATTTTGACCATTGAGGGTTGGGTTTTCACCAATTTTTGCTTTGCAATGATCAAAGTGACTATGTGCACACATACATCTAACATGGATTAAGTTAAAAAGTCTCTTTTATTTTTAGCATTTGTGTAGATTTTTCATGAATTATAAGCAAGCTTCAAAAAGATCATGGTAAGGTGGCAAGCTCCTTAACATTTTGCGTGTTTGTTGTCCTTTTATATTTTGATTGTGCTTGTGTGCTTGCATGACGTTTTAGATCATTTTGCTTGAGGATAAACAAAAATGCAAGTTTGGGGGTGTGATAAGTGCGGTTTTCGCACTTATTTTAGCCTTTAAAAATGGATAATTGTGAGTTTTTTAGAGTTGTTTACTACTTATTTATGTTCTTTTGTTTATTTAGGTAAAAACCCGAGCTTGGATGGTGATTGAAAGAGATCCATGTGAAAAAAGAGCAAAACGGACTAAAGTTGTGCAAATCGAGAATCTTGGGGACCAAAAGATAAATATGTCTAAAGATGGAGGACCAATGCTGCAATTTATGGAGGACCTATATGAAAGACAACCTAAACTTCAAGGACTAAAGTCAACATTTCGATAGTTCGTGGACCGGGTTGCAATTAATCAAAAGTCAAAATCATTTACATTGTAATTTGGCCCATGCGATCGCATGGGCCAATAACCGTGCGATCGCGAGATCCCAAAATTTCCAGCAGAAAGCTTTGAGGCTCTTCCATGCGATCGCATGGATTATTACCATGCGATCGCATCGCATGGTTCATTTCCTGATCTCCGCGAATTTTTTGTTCAGTTTTTCAGGGGCTTTTTGGTATTTTTTCCCTTCACGATTTCAAGGGTTTAAAGTGCCGTTTTTCTGGATTTTAAAGGCACTCTCTCCCTATTCTCTCATACTCCTTCTCCCCATAGAAAGCTCTCCACAAAGAAGATAGTTAGGGCTCTTGAAAAACTCCATGGAAATGGGTTTTTCATGATTTTTTGTCATCATTGGGTGTATTTTTATAAATAGAGGAAGATGAATGGAGGTTTATAGTGGGCAAATGAAGATAACCATGGGCTCAAGCTAAATCTTGCATTTCTCTTGACTTTATCAAATCCGGTGATGTATTTTGTATCTATTTTACATTTTGTCCTTGTGAATATTATGGGCTAATTTTATTTACTAGGAATGAGATGAATCCATTTATGAAGCTTTAAAGTGCATTGTTCTTGTTATTGATTCTTTATGCTTGGTTTTTATGGTTGTTGATTATTAGGTTTTATTGTGTATTGAGATGATTGATCACTATTGAAATGCTTTTGTGACTTAATTGCTACCGGGAGGTTGAAATTAGGTTTAGCACATTTAATTGGCAACACAAGGTTTATGAAATGTAGGAATACTTTTTCATACTTTGTGCAATCAATTTTGAATGTTCTTGAGTTTTAATGCAATTTTACATATACGTTCTCTCGGTAGAAATGTTTGGGGGTCTTGTGTAAAATTAGGTTTGGCTCTACTCAGGAGAGATTGCTAGACATTTTAGGAGCACGGATTGCCATAGTAACCTCATTTTGGAATTGATAATAGAAAATGAAACTTTAAAGTGGAATAGTTGGTGAAGTCGAATTCCTAGTATTTTCTTCTAATTGATTTTATTTCCTACAAATTTCTCTTTTAATATTTTTCTTATTAGTTTATTTTTCATCATCTTTGAATTCTAGGTTTAATCATCAAAACAAAATGTTTTATTGTGTGTTTAAAATAGGGCTAGATTGATTTGGATGTTAGCAAAATTATCTATCCTCGTGGGTTCGACACTTTCTCATCACTTTATTACTTGAACGCGACCCGTGCACTTGCGGTACATTTATAGCGAACAACAAGCGTAAGAAAATGAACTTGGAAGAGTTGATTGTGCACTTGAGGATCGAATAAGACACTAAAAAGTTTGAAAGAAGGAATGGGAGACCAAGCCTGAAAGCTAAGGCAAACATAGTTGAATCGAGTTCAAAGAAAAACATGAAAATGAAGCACTCAAGCTATGCTCCTAACAAAAATTAGAACAACTAGAAGAACAAGAAGTTCAAAGGAGATTGCTACAATTGTGGCAAACCTGGACATCGCTCAATTGATTGTCGCAAGCCTAAAAAGCAAAATGACCGTGCACATGCAGTTGAACTTGAAATTCTGACTGAAGGTGTTCGAGAAATGCACCTATCTGCTGTAATATCTGAATGTAATTCTGTTGGAAATCCCAGGGAATGGTGGGTAGACACTGGTGCTACTCGACACATATATGTTGAAAAGAACATGTTTTCTGATTACAAAATTATCAACGGAGAACAACTGTTCATGGAAAATTTCTCAAGCTCAAAGGTTGGACAAGGAAAGGTGACCTTGAAGATGATGTCTGGCAAGGAACTCGTCCTCAACAATGTGCTACATGTGCCAGATATTCAGAAAAATCTTGTTTCTGGTTCGTTTCTTAGCAAGAATGGGTTTAAGTTAGTATTTGTATTTGACAAATTTGTACTAACTAAAAATGGAATGCATGTAATTTGTATCTGACAAATTTGTACTAACTAAAAATGAAATGTATGTGGGAAAGGGATATATGACTGATGGGATGTTCAAGATGAACGTCCTTACTATTATACCCAAATTGAACAAGATTAATGAAGCTTCTACTTCTGCGTATATCGTTGAATCTTCTCATTTATGGCATAACAGATTATGACATGCAAACTTTAAATCTGTGCACAAATTAATGAACTTAAATTTGCTACCTTCTTTAAGTTTCGATCCTATTCACAAATGCGAAACTTGTGTTGAGGCTAAGTTAGCCAAAAGACCGTTTCCTTCTGTCGAAAGAAATACCTTACCTTTGGAATTAATTCACAGCGATATATGTGACTTTGAAATTCGTACAAACGAAAGGTGGGAAAAAGTATTTCATTACCTTCATTGATGATTGCACTTGGTACTGCAATGTTTATTTATTAAGAAGCAAAGATGAGGCTTTGGAAATGTTTAAACATTATAAGAACGAAGTTGAAAATCAACTTAGCAAAACAATAAAAATTGTTCGAAGTGATAGATGTGGAGAATATGGAGCGCTGTTTGAAGAATTTTGTTCTGAACAAGGCATTATTCATCAAACAACGGTTCCTTACTCACCTCAATCTAACGGTATTGCAGAACGAAAGAACTGCACGCTTAAAGAAATGATGAATACTATGTTCATTAGTTCTGGTCTACCCCAGAATTTGTGGGAAAAAGATGTCCTATCGGCAAATCACATTCTTAATAAAATACCACACAAAGTAAAGAATGAAACACCTTTTAAGTTATGGAAAGGTCACAAACCTTCATATAAATACCTAAAAGTGTGGGGGTGTTTGGCAAAGGTAGAAGTGCCAAAACCTAAACAAGTAAAAATATGATTGAAAACTATAGATTGCATATTTATTGGATATGTTCATAATAGTAGTGCATATCGCTTTCTTGTGCACAAATCTGAGATTACTGATATACATGAAGATACGATCATTGAATCAAGGAATGCAAGTTTCTTCGAAGTTTTCTTTCCTCGTAAAGACAAAATTGATGTAAGTTCAACTAAACGAACTTACGATACAAAGAAATGATAGTGAAAATGAAGAAGAACCGCACGCAAAGAAAAAGGGCTAGAAAGTCTCACGCTATTTGGTTCGTAATTTCTAACGTATATGATCGAAAATGAACCTAATACATTTAGTGAAGCAATGTCAACACCGAGAGGCTCCTTTTTGGAAAGAAGCTATCAACAGTGAAATTGAATCAATAATGCAAAATCACAATTGGGAGTTGGTTGATCTTCTACCTGGAAGTAAACATCTAGGTTGCAAGTGGATTTTCAAGAAAAAGCTAAAATCGGATGGATCTATTGATAAATACAAGACTCGTTTGGTAGCAAAAGGATATAGACAAAAAGAAGGTCTTGATTTCTTTGATACTTACTCACCAGTAACAAGGATTACTTCGATAAGAATCCTTATTGCAATTGCTGCAATATACAATCTCAAAATTCATCAAATGGATATTAATACAGCATTTCTAAATGGTGAGTTATAAGAAGAAATATCTATAGAGCAACCTGAAGGATTTGCTGCTCATAGACAAGAGAAAAATGTTTGCAGATTCGTTAAGTCTTTATATGGATTAAAACAGGCGCCAAAGCAGTGGCACCAAAAGTTTGACAAAACGATGTTGTCAAATGGATTTAAAATTAACGAGTGTGACAAATGTGTGTATAATAAAAGTACACCCACAGCATATGTCTTAGTATATCTATATGTGGATGATATGCTAATTCTAGGTAGCAATCATGATATTATCATGTCTACTAAGAAAATGCTAACAAAATATTTTGACATGAAAGACATGGGTGTAGCAGATGTAATTCTTGGAATTAAAATTTCTAAAATACCAGATAGCCTTGTTATCTCACAATCTCATTATGTTGAGTCTGTGCTAAAGAGATTTGGAGTCTTTATTGAAAGTCCAGTCAAAACTCTGGTAGAAACGAGTCTACACTTAGCAAAAAATAGAGGTAAACCTATACATCAATTAAGATATTCTCAGATTATTGGAAGTCTGATGTATCTAATTCTCAGATTATTGGAAGTCTGATGTATCTAATGAACTGTACACATCCAGATATTGCGTTTGCAGTTAATAAATTGAGTAGGTTCACATGTAATCCAAGCATGATCACTGTAACGCATTGAATATGGTACTTCAATATTTGAAACATACCTTAAAATTTGGATTACATTATATGAGATATTCAGCAGTATTAGAAGGATATTGTGATGCAAATTGGATATCTGATATGAAAGATTCTAAATCTACAAGTGGTTACGTATTTACACTTGGTGGTGCAGCTGTGTCTTGGAAATTCTCAAAGCAAACTTGCATAGCTCGATCAACAATGGAATATGAGTTTATAGCATTAGATAAAGCTGGAGAAGAGGCAGAATGACTTTGTAACTTCTTAGAGGATATTCTGTGTTGGACTAAGCCACTACCTGCAATTAGCATTCACTACCACAATTAGGGCTGGGCAAAAAACCCGCGAAACCGACCCGACCCGAACCGACTCAGGTCAGTTTGGGTCAGTTTTTGGGCCCGTTAGGGTCGGTTTACCCAACCTAAAACCGACTCAGTTTATTAAATTTTTTTTTTGTTCTTCAAACCGGCCCAAACCGAAAATCCAAATCGACCTGAGTCAGTTCGGGTCGGTTTCGGGCTCATTTTTTCAAATTTTTTTGTGGTTTCGGTTTGGCTTTCGCCAAACTGATTTTTTTTCGGTTCGGATCGGGTTGGGCCAAAAATTGACCCAACTTGACCCAAGCCCGCGCCTAGCGAAAATCAGTCGGCTATTGCAAGGGCACAAAATTGCATGTATAATGGTAAGTCTAGACATATCCGTCGTAGACACAATACCATAAAGCCGTTGATCTCAAATGGTATTATCTCCATTGATTATGTGAAATCAAAGGAGAATATCACGGATCCGCTTATAAAAGGCCTACCAAGAGATCAAGTATACTATCTATCAAAGAAAATGGGATTAAAGTCTAATATGCATGAATCTTAATGATGATAACCCAACCTTGTTGACTGGATATCCCAAGATCTTGGTTCAATGGGACAACTAAGTTATTAAGACTCAGTTAAGCACTTATCCATTCCTTTATAAAAGTGATGTATTTAGAATGTAAAATGTTAAATTATAACTTTTAATGATTCCTATAGCTTGGATAAACCAATTGGAGTATAGCAGAATACTCTTCATAGGAGATCACCTATATAAGTGTGAAGTGGGGCCGCTTCCATGAGAATTTGAGGCTTAAATTCTCTAGAGCACTTATGAATACCAAGAACAACAGTTCTGGGCAAAAATGAACACAATTATGAGAACCAAAGAATTGATATGAAGGTTATTGTGTGGATACTGTTGTCTTGGTTTATATTAACAAAAGGCAGGTTTCAAGACATCAAGTTTATCGAATACTAATAAGTAAACTTGATAGTATTCCAATAAGGCAGGTTCAAAGCCAAAAGCTACCTTTCCTGATGCAATAAGCCTTTTGCTCGTACTCTCTGAATCTAGTCTGCATTGCATTTAGTATATTCGTGATAATTTCCATTCATGTGTGAGATTGTTGGAAATGGACCACTTTGACATAATAATTGGGTGGGACTCAAGCTTCGATTTGTCAAAGTAAATAGTCGATTAAATTCTACATTTCGAGTAGTTGAACGTAGTATATTTAATTTTGTAAAACCATTCCATTATGAATGAGAAATTATGATTGAAAGTTGGGCAATAAATGAGGAATAAAATGGAAAATAATTGGAAGATATTTATCCCACATTGGTTGGAAACTCAACATTGAACCACTTAATAAACTCCAACTTTGAAAATGGGTTTGGGCCCCAAGAGTCACCGCAAGTCTTTAGAGGGGAGATGACGTATGCATGCTCATAATCGAGCAAAGCCCACACGCGTGCACCGCCGTCGGCCATCCGACCGACGGGCACGGGTTCGGGTCGTGGGTCGTGGCTTGGGCTTGGGTCGGTCGGGCCTATGTAAATATTAAATTTTTGGATAAAATTAATTTAAATATTATTTGAAATTAATCTCCCTCCTAAAAATACTTTGGTCAAGTGGTGAAAACCGTGCGTGTACAACGAATGTGAGTGGGAGAGTGGGAGAGTTGCTTGGGAAAACTGATAAACCGCAACCTCCCTCATTCTCATTTAAACCGCTCAACCGTCCCTCATTCTACTTATTTAAAGGGCCTTCTGGCCTTCAGAAAAGATATAGGGTTTTTGACTTCCTTGAACATACAAAGATACATTTTTCTTTTCCTTCTCCGCTTTGATTTCTTGAGAGTTAGAGTTATTTCCATTTTTTTGGTTCGTCGTTTTGCAATTATACGTCTTTGCATACCGCAAGTACTTTCGGTTGTTGTATCTTGGGAGATGCTTTACCACTTACCGTAAGCAACTTGTGACGGGGTAAAATCGTCTTAAGGACAGAGAGCCTAGTTCTCGCCTCGATTGTACTTCTTTTCAGATTCTGTCATGTAATCCTATCAATAAGCATGTTATTTTTCTGGCCATTTTGTGAATGAAAAACCAACAAAGAAACTAACAAGTGCATCTGCCACTTTGTTGCTTGCTCCATATTTTTTTTATTACAGAAGTAAATTGTTGCAGAAATAACAACCAACTCGCATGCCTTTTATTTAACTTCTGTTAGCTACTAAGATGCTTCAATGCTTGATGGTCTAAATATAAAACAAACTCTCCCCGCCCTAAATAATGTTGTGTATGCTTAAGTGCTTAGGCATTAGCATAAAATTCTTTATTGTAAGTGTTGTACCCATTTTTCATATCATTTAGCATCCTAACCCTCATCACATTCCACTTCGAACATTTTTTGGAAAAGTTGAGACATGAGCTAAAATGAACATTATTTTATCTATTGGAGACTTTCTTGAACTTTGGCTGACCACTCAAATCAGTCATTATTTAAATAATCAGTAACTAGAGCAATTATAGTGAGTTCTTAATAAAATGCATATACAATGAAGCTAGACCATGGAAACTTTGAACTTTTGTAATCGTACGCCTGCATTTTATTGTTTCAACTTTACTTGAATCCCCTCAGAACTGCTTTGTACCCAAAAACAACAAAAAGTCAGTCATCAATTGACATTTCTTTAAATTGGCATAGAGCTTCTCTTCTCGGAGAATATTGAGAACTTTACCTCAAATGCAACAAATGAGTTTCTTTGTCTCGACTGTACACCAAGGTATCTTCAAAGCAAACAACATCGAACTTTCCAATAAATAGTTTTAAGACTTGATTCATCAAATACATAAATGAACTAGGAGCATTGGATGTAGGGAGACAAAGTTCTAGCAATCCAAAGAAAGACAAGCTTAACTACTAATTAATTGATAATTGGTCATATCCAATAGAGTAAATTACACTCAATGTCCTTCCATTCTTTTCAGTTTGTGACAATTTTATCTTCATTTAATTTTAATGGGATGTATCATTCCCAACTTTTTCTGCAGATAGTCTCTTTTGACAATTTTGACCCTAAGTTAAATAAACTAAAACTATGAAAATGAAAAAAAAATGTGGAAAAATTTCAATTGGGATAGCTAACGTTTTTAAAAGTGAAAATTAGTACCTTTACCAAAATAAATAAACACAAAAATTTTAAAAAATTAAAAAGTCAGAAAAATAAATAAAAAAAAGTTCTTCTTTTCAATGGCCCAATCCCACCCCAACCTATCCCACCCATCCCAAAAGTCCCAAAATTGTAGGACTTTTCCCACCTTAAACCAAAGAATGACAATACAGTCGCTACCACAAACTTCGCCAACCACCACCACCGTCACCACAAAAAATCCAATATCAATTTCCTGAGAACAAGTTCCCTCCCCCTCAGTGAACCACTTTGTTAAGAAAACACCCCAAAACCACTATGATTCTTTCTTAATTTATCTGTGTTTCTCTTTCAATTTCAATTTATTAATGTTTTACTCAGTATTCAGTGATTAAGCCAATTTTCAGCTGATTTTTTTCCTTTTTCTAATTGGTGTTGATGTTATTTATGTAGTAGGTTCTAGGTTGAAGCTTATGTAAATTACATATAAAGCACCTATATATACATAGATAGAGATAGGTGTACTTTGGAGTTTTTGTTGCAAGGTGGGTAATGAATACAATGTGGCTGTTTAACGAGCTCTGGTGGTTCACCAAGGGAGAAAAATAGTGCGTTGTTTTAACAATTATGTGGTTCCAACAAAAGGTTGCTCCAAACTAGTGTTGCATTAGAGCAACTCCAACTACGATCTTTAAAATAGTGCAATTTTTACACTATTTTTTTTACCTATCTCCAACCATGATCTTGAAAAAGTGCACTAAATGAATAGTACTTGTTTTATTTCCTTATTTTTTTTTAATTTTCAACAAATTATTGATTTAAAAAATTATTAAATTAAATATTCTATCACAACTCAAATTTGTAAATGAAACATAAATATTTTTTTATTACTAAAAATTATAAATTAAAATTTTAATTTAATTACTTGAAAAATTGCATTTATCACAACAAATTTAGAAAGACATTACAATTAATATCACAATTAACAAAATACAACATTTAACATAAAAAAACATAAAACATAAAAACGTTTAAGTACAAACATAAAATATACTAATTTTGTCAATGAATTCTCGGAATTAGTATATTCACCCCAAAAATGATCAATCAACGCATTTCAAAGCACAATGTGAGCTTCTTTTTTTCTTGATTTGTCGATGTCGAGCAAGAAATTCTTGAAATTGAGTATTTTCAGCTACAACTATAAAATGAAGGACAAAAATGGAATAAAAATTTTGACATTTTTCACGCCAAATGAACAGTGCTGTGCCAAATTTGGCGTTTGGCGTAGCACTATTCACTACTCCATTTTGGAGTAGTGATTTAGTGTTCCGTTGGAGCATGATTTCAGGGCCATTTTAGCGTTTCACGCAAAATGGCGCTACATTAGAGTTGGCCTTAGAGATACCTTTTTATTTTTATTTTTGACCAAAGAAATCAAATCTGCACTGAATGAGCTGAAAGTTTGATGTAAGGAAACAATTTTGCTTGCTGATCCCTTAGAGCATCTCCAATCCAAAGCTAAAAATGGAGTACAAAACTACTCTAACTGAGCGCCATTTATCTGCGCCAATTTGAGAATTTGAATAGTGCTGGCGCATCATTGTAGAGATGAAGATGGTTTGCTATGAGATTTAATTCCAAATTTACCCTTCCATTGCTGAAGCACAAATTTGTTTTTTCCTTTGGTGTCCTTATTGATTTGGATTTTATTATTTGTGTGATATAAAGTGATTTATGTTTTTTTAATTTGATTATTATTTTTATTGACACAATAAATTGTATTATGAGTACTGAATAACAACTACTAAATGTATTTAAAAAAAGTACTCATTAAAATTGATAAGATACAAATTCGAATATTGAAAACGAGGACGGAAAAATAGCACTACGACTAGATAGACATTGAAAATGAAAAATAAAAGTAAAATACAACATCAACTGCAAGACTATTGTTTAATAGTCTGGTAAATAATTTTCAGATCCTCCAAGACCATCAAAATATTAACTGAATGGACATGAGCTACTTTAAGATTTGTTGTCTTGTTGAGCTCTTTCTCGAATAATTCTCGTTTGTTCATTTTAAACAGACTCATGCAAAATTGGATCCGGTATGTAACTCAAATTTTTAAATAATATTTTGTTCTCTTCTCGATATTTTATCACGTTCACTTTTTTGGCCTCGGTTTGAGCTCGTAGCATTTGTATTTTGAATTGTTCTTGCAAAGTGCCACCAATTTCTTCTTCACTTATATCAGGACAAAATGAAGACAATCTAGGATATTCTGATGTGGGAGACTCTGAAGTGGAATACTCTTGTTGTGATGATGCAAAGTAACCACTGTGCTTGTGTAAGCTTGGTATTACAGTGTTAACGTCATTCTCAAATTTCTCGGTATCTTTCAGGAGGGCCAAACATGATCAAATTTGAAGTATTTGTTCAATTTGTCATCCTGTAATACCAACGTCTACGCTCGATTAATCTGCAAATTGATATAAATGTATATGTTAAACTAAAACAAATAGAATTTTTATAATCAAAAAGTTAAAAATAATACTCACAATATCTTGTTCTAATGCTCCACTTGGATTCAAATTTTCAACTTGTCGAATGCATCCTCTCAATTTGCCAACAACATCAATAATAACCGACTTCGACATTGCAAGGATTTATGAGGTCGATTTTGCGTTATATGTTCTGGTTTTGAACTATTGTACTCACTCTCAATAGGATTCCTAAATGTCTTCGCTGATTGATTAATACCAATAATTAGATTTTGAGAAATATCAAGACATACACGACACAAGTGTATGTCTTTTTCATTTGTTTATGAAGCTGTTCGTTTATTTGAACTCATAGTAATTGGAGGTAATAAAAAATGAAGGGAACGTATACTATTTTATAGGGTTAAAGTATAATTACATTATGGAAACGTTATATAACAAGGTACTCCATCTTGTAATAAAAAACTCACTACACTAATTCTATAAGAAAATTGAATTTCAATACTGGAGATTCTACTAATTTGTCTTCGTCCTAGTTTTCACTTTTCCTCTCCAATGGAGATAATGATAGCGAAGTAAAACTACTGAAAAACATTGTACCAAATAATGCACGGATGGAAGCGATAACTCGGATTGTTTCCAACAACAATATGATTATCGCTTACTATATCGATCAACAACAACACGAAGTGACCCATGGAGGCTCAATTCCTAGTCATATAGTTATCAATCATGATCGACAAAATGTTGATGCAAATCTTTTCAACGACTATTCTGAGAACCCACTTTACAATGAAGGTATGTTCCGTCAACAGTTTTGAATGTCACGAAGGTTATTTTTACGTATACTTCAGGCTGTGGAAGGTCATGACAACTATTTTGTACAGAAAAGAAATGGACTAGGTAGAATCAGATTGTCTTCTTTTCAGAAGATAACTGCTACGTTTCGGATGTTGGCATATGGTGTAGCGGTAGATGCTACTGATGAGTACATTAAAATAGGATAATTCACAGCAATTGAAAGTTTGAAAATATTTTGTCGTTCTATTGTGGAGGTGTTAACGTTACAGTATCTAAGATCACCAAAACCTTATGACGTCGCGAGGCTACTCCATATTGGTGAACAACGTGGGTTTTCAGAAATGTTGGGTAGTCTCAATTGTATGCATTGGTAGTGGAAAAATTGTCCAACACCTTGGGTAGGACAATATTCAGGCCGTAGTGGATCTCCAACAATTATCCTTGAGGCTGTAGCTGATTACGATATGTGGTTATGGCATGTACATTTTGGTTTGCCAGGTTCAAATAATGACATCAATGTGTTGGAGGCATCCCATCTTTTTTCCAACCTTGCTGAAGGTATTGCTCTTCCAGCTAAGTATGTCATACAAGAACAATAATGTGTATACGAGCTATTATTTAGCTGATAGTATATACCTCAAATGGTCTATTCTTGTATAAACAATTCATGATCCACGTACTCACAAAAAAGAAAATACTTTGCGATGAAACAAGAAAGCTGTAGAAAAGATATAGAATGAACATTTGGCGTTCTTCAATCAAGATTTGCAATAGTTGCAGGACCGTCACGGTTTTGGAATAATATTACAAGATATAATGACTGCGTGCATTATTATGCAAAATATGATTATTGAAGATGAACGTGATGTTGAAGCACCAATTGGAGATTGGGTGGAAGCGCCATATCTAGAAGTTGAAATGGTTGTAGACCTTTACTCGATTTCAAGAATTCCTTGCTCGATATCGGCAAATCAAAAATAAGGAAGCTCACATTGCACTTCGAAATGCATTGATTGATCATTTGTGGGATGAATATACTAATTTCGAGAATTAAATGACAAAATTAATTATGTTTTATGGTTTTTTTTGGATATTTGTATTTGTCCAATTTTTATATTTTTTTTATGTTAAATGTTTTTTTAAATTGTGATATTGAGTATCGTGCATTTTCTTATTTTTTTAATGAATGCAATAATTACGGTAAATAAATGTATTTTAAATTTTATACTTTTAATATAAATACACTATATAATTAAATAATTTTATACAATAAATTATTGTTGAGAATTAAAAATATAAATATATGAGAATAGACACTATTCATTTGACATTTGAAGTAATGAGTTGGAGATGACATATGGATTTAGTGTAAAAGTTGTACTATTTTAGTGTAAAAATTACACCAATTTGAAGATATGGGTTGAAGATGGCTTTATTCCAAGCCGACTCTCTTTGGATTGAACTTCAGGTTGAGTTTTGCTCCATATGTAATTTTCAGTATTACTTTTCCTTGAATTTTCTATCGCATAAGTGAAGTGAAACCCTGTTCATTATCTTGGATCTCTTTGTGCACTATGCAAATTGTATGTGAATTTTGATATCTCTCTGTCCATGATTTGGGAAGGAACAAAAGGATGAATGCAATTGCACTATTTCAATGTTAAGCAAAAACAGTAAGAAATTGAAAACTGATGATTAGAAAGGAACTTGTTTGTTTGTTGGTGGTGGTGGTGGCAACGACTGCCTTTGGTTTATAGTGGGAGAAGTCCCATAGTTTTGGAGCTTTTGGAGTGGGTGGAGTTGGATCTTCATTTTTATTTATTTTTTGTCTTTTTTTTAATACTTACTTTTTGTATTTGATTTTGAGAAAAGGTGCTGAATTTTTTACGTTTAAATATATTTGCCTATTTGGGGTCCCACTGTAATTGTCTATTTTTCTTTTTTCTTTTTTGTTGTTTTAGTTTATTTAAGTTAAGAGAAAAATTATCTAAATAGATTATGAGTGTCAATTATTGAAAGGTTAGAGAATAGCGTATAATGTCTACATGGGAGTTTGAGTGTAATTTACCTTATTCAATAAAAAGGTTTTGGCATATTGAATTTTAATTAGATCATGATATGATCAAGTTAGTTTGTGTTTTAATTATATTAGGATTTCAATGTTTACATAGGACCTCCTCTTTTGTTCCCTTTCAAATAATAATGGAAGGATTGTTGGAAAAGTTCACAATATTCGAATCTATTTAAATTTTGAAATAGTTTTTTATTTTTTCAATAAATTAGGGTTAGAATGATGTTGGAATTGATTGTTTAGTTATATGATTTTTAGACAGATTCCAATAGAAGTTAGCCCAAAGGAATATCTAACAACTTAGTTTTGGAATCAGGCATTTTCGTGAATGATATTTTGAGTGATGCTTGTTTTTGTAAACTGCCAAATTGCTTGTTTTCGTAACCTGCCCATAGGATATTTTGAGTTATTTGAATTCTTGTTTAGTAGTTAGAAAGTAGTTTTGGTAACGATTCAGATTGCTAAGGTTTGGGGCATTACACTTCCACTCGTCCACTTCACGAATCTAGTTTGATGGTAGACACCATTGAGATCTATATTTGAGAATACTTTAGCTCTCTGTAACTTGTCAAATATGTCATCGAGCCTTCAAATTAGAAATCAATATTTTCTAGTGTTCTTATTAATAGCTCAATGATTTTGCACTTATGTGGACCATCAAAAAGGGACAATTGTGATTAATATTAAATGTATTTTTACTTAATTTTATCTTAATTTGATTGTGTTATGTTGAAATTCGAGTTTGGATCGATGGTGATTGGAAGATAACCAAGCAAATTAGGCTGAAAAATGACCCAAAGTGTACGAAAACTTGAAATTGGGGACCGAAGTGTCAATGCCTAAAAGTATGACTTATGCTGCAAATATTGGAGGACTACATTCAAATAAAGTGGAGATTACAAGGCTAAATTGAATATTTTAAAGTGTTGGAGGCACGGTTTGCAATTTAACAAGGACCAAGCTCCAACGAATGAGAAGAAGTTAGCCCATGAAATAGCAACACCCCTGATCAGAATCAGGACCAAAATATTTTTCTTTCCTTATTCTATTGAACCTATTTTTGGTATTCAGATGGCCCAAGATTTTTGCACCAAATTAGGGATCTTCTTGGACATATAAATAGAGACCATTATTCACATCCAGAAGGGAACTTTAGAGGAGATTGGGAATTTAAGGTTGAAGATCAAAGCTTGGTGTAATAATAGATTTTCATCTTTTTCTTCTCTATTTTGTTATAACTTCTCTGTGTTTGACCAGTATCACGTGAGTCTAAATTCCTCGTGTTATGACGAACAATGTAGAGACAATTTAATTTTTTAATTCTTATATTGTGTTAATTTTCTATTGTGTTCTATTTTGACTTTTTATGAATCTAACCAATTTATGATTATGTTTGTGAATTTGTGATGAAACTGAGAAATAGTTCACCAATTTAGTACTACAATAGGGAAAACGAATTTGTATAAGAAATAGAGATATACTCTTATAATTTGTGCAATCATTAATAAATTTTTTGATCGTTAATGCTCCTTGTTAGACTAAAATTCACATATAGATATAGTGAGTTTACTTAATTGAGTAGGTTTACATGAGAAAGATTATCAAATTACTTTGTGAAATTGATTGTTAATACAAGATAAGTAAATTGCCATGGTTATATGACGAAAATTGAACACGATGACTGTCGTTGAATCATGAATCCCGACTGTTGACGTCGGAACCTGTAACGTCCACATATCAACAGATCTCCAGTCACTCTTCTGCTAACTTGTATGTTACCTGCACACCCAGACAATCGTTAGGCACCAAGATCCCCAGAGAAAAAGAGTTCGGCGATCATTGGTACTCCGACGATCAAGTCAACTACCAGTATTAGAATAATACATGGGGGGCAAAAGTAATTGGGTGTGGGAGAGACAAGCAGGCAGAGATTTGAGCAGAGTTTAGGGTGGGATTTTAAGTACAAAAAGAGCGTCATAAAAAATGCATCAAGAATCCGTCCCTTAGAATAACCGGAATATGATATTTATAAGGAGATAATCCTAATTGATTTAGGGAAGCAATCAATTAGAATTCTATTGGGATTCTCTTTCCTTATCAGATAAGGTAGGTTCCAATCTAGCTGTGATCTTCGAGATTGCATCCTAATCTCTCTCAATCTCTGAGATTGTGTTGCCGATTTCATTCGATTGAGATATGGTTTCCTTGTGACAATCAAACACAATCTTTCTTGAGATATCCTTTTAATTGTCCTAAAATATCTGATTATATGCAGACTATAATAAATACGAAGCTCGGCGAGGCTCTCTAGGTCGGCCATGAGTATCGAGGCCCTTCATGGGCCTCGCAATACTCTGATTCAAGATTGCTAAGATGTTCGATGGGCCCCTGAGGCCTTCTGAAAATTTACGAGGCCCTTACTAGGCCCTTGAGGCCTTCGCCTGAGTCTATGGGACCTTTATGAATCTAGAAGGCCCTCGTTAGGCCTGAATTAGGCCCAGATGGGACCTTTACTAGGCCTTTACTGACGTGGAAGTCTTACCAAAATCGGGTGGTAACACCGACATTCCTTTAATTGATAATTTTTCTCAGCAAAAACCATTCTCTAGCGAAAAATACATAAGTTAGGAATTATGTTAAAATTAGTTTAGTTTTTTCAAACTATTTGTATGTTTTTGAATCCAGTTTTTAAATTCATATAGCTATTGATTAATTAAAATTAATAGTGGTAACTAGTTCTCGTGAGATCGATGTTCCTGATTCTTAGAGTCCGTTTTACTACTTGTTGGCGATATCGTACACTTGCAATCTTTTATACAAACTTTTTTTGGCACCGTTACCGGGATTGTGTTATTAAATTTGATTTTAGTTTATTCTATCGCTATTTGAATTTTTCTTTTCTTTTTCCTATTTCATGTTCTCTTGTTCATTGCATGACACGATCCGACTCTACAAATTTAGTTGTTGTTGATTTGGAGATCGAGCGTACTTTCCATAGAAGACAATGAGAAAAGAGAGAGAACAACAGATTGCAACAAATCACAATGGTCGATTTACCAAAAAATGTAAACAATGAAGACCTATCAGATCCACAGATTAATCTCCAGGTTGAAACTTTAAGCAGTAGTGACTGTTCTACCTGCACCGGTAATTAATGATGATGATCGTCCATTTGAAGAGCTCATAGTTCTACTACATCCTTTTAGTCAGTCTAGTATAGCACCTTCTGCTTTTGGGTAGAATAATTTTCAGCTCAGATCAGATATTATAGGAATGATAAGAAACATGTGTATGTTCAACAAGACATCATATGAAGGAAGATCATCATGCACATCTATCAGAGTTTCTGGAATTATGTAATTCAACTTCATATCAGGAAGTGTTAGACGATGCAGTGAAGATGAGACTCTTTATATACATTCTGAAAGGAGAAGCTTGAGGCTGGCTATCATCTTTTTCACCAAGAAGCATCACCATTTGGGATGATTTGGCTAAAAGATTCCTGACTAAGTATTATACACAAGCCAAAGTAGCCAAATTATTGCAAGACATCACTACATATGTTCATTATGATGGAGAAACTCTGTATGATGCTTGGGACAGGTTCAAAGGTTTGCTGCGAAGGTGTCTAACACATAGGTTGAATAAATTATATCAGATAAAGTATTTCTATGGTAGGCAAATTCCAACAAGAAGAGTTGATACGAACCCACGAAGAATAATCTCGGAATCCACAACAAAGATTGATAATGAACACCAAGAAAGTTAAAATCAAGCTGCAAGACCTTGACCGACGATTTTTTGAGTCAAATAACCAAGTTAGAATGAACGCCACAAAGATTTGTGGAGGATTTGATAAGTTTGGTTAGTTCAATTAAGAACATGGAAGAAAAGTGAATCTCACTTTAATGTATTCTCTTAATAATAATTGTTCTTTTGTTTACAATGAAAAGTGTTTATATAGGTAAAAATCAATGAAAGCCTAGTCTAATTTGAAAAAACTAGAAACTTAACAAAACTAGAGTTCTAAACGAAAAAAGAAACAAAATTCTGAATTGTCAGATTTTGGCCTGGGCGATCACCTAGTACAAATTCGGGCGTTCGCCTAGGCATAAAATTTGGCCTCGGGTTGGAAAAAGGGGGGTGGGGGCGATCACCCAGGGTTAATTTATACTCTACACCAGTTGATCTCTAAATTTTGAATTATGCTCATTTTGACCTTCCAATCTTCCACTAGCCTCCCAATATGAATTTAATATGGTACTCAGCTTGAATCATATGTACTAAAGTTGACTCTTCCTTTGTCATACTCATTTTGAAGTTTGGTGTCTTGCTTGTTATACTTTGGGTGTCGATTTTTACCCACGTAGCTTGGAAGACCTTGTGTGGCGTCCTTGATTTTCTTAGCTCTTGATCTCGTTATTGGCCCCAGTGAAGTATGTAACGAGGCTAGAACTAGCCGGTATGTGGTTCTTATTATCCCCTCCCTCCTCAAAAGGATTCGACCTTGAATCATCACCTGCATCAAGGAGAGAAAGATCAGCAACATTAAAAGTAGCAGACACATTATACTCACTTGAAAGGTCAAGCTTATAAGCATTATTATTTATTCTCTCAAGGACTTGAGATTGCCCATCCCTCCTACGATGTAGCTTAGACCGTCTACGGGTAGGAAATCTTTCCTTCCTCATATGCACCCAAACTCAACACCAGATTCAAAGATAACTTGTCTATGGTCTTTGTTGTCTTTGGCTGCATATTGTTTATTCTTCTCTTCAAATTGTTATCGTACACACTCATGGAGTTTCTTCACCATCTCTGCCTTCCAGCTTTGTCCATCTAAGTTATCTCTTTTCTCAATAGGTAAATAAATCAAATTTAAAGGGGTTATTGGATTAAACTCATACACAATTTCATATGTAGAAATATTAGTGGTAGAATGGACACTTCTATTAGACGCAAACTTAATAAATGACAATCAATCCTCCCAATTCTTCAGATTCTTTTGAATTACAGTATGTAATATAATAGATAAAGTTCTATTTACTACCTCAGTTTATCCATCCGTTTGAGGATGACAAGTAGTTGAAAACAACAACTTAGTCCTCAACTTACCCCACAAGACTTTCTAAAAGTAGCTAAGAATTTTAACATCACAATCAGACACAATACTCCTTGGATCACCATAGAGCCATACTATTTCTCTAAAGAACAATTCAGCTTTGTTAGTTGCATCATCATAATTATTAGAAGATATAAAATGTGTCATTTTAGAAAACTTATGAACAACCAAAAAGATTGAATCCTTACCTTTCTTTGATCTAGGCAAGCCTAAAACAAAGTCCATGGAAATATCTACCCAATGCTCACTAGGTATGTGTAGAGGAGTATACAAACCATAAGGTAAGACTCTGGATTTGGCAAGATTATATGTAACACATCTTGCATACAATTTCTCTACATCACGTTTCATTTTAAGCCAAAAGAAATGTTCATGCAACACATCTAAGGTTTTTCTCATACCAAAATATCCCATCAAGCCTCTCCCACGTGCCTCACGCACAAGCAACTCGCACATAGAATTATTAGGCACACACAATTTATTTTCTCTAAACAAGTACCCATCTAGTCTTTAAATGTTTTCGAATGTTGTCTTCTTACACGCTCTATACACACTAGAAAAGTCATTATCATTAGATACAAGTCCTTAATGAATTCCACCCACTTGGCATCCATCACATTCAACTTATCTTGTCCCTTTCGATGCTTTAGGGTCTCATGGTTGATATGGATAAAAAATTCCTTCGGCCATAGGTAATGTTGCCAAGTCTCCAATACTCTCACAATGCGTATAGTTCTTTGTCTTATATTGGGAAATTCAGACTGCCCCAGTTAGTTTTTCACTAAAATAGGCTATTGGCTTTTTTTTTTTGCTGCATCAACATAACTCCAATACCTATTCCTAAGGCATCACATTCAATCTCAAAAGTTATGTTAAAGTTAGGTAGTACTCAAACATGTGCAGAACACAACCTATTCTTAATAACTTTAAAAGTTTTTTCTGGTTCAATGCCCAAATTAAACCCAATACTTTTCTTTACAATTTTCAGTAAGTGGCGCAGTGTGATAAAACCTTTAACAAAAAGTCTATAAAAGTTAGCTAAACCATGGAAGCTTCTCACCTCAATGACACTTTTAGGCGTTGGCGACTCCTTAATGGCTTTAATCTATGTGGCATTACTCAATTGGATGAATTATTTATTCTAATTGAGTAATGTATTTATAGCCATTAATTATGAATAATTCATTCAATTGAGTAATACCACGTAGGATGACTACTGGTAGTGAGCGACTATGAATAACATTACTCTTCAAAATTACCAAAAAATTATAATATACTATAAATTATTAGTAGTCAAATGGAAATGATATAAAATTTTTAATTAATTAATAAGTCACATGCTGCCAAATTAAAACTATTAATAAGTTTCAAGATATAAAAATGGGTTAACTTGACTTGCGGTTACTGAAGTTTCAGCAAAATTATAAAATGGTAAATGAAGTTAGAAAATTTCAGTACCGGTTACTAAAGTATAATAATAAGTTCACCAATGGTCACTCTATTAAATTTTCAGCGTAAATTGATGATGTGTCACCTTTAAGTATCTACGTTGCACACAATTAGTCAACATTTGGCAAAAATTGATGTCACATTGACTTAATGTACTAATAACAATAAATTCGGATGACATATGATGCACATAAAATATGAGGACCTAGCTATATTTTCTGAAAATTAAATATCTAAATCAGATCCCCAGACCATTTGCACAGCTCGATTTTTCTCCAAAAAATGATCCCAAACCCTAGTTTTCCTCCCAATTGGTTAAATTGGGTTGTGCAAATTGTTTGGGGATTTGAAATGGTTTTATAAATTGAAGCTAGGTCCTCATGTTTTAGGTGCATCATTTGTAGTCAGAATTTATTGTTATTAGTACATTAATTGTATGCCACGTGGACATTTGACGGTGACACATCATCAATTTACATTGAGAATTTAACAAAGTGACCATTGGTAAACGCATTAGTATATTTCAGTGACCGACAATGAAACTTTATACCTTTAGTGACTGTTTTGTCATTTTACTGAAACTTCAGTGACCACCGGTGAAATTATTCCCATTAAAAATTGTTAAACATTGAATTGTAAAATTACTATGACTAAATTAAAAGTCGTGATGATAAAATACATATATGTTGTCTATGAGAAGACGATCTAGCCGGATATAACTATACTAAAATTTATTAAGCACGTATTGAATAAGTTAATTATGTTGTTAATGTTGTAAAATTATGAGATAATTATTAATGGCTATTTAGACTTATCAGGATACTTAGTCTTATCAGTATATTTAGATAAGCCTTGTTTGATTGTATCCAAATTTCTTTGTAACCTACTTTGGAATCCTATAAATATAGGTCCATAGTTATAATGAAACACACAATTCATTTCGCATCTCTTATATTTTTCTTCTCTTCTTTCTCTAGTTTCATAACACGTTATTAGCACGAGACTCTAATTTTTTAAATCATAGTACAAATCAAATAATTTATTATCTAGTGCAACTTATTATTTCTTAACGAAATAGTAGTTGTCTTTCTATGTCCCAAAGAAAAATATTTCAACTTTATTAAGCACAGTTTATTCTTTATGCAATATTCTCAGCAGTTGTAAATCATTCACGTCAGCATCTCTTCCAATATTGCACAAATTGGAATCTTTAATCGGGTATTTTCGATAACAGGTAATATACCATTCTTTCTTTATGTTTATATGCATGAGGAGGAGTTGAAATCTTTTAGTGTTTTAAATCTAATCATGTTATTGGATCTTGGCTATGGTGAAAAAATAAATAAATAAAATAATAAAATAAGAATCCATGTCTAACTTAATCTATTTGTGAACAAATTAATTAATCTTATACATGCATGACCTCACGATTTTTCACTCCTGGAATTACGAAAAGTTGGAAAGTGAATTGAACTAACAAAATTGATACCAATATCTCCTTTGATTTCAGAATAACAATTTTTGTAGCGCAAAGAGACTTATCACTTTTTTATACGAGGAGTTACATTTTTACATATTAATTCATGTCTATATATTGATAGTTATTTTATTTTTATCTATATATTGATAGTTGTGAATAAATCTAATAATATCATAACTGCATTAATTTATTATTGTTGTGGTTACTATTTATCTTTAAATTGAATAATTTTTTTCTTTAGATATTCATTTATAAATTTTAAATTGATATATATCATACTATTGCTCCTGAAGAGTATATATTCACAAATAGTATGTTGGTGTTCCTGAAGAAACACAATGTTAATATTTTGACAGAGTCATAAATCAAACCTAACATATAAATATTCTAGAAGAATATTTTTTTGTTGCTTCATAATATGCAAATATTTATATTACATTAATATTCCAGTAGAATATTAATTGCTCACGAAGAGCCTAATTTTATAAAATATAATATTCTATTAGAATATTATAATATTGCTCTTGAAGAGCAAATCTTTACTTTAGAATAATGATTCGTTGTTGCCCCTGAAGAAGCACAACATATAATATTTTGACAAAATATTAGCTGCTCCTGAAGAGCATAACATTATAGTTCAAATATTCCAGAAGAATATTAATTGCACCTGAAAAGTATGACGTTATAATTTTTATATTCCAGAAAAATATTGAGCAGTATTCAAAATAATATTTTATTATGCTCTAGAAGAAGCACATGTCTCGAATAATATCATATCACATAATTAAATTGTGATATAAATGAGTAATTAATCAATTAATGCTTATTCCCGAAGGAAAACATATAAATCATGTTATGTCAATATTGATTAATGTGACTTATTTAATAATTGATCAATTTTCTTTAGTGAAAACTTTTACTTAATTATTAAAATTATTTTGGATTGTGTCTATGTTCTTGAAGAATGACGACTTTATATTCAATCAATATTATAGGAGAATATTGTATTGTAACTCATAAAGAAGCACAATATTACATATATTAATATTTTAATATTGCTCCTGAAGAAGCACAAATTTATATTATATTAATATTCTCCTGAATTGCGTAATTTTATTATTAAAATAATTAGTTGTAGCTCCCAAAGAAGCACAACGTTGTAATATTTCGACAGAATATTACTTGCACAATATTCCAGAAGAATATTGAGCTATTGATCTTGAAGAGATAATATTATCTTATCAAATAATACGAAATTACATATAAATGATGTACTTTATTCTAGCAAATCCAAAAGAAATTTGCTTAGTTTTAAAGATATCCGCAGCAATCGATACCACATTGAGACGATGCAAAAAAAATAATTATAAATATATTTGCATAATTTCATTTGTATCTAGCCAAAAGCAGATAAAAGAAAAACTCATAGTACTCCCATCTGACATGTATTATACATTCATAAAAACATTTGAATCAAACAATGTCATGAACTCAAATTTCGTTGAATCAAAAAGTTTTATGCTTTGACATGATCGACTTGGACACCCATGAGCAATAATGATGGCCGAATAATTAATAACTCACATGGACATCTTCTGAAGAACCAGAAGATTCTTTTACCTAATGATTATCCATGTGCTGCTTGTTCACAAGGCAAGTTAGTCATTAGACCTTCTATTACGAAGGTTCGTGTTGAATCTCCAACTTTCTTATAAAGAATTCATGGAGATATATGTGGGTCGATACACCCACCATGTGGACCATTTAGTTATTTTATGGTATTAATTAATTCTTCTACTAAATGGTCACATGTCTGCTTACTTTCTACTAGAAATGTAGCTTTTGCTAGACTACTTGCTCAAATTATAAAACTACGAGCTCAATTCTCCGATTACTCAATCAAGACAATCCATCTTGATAATGCTGGTGAATTTAGATCACAAGCATTCAATGATTATTGTATGTCAATCGGGATTGTCATTGAACATTCAGTTGCTCATGTCCATACACAAAATGGTTTAGCAGAGTCGTTTATCAAATGTCTTCAATTGATTGCTAGGCCTTTACTTATGAAAACAAAACTCTCAACATCTGTTTGGGGTCATGCTATATTACATGCTGCATTATTAGTTCGTATAAGACCAACTGCTTATCATGAATACTCACATTTACAACTTGCATTTGGTCACGAACCTAATATTTCTCATCTACGAGTTTTTGGTTGTGCTGTCCAAGTCCCAATTTCACCCCCACAACGTACAAAGATGGGTCCCCAACGAAGACTTGGAATTTATGTTGGGTTTGACTCACCATCCATTATTAGGTATCTTGAACCTTTAACGTGTGATTTATTTATTGCACGCTTTGCAGATTGTCATTTTGATGAAATGAATTTCCCAACTTTGGGAGGGAAAAACTGCATCCTGAAAAACAAGATAAAATTTCTTGGAATGAAAACACTCTATCTCATTTTGATCCATGCAAGAATCAATGTCGCTAAAGAAGTTGAGAAAATCATTCACTTGCAAATAGTTGCAAGCCAATTACCCCGATGTATTCGTTGATACTAGGAAAGTGACAAAGTCATATGTTCCAACGTAAAATACTCCTCGCAAAATTGATGTCCTCAGAGGACAATCTGCCATAGCGAATGAATCTCAAATACGCCACAAGCGTGGTTGACCAGTTGGTGCTAAAGACTCCGTACCTCGAAAGAAAAATGTACAAGAGAAAACCCAACTAAAGACTTTTAATGAAACAATGGTAGAAACGATTGATCAATCAAACACTGATAATGTGATTCCTGAAGAACCACAAGTGTCCGAAAATAATGAGATTTCAATAAATTATTTATTATCTCATAAATTATGGGAACGAAATAATATTGTCGTGGACAATACATTCACCTTTAATGTGGCACTATATATCATGCAAAATGAGGATCCTGAACCACAATCTATTAAAGATTGTCAAAATAGAAATGATTGGCCAAAATGAAAAGAAACCATACAGGCGGAGTTGAATTCCTTAGAAAAACGAAAAGTGTTTGGACATGTAGTTCGAACCCCTAAAAATATAATCCTTGTAGGATACAAATGGGTCTTTGTAAGAAAAATGAATGAAAACAATGAAATTACAAGATACAAAACCCGACTCGTAGCCCAAGGCTTCTCACAAAGACCTGGGATTGATTATGATGAAACATATTCTCTTGTAATGGACATCATCATATTTAGATTTTTAATAAGTTTGACTGTGTCACAAAGGCTCGATATGTGCCTTATGGATGTAGTAACTGCATATCTGTATGGTTCACTTGATAGTGACATACACATGAAAATCCCTGAAGGATTTAAAGTGCCAGAAGCAAATGATTCATTCCCTAGAACAATGTTCTCAATTAAATTGCAAAGATCATTGTATGGATTAAAACAATCCAGATGAATGTGGTATAATTGCCTTAGCGAATATTTGTTGAAAGAAGGTTATAAAAATGATGATGTATGTCCTTGTGTTTTCATAAAGAAAACAAATATTGGATTTGCAATTGTGGTAGTTTGTGTTGATGATTTAAACCTTATAGGAACTCCTAAAGAGCTCAACAAAACTGTAGATTATTTAAAAAATGAATTTGAGATGAAAGATTTTACAAATAGAACATTTCCCAGAAGGATTATTTGTTCATCAATCTTCTTATACAGGAAAAGTCTTAAAACATTTTTATATGGATAAAGCACATCCATTGACATCGCCTATGGTCGTTCGATCACTTGAAGTGAAAAAAGATCCATTTCGCCCACTTGAAGATGAGGAAATAACTCTTGGACCTGAAGTACCATACTTAAGTGGAATTGGTGCATTAATGTATCTTGCAAATTGCACTCGACCGAACATAGCTTCTTCTGTAAATCTCCTTGCAAGATATAGCTCTGCACCCATTCAAAGACATTGGAATGGTGTTAAACATATTCTTCGTTACCTAAAAGGTACTGTTGACATGGGATTATTTTATTCACGAAAATTAGGATCATCTTTAGTAGGATATGCAGATGCGGGTTATCTCTTCGATCCACCTAAAGCTAAATCACAAACAGGGTATGTGTTTACACGTAGAGGAACAACTATATCATGGAGATCTATGAAGCAAACATTGACAGCAACATCTTCAAATCATTCTGAAATTATTGCAATGCACGAAGCAAGTCGAGAATGTGCATGGTTGAGAAACATGACACATCATATCCAAGCATCATGCGGATTACCTTCAACAAAGGATAGTCCAACAATATTGTATGAAAACAATGTAGCTTGTATTGCACAACTCAAAGGAGGCTACATCAAAGGGGACAGGACAAAGCATATTTCTCCAAAATTCTTCTATACACACGAGCTTCAAAAGAATGGTGACATCGATGTTCAACAAATTCGCTCAAGTGACAATTTGGCTACCTTATTCACAAAAGCATTGCTGACATCCACATTCAAGAAATTGGTGCACGAGATTAGGATGCGTCGACTCAAAGATCTTCAATGATTAATATTAGGGGAGTAGCTGTACTCTTTTTCCTTAGTCCAGGTTTTGTCCCACTGGGTTTTCCTCACAAGGTTTTAATGAGTCAGCATTTTCTTAATACTCCAAAACTTTAACAATTACTGTACTCTTTTTTTCTTTTCGTTTGATATTTTGTCCCATTGGATTTTTATCAAATAAAGTTTTTAGCGAGACAGTTATTGTAGAAATAGTCATCAAAGGGGGAGTGTTGTAAAATTATGAGATAATTATTGATGACTATTTAGACTTATCAGAATACTTAGTCTTATCAGTATATTTAGATAAGCCTTGTTTGATTGTATCCAAATCTCTTTGTAACCTACTTTGGAATCCTATAAATATAGGTCCATAGTTATAATGAAACACACAATTCATTTCGCATCTCTTATATTTTTCTTCTCTTCTTTCTCTAGTTTCATAACAGTTAAGATATTATCATAAAAAGATCTTTGACTTAAGTTCTCGTTACCAACAAAAATGTGAATAAAACCTTATTTTTGTTATTTTTTCTTGTGTTAAAAATATTTAAACATGAGAACTTAAGCTTAAAGTATCACAATGCTTGAAAAAACGTAATAGTGGTAAAGACTACACAAAATGATGCTAAACATTATTTGCTTTCACTTATAAACATTGATCCCTACGAAAAGGATGTCATTAAGTTGGTATACTTCTCCACCTTTACATTTTTGGTACATGATTAATTTGAATCTTTTTTAATTTTATAATTGAATTACTTCGAGGTCAAAAAATTCAAACGTTAAATGAATTAAACAAATATACGATTATTCCCTAAGTGATTATTTTCACCTCTGAATGGTTGAAACTTCTTTTCATTTTTAAAATTGATTTACAACACTGAAGTAAAATCCGTAGATAACAAGAATTACTCTTCACCAACAGCTTTTTCGTAAGTGAAATGCTGAAACATTTTTTTTATTTTTAAAATTAATTAATACTTACGAAAATTCAGTAGGTATATGAATTACTCTTCACCTACGGATTTTCCGTTGGTGAATGGTTGAAACTTTTTTTTAATTTTTAAAATTGATTTTACTTCACCCACAGAAAAGTCGTAGGTAAATACATCATATTACTATCCACCAACAGATTTTCTGTAGGTGCATGGTTGAATTTTTTTTTTAAAAATTGATTTATATCACCTATGGAAAATCTGTAGGTAATATGAATTACTCTTGACCTTCTATAGGTGAATGTTAACTGGCAACTTTAGGTGCAAAATATCCGTTGGTCAAAGGTTATGATCTTTACCAAATGAAAAAGTCGCTGCTGATTAAAGTAGGTGAAAGGCTATTACATTTACCAATAGAAAATCCATTACTGATTTTTTTTTTCGTTGATAAATATTCATTGGTGAAAAGACGATTTTTTATAGTGCATGTATAACATTTATGAGTTTAAATTAACTAAGAGAGATGGACTGTACAATTAAATAAGTTGTACTCCAAGTCAATCAGTTAGATTAATTAGTAGGCCTAACTATTTAATTGGATATGGCCTTAAATTAGACTAACAGGCTTAGTCCAACAAAAAGCCTATATATATACTAGTATTAGAGTTAAGAGATCATGAGTTTTTCTAGCACAAAACTAGATCATAACCCTAATGTTATACTGGTAATCGCCCTCTATTTGTGTCCTCTATGCATGTTTTGATATTTCAATTTCATCAATGTGAATTATTGTTAGAGATTGGATGATTGGATAGGTGCGTTGCTTTTAAATCGCAAATGTACTGTGTCAATTTAACAAGTAGTAACATGGACCTAAAGAATACAGATTATCGTCCCAAAAAAGATTAGTTTATTTCATATTTACTAATTCTAGCTCGTATTTGAAGAACACAATTTGTATGGAACCGTGTTGATTAATACAATGATTATCTAAAAAGAAAAACAATTAAAAGAATAGATATGATGGTTAAAACGTCAGAACTCACAATTTCACCGTAATTATCACATTTAATCTCACCTCTCAAGTCAATTTACAAAAATGTAGTCGATCAAATTCGCCAGTTAAATCAATTTACCTCTCTCTCGAGTTCAATCAATCCTATTTAGTTAAGCCAACTCAATATATTTCTACATGAATCTGAATAGCGTTAACTAAACGCAATTAAATACTTAGGAATTCAGTTAAGGACCACAACAATAGCAAAAGCGTATCTCTGTATTTTACCCTATTGTCAGATTTTACTATTTAGTCTAAATTTATAACTCACCTTTCGGCTCGTTAATATCTACACATCAATGAATTAGTCATCAAATAATTCAAGCATTAAGGGAAGAAGTAAAATCAATATATGAATTCCATAAAACTTGAGAATTATAATTAAAGTTTCAAACTAGGTTACACACCGTTCATCCCAACAAAAATTTAGCTACTCATCATACGAGAAAAAGAACACAAAGAATTTGGAATACATCACCGGGTGTCAAAAACAAAACAAGAATAAAGGAGTATCTTGCACCAAGAATCTGCCATCTTCCCGTCTCAATCTTGAAAATCTTCATTCTTTTTTGTTGTTGTTGGCTCCTCAAGTTGTCCCTTATCTCCTTGATTATCCAACCCCTAATCTAACCTAAGTTTGGTTTTTATAGTGTTTATGCCCCTTCAACTCGTGTTACTTGAAAATGACACAAATACCTCTAAATCTCAATTGAAAAAACTAGAAGAAGCCTCAGTCATCCTACAGTTTGCAAATCGCGGCCCAAACTGTGACAGAACTTTGTTCGCTGGTTGCCGCGATTTGCAAATCACAGCTGGACCTGGCAAACAACAAGTTTGTTTGCCATTTTCTCAACAGTTTGGTCCATCAACTTTCAAAGTTGTTCAATTTAGTCACTACTTCAAGTTTTTTGTACAGATTGGTCTCTTTTGCTCCAAGTCCTTCAACATTTATCCCACAACTTTCAAGAGCTTCCAAATTGGTTCCCAAACCTCTTTAGTCATTCAAATTTTGTTGTCCTCAAGTTTCAAAAGTATGAAAATCAATCTTCAAACGTTTTGTAAGTAAAATTCCATTCCTGAAACTTGTGACATTCCTTAATGGCTCTTATCACTCCTGTGACATCATGTAAATCTTCAAATGCTTCTGATCAACTATAATTATGCTCAAATTCTTTCTTTTTGCTCCATTTACCTTTATTTTTGGGCTCTACCTTTAATGACAATATTATACTAAATTAAGTAGAAATTTGCTCAAATTATAATTATATATCAAGTTTATGAGATATGATAAGAATGTAAACACACTTATCAAATATTCTCAAATTTAAACACTTGTTCGTCCCAAACAAGATTATGTACTCAAACACACAAACAAGTAAAATTTACTTCAATAGATAGCTTGCCATATTTGTCTCAAGTTTTGAAACTGCCCAAAAAATTCATAAAATATTTTTAACTAATACCATCAAAATCAAGTTCTTTACTCATCTGATGATCGACAGACGTGTGCATGTATAGTCAATCCAATCACCATAAGCCTTTAGGTTGGTTATATTTCGTCCCTCAGTGGTCAAATATTTTCTTTCTCTCTCCTGAGAATGTACACTCCCATCTTGATATTCAATCTCTCACTCGTGTTGTTAAATTTTAAGGTTGCTCTCATAACACTTATTCTTTTCCTGCTTAAGTTTGGTTGGGTCTAACATATGGAGTAACTACCTAGATCTGTGATGATTATCCCTATATTTGAGTGTCCCAGCCATCAAGCTCATACTAGGCAAGTTAAATCCACTAATTATCTAGATCTCTAAATTTAGTGTCCACGACAATGTCAGGCTTGCAGTGCGTCATCTGTTTTATGTATCTACTTTTATTCACTTTATCTTTTTTTTTTTCTCACTTATATGTAGCTATTTCACTCAGACATTCGTGATACCAACACAATGCCGCTTATCTCAACTGTTTTTTTCTTTAATGTCCTCGTTGGAATCTTTTATAGGGTATATTCGTTCATGACGACATGTCAGCTTTATTCCTTTTTGCCATAACTAGTGCAATGCCTTTTATTTGGACAAGTAGTTGGAATCAGACCCCTAGCATATAGTCAATGCCTAGATTTTTGCTTGATAGCCAAAAACATTCTACACAGATTAAACATGTATGAAATCAACACCTAACCAAATAGCTCCCAACACTGGTTCAACCACCATTAAACTATCATTTCAATTGGTTAAGCGATTAAGTTTTTCACTTGGTAATCTTGGCTTAACAACCTAGATTCACAAGTCTCTCATCATATTCTATCCATTGAACCAACCAAAAATAAGGATCTGCATGACTATTGTGTTCACAATTAATCACATCTCACATAGATTAGCATAGTAAAAAGAATAAGCACAAATAGCACTACCTAGTCATAGTTCATCAATCAAAAACATTTTGAAATAAATAACATTATCAGTTGGCAAGGCTATCCAACTAATAAACAAATACACAAGTAACAAGAAAATATTTTTAAAATTTTATATATATTTGTTTTTGACACGTAATATAAACAACACACAAACATAACAAAAATAACGATTTAATTGACTGCAACTCTAAACTTTAATACACTAATTGTCCTAAATGGGAAAAGAATAAAACAAAAACAAGCAAAATGAAAGAGTTTACTCGATTGTTATGGAGTGTAGATGCAATCGGACTATCATTCGATCAGTACTCATTAGGATGTTGTGGTGGAAATTGTTGCTGATTGAGACATCTGAACATTTCTCGCAGTTCTTCATGTTCACGATGTTGTTGCTAATCTATTGCACGCATTGTAGCAAGGTGTTCTCCCAGTGTATCGAGGATCACTTTCTATCCTTTCTGCAGCTGTTGAATTTTAGCTATGTGCCTTTGTAAGATCGTCTGCATAGACTTTAATACTGGCCCAAAGTTTACCCCACATCTACATTGGATCTGTAGGGAGCACAACTGGGGTATCCCACTCAATCGGCTCATCAATGTCATCCAGAGCGTCTTTGGCGTCTTCATCTCTCTCATCTTCTATTTCAGCCACCCACTTCTGCTCATTGACATGCCTATGTACCTGTGCTACTAAGTGTCTCATGGACTAGAGGTGGAAAATAGTCACATTTGTCTTGTCTATTTTAGAAGGGTACATGGAGAGCTTAGCTCGTTTGCAAATGGACAGAATGAGACTTGGAAATAGTAACTTTAACTGGCTGCTCAGGTGGAGCGCAATGTCCTTGATGGTGTTGAAGTTATGCTCCTTGAAATATAAATCATGCTCTGTCACCAACCGATACAAATTTTTTATCTAAGCTAGATAAATGTTCGTTAGGTGAGAAATGAGGACAATGGACAATGTTGGATTACATGAAGTTGTGGACTCGGCAAAACTTATTACTTATGTCATCTTGATGTACAATATTACTTCGTGGCCATGGCTTGGGATTGTTCGTGGGATATATAGTATGGGCCATGTCATTCTAATTGGTTATCTCTAGTACTTCGGAGCCCTCTTCAGCACAATAGAATTGTCCGATGACGTTTGGGCTAAAAAGGACCCACACTCTCCGGACATATGCCTTATAAGCATATTTGTCCTCCACATCAGTGATTTGGTGGTTGAAGTTATCCATGAATTCCTTCACCACTACCAAATAAATATTGTGAGGCTTAAAATATAGCTTGGTCCTTCCTTTGTCCCAACCACTGGAGAAAGGCTAGAAGATATCAAACTAGCTACGTCCACCTTTTGCTATGGGAGAAACGTCCAATTGGTGAAAATGGCTGCCTGTTGAGATGTCTCCTCAGTAAAAGAGGTCTTATAAGGAGGGGGTTCAAGATGGGCTCTTTTATGTACATTGGACGCTTCGACCACTTTCTTTCCTCTGTGCGAGGTAGTTAGCTTTTATTGTGGAGGCGTGGTGTGCTTTAGAGTACAAACAAGTCCAAAAAAATCAATTGTGAAAAGAGGAGCAGTGCTAAAGAAAAACTACAATATGAGGTGCCACGCTAATGTCATGTCCAAACTCTTACTTGTGTGGTTCCATTTATGTGCAAAGTATTCCCAAACTTAGTGCAATATTATCCCAAAAAACTGGAGAAATTATAAAAAAAATTAGTTGAGGAATTTTATCAAACACCTTGATGGCAATGCACATTTGAGCTTATATGGACATCTAAGAAACCCAAATTTTATGTGTTCAGTCCCACAATGTTCAACACTAATTCATCCACCAAATATGTCCCATTCTCATTCCTAAACTAAAAACCCATAAAAGTTTACATATAGCACAAACAAAGGGTTTAGCCACACTGACCATGTGTAATCCAAGATGTAAAGAAGAAATTGTAGTGTATGATACCTAAGTAGTAGTGAAACTTCAATTGTACACCTTAATAATTAAGTTGGGATGAATATGGAAGAGTGGGTAAAAAGATTTTGTGGAATTTATTAATAAAAACAATGGAAAAGAATGAAGTTGGAGAGTTTAAAATAATCCCCCATCTAACCTTGGTCTGGCCTTGGTTAGCTTTCCACGGTCAATAAGCAAGTATTGTCATAAGCTCGATTATTTCATAATGATCATTTGGGTATTGCAATGTCAATGGTAGAATTTTTGGTAGGGAAGTCCTCCATGTAATGCTTCACACGTTGGCCATTGACTTTAAAGTTTCCCTTAGTTGGATGAAACAATTCAACTATGCCATACGAAATACCTGAGGTATCCCACTTAGATAGTAATTTACCACGAAAAAGCTTCATTCTGGAATTGAATCAAAGCTTTTGCTTCTACCTATTTAGATACGTAATTAACTGCCACTATAATATACTTGTTTGAGTTGGATAAAAAAACAGTCCCATGAAGTTAATACCCCAAACATCAAACAATTCCACCTCTAAAATGTTGTTCAAAGGCATTTCATGTCGGGCTGATATATTATCGGTGCGTTGGCATCAATCACAAGATCTACAAAAATTGTGAGCATCCTTGAGTAATGTTGGCTAGTTAAACCCACACTAAAGCACTTTTTTGGTAGTTTTGGTTAGACAGAAATGACCACCATAACATGAAGCGTGGACTCATGCCAATATTAGTTTAATCTCCTCTTAGGTCTACATTTTCGAATAATTTGATTTGGTTCCCTCCAGTATCAATACAGCTCCTCCCAAAAATAGTATCTAACTTTATAGGGAAGTTTTTTCTTTTCCTGATTAGAGAATTTTGGAGGAATTATTTGGCCAACTAAATAATTGACAATGTCAGCATACCAAGGCATGACCACCCACTGGCATGATCTACTCATCAAGAAATACTTCATTCATATCTATTTTTTGAGTCTCTCATGTCTGCTTGAGCTTGATTTTATGTCTCATTCTTATCACAAATCTCAATGTCGAACTCTTGTAGCAAAAATACCCATCGAATAGATATTTCAGTAGTAGCATGGTTAATCTGTGCATCTTTCAATATTTTGCTAGCATAACATATCACGTGAAGAATTTTCTCATGGCGTTGTCCAAGTACTACTATTACTGCATATACACTGGCATCACACATTAATTCAAACAATAAACTCCATTCTAGTGCCACTATCACTGGTGTAGTTATCAGCTTCTCTTTAAGGATGTTAAAAGCACTGAGACACTCATAAAAAAAGTAAAACAGTACATCATTTTCCAATAAGCTACACAGATTTTGTGATTTTAGAGAAATCCTTGATGAACCTCATATACAAACTAGAGTGACCCAGAAAACTTCTAATTTATTTCATTGAATGGTGGCTACAATTTCTCAATCACTCATATTTTTGCTTTGTCAACCTGTATCTCCTGAGTTGAGATGCGGTGACCCAAGACTATCACTTCATTAACTACAAAATGACATTTCTCTCAATTTAGCACGAGATTAGTCTCCTCACACTATTGCAACACTTGATATAAATGTTTCAAACAATCATCAAAAGAATTCCCAAATACAGAAAAATCATCCATAAATACCTCTATAAAGTGCTCCACCATGTCAAAAAATGGCCATTATGCAAAGATGAAAAGAGGCTGGTGCGTTACATAGACCAAACGACATTCTCCTAAATGCAAAAGTCTAGTAGGGACATGTGAAGGCAATTTTTCTTGATTCTCTGGAGTAATGAGAATTTGATTGTACCTTGAGTATCCATCCAAGAAGTAATAGTAGGAGTAACATGCAAGCCGTTCCAACATCTGATCAATAAAGGACAATGGAAAGTGATCTTTCCTCATAGCGTTATGAAGCTTTCAATAATCAATGCACTCTCCATCCAGTGACTAATCTAGTCAGGATAAACTCATTATTCTTAACTGTAATTTCTATCTTTTTCAACATCACATGAAATGGGCTTACCCACAAGCTGTCTGAGATAGGATAAATTATGCCAGCATCTTGCAATTTTAGAACTTCAGCTCTGACAACTTTCTTCAATGTAGGATTTAATCTACGCTGGCTTTCCATTGATGGCCTGTAATTATCCTCCATGAGAATTTTGTGCATGAAGAAAGCCAGACTGATGCCCTGTAATTATCCTCCATGAGAATTTTGTGCATAAAGAAAGCCAGACTGATGCCCTGAATGTCCAATGTAGTCCACCCAATGGCTATCCTGTGGTATCTGAGCACCTGAGTAATTTTCTTCCTCCAACTTTGTCATATCATTTGAGATGATCATTGAAAGAGTATTTGACCCTCCTAAGTAGGTGTAATGCAGATGAGATGGCAGTGGTTTTAACTTAAGAGTGTAGTGATTATCCACCGAAGGTACAGGTCTCAACAAGTTTTCACCAAGTGGTTTACAATATCCATGTCCCTAGAGATAAATAGCTCAATATTCCTCCAATTTCAATGCATATTTCTAAATATCTGGATTTTCTAACTTAATTGATTCAGACCGTACTATACATGCCGCAAGTGGCTTAGATGGATATTTTTTCTCAACAGTCTCTGTAACTAGTTCATCAATCACATCAATTTTATAGCAGGATTTGAAACTGTTGAATATCTCATAGCCTTAAATACGTTGAATATGAAATGTTCATTATCCACTATAAGAATCATTTTTCCATCGCAAACATCGATCAATTCTCTAACAATAGCTAGAAAAAGTCTTCCCAAGATCATAGGAACATCTTTATCTTCATCCATATCCAACATGATGAAGTTAGCTGGAAAGATAAACTTGTCAACCTTCACTAAGACATCCTCAATGATAACCTGATGATGTTTAATAAATCGACCAGCAAGTTGCAATAATATGATCATTGCTTTTGCTTCTCCCAAACCAAGCTTCCTACACATAGATGAAGGCATAAGATTAATACTTACACCTAAATCACATAATGCATGTTCAAAATAATTAGAACCAATACTTGAAACTCTCCAGATCTTTTAACTTTGGAGCTATCTTTTTTTGGAGATTATCAATACACTCTTCAGTTATACAAACTATTTCATGCTTTTCCAACCTCATTTTGTTGGATAAAATATCCTTCATGAATCTGGTGTAGCTAGGAATCTGTGCTAATGCGTCTGTGAATTGGATATTAATATGCAGTTTCTTGAAGACCTCTAAGAACTTTGCAAATTGCTTATCGAGCTTGTGTTTCTAAAATCTTTGAGGAAAAGGAATAGGGAGAACATAATCTTTAATTAGGTTGGTGCCTTAGCACTGGACGTGTCTTCGCTATGCTTCTGATCAGATTCCTTGATGGGTGCAGAATTTTCTTCAACTACATCTTCTTTCCTTAACAATTGTTTTTTTTTTCATTTCTCTTTTGACATGGATTTCTGGTAGTTGTGCCCCACTTCTGGTAGTTATGGTCTATACTTACTCTTTTGGATTTGTAACTGTGTTGCTAGTTAATGTAACTGGTGTCTGATCAGACAATTTCAAGCCAATATAGTCAATATGAGTTTCTAATTTTTTGATAGAGGCGTATTGATTTTGATAATTAGTCTCGTTTTGTTGCAACATCTTATCTATTTTCTGCATGTACTACTGAAACATCTATTGCTGAGGAATATTTGGAGCATTATTTTGATTGTCATTCCACCTGAAGTTTAGGTGTTTCTTCGATCATGGGTTGTATGTTTGAGAGTATAGATTGTACTACTAACGAGAAGTATTTTAAACAAAGTTTACACGTTCGTTCGAAGTGGCTAATAACATATAGTCTTCAGTACAATGATTTGTCCTACAATTTTCACAAGTTGAGCCAGTATGGATTGCTTTCATACCACGCAATTGCGCTTTTACCCATAGTTCTACTTGATTCGTAAGTGTTGAAATGTGTGCACATTAGTGGTTAAAGTATTGTTTATCTCATGTATACATGCTACTTTCTTTAAGATTACTCAGTCAGATGAGAAAATCAAACTTGTCTTTGCAATCAATTCAAACAGTTCCAATGCTTGATTCACTGATTTATTCATTATGGAACCATTTGCTGATGACTCCACCTGAGACTTCAAAATAGGTAAGAGCCAGCGTAAAAGTATTGCACATGTTGCCCCTTGCTTATCCCGTGGTTTGGACACTTTCTGAATAACTCCTTATCTGTCACATGGCTTGTCATAGCTTTCTCCATCAAATTGCTCAAAAATTGAAATTAGAGCTTTATTTTGTATCTTTTAGTAGGTGAAAGATACTTATTGTAGAACTTTCTTGTCAAATCTTCCCAAGTAGTAATACTAGTATGTGGTTCAGAATCTAACTATTCTAAAGCGCCATACCTCAATGTGTATGGAAATAATCTCAGTTTGATAGCATCATCCCGTAACCCTTGAAACTAAAATTTGTGGCACATCCGAGTAAATTGAGAGATGTGTGTACTAGGATTTATCATGTGCATTCCCATAAAATTGAATGTCGTTGCTGAATAAGTTGATCAAATCTGCCCTTAGTTGAAAATCATTTCTTCCAAAATATACAATGCTTGATCGCTCAGGAGCTGTCGCTGGTGTCAAACTGTGTAACCGACAGATCTTCTTCATCAATTTCCACTCTGATTTGGTGATGGACCTGTTTAGCAGCTAATAGGGCTGCATCTACGGCAACAACTCTAGCTTGTTCGTTTTCTATTGTGTATTGTTTCAAATTTTGTTTTTTTTAATGTGTTCTATGCGCTTTTATGTGAAAGTACATTCGATCTCAGAGTTGAAAAAGCTCAAGATCGCCAGCTTGTGAATGAAGCATAAAACGAACACATGTTATATGTTATAAGAAACAAAATAAAAAAAAATCAAATAAAAGTAGAAATAATCTAAATCAATATCAAATAAAAAATAGTTACTGGCAATGACGCCAAAAACATGTTGCTTTTAAATCGCAAGTGTACGATGTCAATTTAACAAGTAGTAAAGTGGACTTAAAGAGTCTAGATTATCGTCCCACAAAGACTATTTTATTTGAATATTAATTTAAATAATTCTAACTCGTATTTGATGAAAACAAATTTTATAGCAACGTGTTGATTAATACTATGATTATTTAAGAAAGAAAAACAATTAAACGAATAAATGTCGAGAATCATGATTTCACCATAGTTACCACCTTTAACCTCGTCTCTCAAGTCAATTTCCAAAGTTATATTCGGTCGAATTCAACAATTAAATCAATTTACCTATCTCGAGTTCAAATCAATCATATTTAGTTAAGTCAACTTGCAATAGTGTTTACATCCCTTGAACTCATGTTACTTGAAAAGAATACAAATACCTTGAATCTCAATTAAAAAAAAAAGCCTCGTCCAGTCAACGATTTATAAAACACGGCAGAGCTTTGTTCGCCGCTTTTTGTAGTTTGGTCACGGTTTGTAAACCGCGGCTGGACAGTGGCAAACAACAAGTTTGTTTGCCAATTACCTATATTTTGTAGTTTGGTCCCTCAATTTTTAAAGTTGTGTAATTTGGTCCATCTTTTCAAGTTTTATGTGCATATTTTGTCCCTTTTGCCCCAAGTCCTTCAACATTTATCCCAAAACTTCTACGAGCTTCCACATTGGTCCATGAACCTCTTTAGTCATCCGAATTGGTCCTCTTCAAGTTTCAAAAGTTTTCCAATTAGTCCAAAAACTTTTTGTAAGTTAAATTCACTCCTGAAACTTGTGACATTCTTCCATTGGCTCTCTTAATGGTTTTTATCACTCCCATGTCATCATGTCAATCTTAAAATGCTTCCAATCAAGTTCAATTAAGCTCGAATTCTTCCTTTTTGCTCTATTTATCTCCATTTTGGAGCTTTACCTACAATGACAACATTTATACTAAATTAATAGAAATCCACTCAAATTATAATTATATTACCACTTTATAAGCTATGATAAGCGTGTAAAACACCCTTATCACTATGCTAGAAAAATCAATTCTATAATCTAGATCTTCCAAATTTTTGGACTCTTTATTACAAATCATATCACAACATTAAAGTTGATCTGTGTAAAAACTAAATTGTAATTTTCTGTTGTGCATATGTTTTTAATTCCGAACAATCGTATCAGAGCCTTTTTTATTGTTTAGCGTGATTTTTCGAAGTTTGATTTCATAGATTTGTAGTTTGATATTGATGAATAATTATGAATTAGTTTGTTTATGCGTGACTAAAATCTGAAATTAGGTTTTGCATTAAATTTGAGATTGGATCCAAATTTAGGTTTGGGAATATGAAATCTTTTGTATTAAATCTTATAATTGAAGTCTGAATTTTGATTATTGAATTTGAAAATTTGGAATCTAATGTTGAATTGGATCTGGAAAAATATTGAAACAAAGTTGGAAAATTGAAATGTAATGCGCGGTACAGTAGTGCACCCCGCTCCACAATTGGCCAAATCTTAGCTTAATTTTGATAAATTATCAAGATTTGTGTCAAGATCTATAGAAGAATCCATTTTATAACAAAAGAACTTCTTTCAAAGATATATTTTGGTGGCAAGTGACCTTGTGTGATACAAGGATTCAAGTTTCATCCAAACGAGAGGGGTAGTAATGCAATCACTCACTTTCCTCATAACATTGTCAGCCATATCATCAGGAAAAGGCCCATCAATTGCTTTAGACAATTTTTATTGAATTAAATGTGCTTTTATTTTTTGTTGCCATATTGAAAAATTACCTATACCATCAACCATTTCAAGGGCAGAATTATTGGTTCCCATCAAAGCAATATAGAGCAAGTTTTTCACCCACAAAAAATAAAAATAGAGAAAAATACTTTGATACAAGAAACAACAAAACAATTTCTAAAGGCGCACCACATTTTTTGCAAGTAATTTGTACAGATCACTCAATTCATGCAACATGCAGTATAAACTATGAATTTCTAGGGTCAAAGTTATACTCTGTTAAGAGATCCACAAGATTCCGTGAGACTTTTATTCTCGGATCAAGGGTTTCAGTTAAATAGGAGGCCCAAAGGGTGATCAATATACTTAGTATGAAGAAAACTTAACAAGAGTCACTTAAATGTAACATTTCTTAAACATGAAGTACAAAAAAAGATAATATCTCGCTTAATCTAGTTGAAACCAAACTAAAACGTATAGATCTAAACAAGAAAGAACAAATAGTCAGTTTTATGCATATATCTATATACTACACACAATAAATTACTGATTTGAGTGTGTATCTAAAAGGGAGAGATATTTTCACCGGGCAAACATCAGTGTTTGTTAGATGCGACTCCAGCTAACTTAGAAGGTTCAAGATTCAAGCAGATCTCAACCCAGGGTTTGCAATTTTTACCATAGGAACTTTATTTGAAATTCTTTTCTTAGGGATTTTTCATTTTTGCCCCAAGAACATCAACTAGAAGCCTTTTGATGTTTCAAGATACACACCTAGAGATAGATCTCAATCATTAGAGACTTAAAGAACATAAAGCTCTAATACCACTGTTACGATTTATGCTCTCAATGCAAGATCCAACAAGAACATCAACCAATGCAAAAATATACTCAGAGAAAATATTTTACGTTTCTAAGGAACTGGTGCTAAGATTTTACATCCCTAAGGACACAGATTCACCCAACCTCTGGCTACGTCCCATTGAAGCTCTAATTTGTGAATTGTGGTTTCAGTAAGTTAATATTTTCAAGAACGTCTCAGAGATTACATATATAAACCATAAAGATTTCCAGAAACTAAACCCCTTTACAAATTCAAAGTCAATCAAAGATTGACCTTCAAAATACCCACAAAGGAAAGACCTTAACAAAGGGAGTGATCTCACTACACTCATTTTCTGATTTGCACAAAGGAATCTGATCATAGTAGAAAAGAGGAAGAGGGAGAGTTTCTGCCATAAATGAGAGAGAGGAAGTTATAGAGTACCTTAAATACCCTAGTCCAACGGCTCAGATAAAACACCCAAAATGGGCGGTCCAGATGAAGTTGCAGCCAATAAACAAAAACTTATTTCCTGCTTTATAATAGAGTAGCAAATTTAGCAACAGAAAATTGGATAACATTTATTAACAAAAACAACAACCGCAGAGGTGATCTTTGAATTGAATTGGAATTTTTCTTAAACTGATTTGCATGGATGTGCTGGAAATAAAGAATGATTGTGAAATCGTAATCTTTTAAAGATTGTTAAATTTTATTTCTTATAAATTTAGTGCTCACTGAGGTGAAAAGTAATAAATAGATTTTTATTTGTTATAAAATATTTTTGGTTGAAATCCTAATAATTTTCTCACCCTAGGAGGGGAGAAAAATAAAAAATGAAAAGATAGTTATGCTTCCAAAATTGTACAGTTATCTGCTTCTTTTTTTTTTTTAATTTGTAATTTGTGTGTGTGCGTGCTCGCTTGTAAAGATGTTGGTACTAGTCTGGTTAAGAACTTGAACCATGATCCTTGTAAATGTCCATTTCTTTTAATTTATTTATTTATTTTCCCTTATCAAGGTAATTTTTTCCCCTTATCCAAATCCACATTTTACTTTGTTTTTAATTTTTTCCTTATCAAGCTGCATTTTTTTTTAAAAATTATTTTCCCTCATCAAGGTCCATCAGGGCGACGGTGTACATTTGTAGAATTTTTAAATGATCGAGTTTGAAGTAAAAAAAAGTAATGTATTAGATTTTGGGTTTTTATAAAATCCGAACTTTGCTGGACTGAAAGGGTAGATTTGCTTCCAAAACGTTATCTTTGTGTGTGTGTGTATTTTTTTTTTTTTTTTTCAATTTTGTTCCTTAAAATGCTAGTTTTTGTTTTCTTAATTACCTTCATAAGGGAAGGTCCTATTTATTTATTTTCTCTTATATATCAAGGTTCATTGTGCACCCTAATTTTGTGTGTGTGTGTGTGTGCTTCTATGTATATTATATGGGAGACGAGTTGGTGGTGAGAGCGACAGTGTCCAACTGCAGAAATTTAAAATGCCCGAGTTTGCATCACCAGTGTCAATTCATAGTAGCTCGAGTTTATTATTACATTTACACTAGAAATTTATTATTTTTTTTAAAACCAAATGCAATGAATAAGAAAATAATCTCCTTGGTCATTTTAAACACCCTATATTCGAGTAACTGTCAAGCTCAAATATTCTTTTTCCATCAAATGTATAGAGGCTCACAATCATTGTGGTACATGTGGTGAGACCAAACAGTTGGCTGGAAAATGTACTTACAGTATAGCTAGGATTGCTAATGGCGCAAAAAAAAAGCATACCGTGTGAATGTTTGGGGAATAAGACATAAGACGGCTTAGTCGTGCTTGGATCCAAAATTGTTTCCCACTTGCGAAACAAGAATAGTCATGAAGTCGCTAATTGTTAATTTCTTCATGCTCATTCCAAATATGTTGATTATATATAATTTAATTAACTCTTTCTCTTATCAAGTCGTAACCTCTAAGAAGACACGAGAATGTTGCTAGACAACTATAATGGTCAATGGATGATCTTCGAAATTTACATGAAAATAGAAGTATTATTTTGACGTTGCAATGTGGCTAGTTTACCACTTTTGGTCTCAAATCTCTGGGGTTAACTTTTCCAATAAACGTTGGTTACATTTCTTTATGACCCTGTTTTATCATCATATGAATAGAATCTTTGTTCCCTACTTCCTGAAAACTGAATGGTTGGTCACTCAAGTGGTTAACTGTATTTATGTTTTCGATAGCTTCTTTATTAAGCAGAGCTCGGAGTTACACTTGACATTAATAAAGACTCTTTTAGACGAGTGACTTGTTGTTTTTTGTTCTGAGACATTCTACAAAATGTTGGGCATGTTCAATGTAAGATCCTTTTCTTTGTGCATCACGCACTTCATTCATTATTTATGTGCCTGGTAAAATCATTACTTTTGTACATCATGTTTATGTAATGATCCTTTATTTAAAAATAAAAATTGAATTGGATTTAGTTTTATTAAACTCAATATGAATCTATAGTTGATAGAGCAAAAAGAGTTTATTATATTTGTAAAGCATTCATGTGTTTTGTTTTTGAATTTTGCATTACACAAAACTTATGTTGATAATGTTGATGCAATCAGCACCAGATGGATTGAATTCAAATGTTTAAGGCACCCCAAAGAGCTTCTGGCACATCCTTTTCTCCGCAGACTGGTTCTCCAAAGGTCTTTGTTGTAATCATCCAATGAGATACAAGATATGCGTGTTTCAGATGTAAGATTGGACAATTCGAAAAAGAAGATAGAATCTTCTTTACTATACTGTCCAGTTCTACCTAGCATCATGAGCCAAACATGCACTATAGAGTTGCATGGTTGTGAATATTTCTATTTACTGAATTAAAATAATATTTCTTGTGTTATCTACAGAAACCGTTGTAGTCCAAGAGTTGCACAATTTTCACGGGAACGTCAACATATCAAACATGCATTGGCCTTGTGCATCAAGAAATTCAGTGAACACTGGTGGTCTTTCTCATGGTGTTCAACATGCTGTAGGAAGTATGTCTAGTGACCGATTCTTAGATAATATTCTTCACAATGTACTATCACAGGTATAACCATTTATTTTGAGGTATTAGTAGGACAATCCCCTCAAAACACATGAAAAGTATTTGGATGTAATCGTCTTCCAATCCACATACAACGGTTAAACTCTATATTACGAATAAAAAATTTTCCATGATGGACTTTGTCCTTCTGATGCAGCTACCTCTTGGAGGATCACATGAACATTCAGGTGTTACAAATGCTGGAGGTTATGGTAGTTGCAATTTCTACACTTAGAACTTGTTCGGTATATTTTTTGGGCAAAAAATTGGTTTTTCTAGTATGATATTTTTGACTTTTCAAAAGTTTTGAAGGTGAAATGACAAAATTGTCCTTAATCAACACAATTTCATTTCAATGTAAGGTCAATTTTGACATTTCACCATCAAAACTTTTGAAAAGTCAAATATGTCATGCTAGAAAAATCCATTTTTTGCTCAAAAAACTCTATCTAACAATCTCTTAATTTGCATATCGCATGCTCAACTGGGCTTTTTTATTCTCTAAGTTTTTCACATACCTTATTACAGGACAAGGTGTGTTGCCAATTGTGGGAAATATCCGACTCATTGCTAACTCTATTGTTAATTTTGTTGGTAGGAGCAATATTACGAGGGGTTTAGGTTCTTCTTCTCGCTTAAACTTAATCGGTAATCAATTTCAATTATGGTATTCTTATTGGAGTGAGAATTTCCGAGAGCATGCTTTATGATGAAATTAAAATCAATGATATCCTTTCATTTTAACAAAACCTATAATTTTTTTAGTATATATAAAACTAAAAACTATAGATCAACACATTCGTGTGCAATATGCTTTCAAAAATCAACTCTACCTTACTCAGAGAGTAAAGTTATGTGCTTTGAAATTCTAACTACCTACCTACTATTGATAAAATTAGATCTTGAAGTGTTCTTCTTGTCCATCGATCAACTGCATTTCATCAATTACTTTACTGACTGGTTGGACATTTATGTTGCTTTCGCAAGATGCAACATATTTCTTTTTCCTCCCCTTACCACTAAAGGTACCATTATTTATTTTTCTACTAGAACGTTTTCAGACTTATGAACAGATTTGTGTCTCTTCTTGATAATCTTCATCGCCAGTTTTTTCAATTGAACTGTAATGTCCACTGGAAATAGCACTTATTGCAGTTTACTCCAGTTGTGATCTTCAAAGTCACCATCTTCGTATAACACCCTATACCAACTCATTTCCTCGTCAAACTTGGTAACACTTTGTTGTAATATTGTTTAATATATAATGAGAAGTGATTTGGATTAAATCAAACATCTATGAGAAGATATCTAGTAGGTGGGAAAATACTCAAAACAAAACCTGAAAACAAAATAGCAGAAAAAGAGAGCCAAAATGTGCAGCAAATTTTAGGATGGGCGTTCACCCAACCTACTTTTTTTGCTGCAGTTCCTTTTTTGTTGTTTTCTTTGACCGTTTCTTTTAAATTTTGGCAGCGTTTTCATGGTTTTGGCATCTTTTGGCTTGGGTTCGAAATCTATTCATGCATTGGACTTGATAATCTATAAATATAAATAGTTTTCATGTTGGAAAAGTGATCATTAACATCAAATACACAAATATATATCCAATTCAAAGATCAAAACTGTAACAACTGGATATTTTTTTGCTTTTTAATTTCAAGTAAATAAAAGATTTACTTTCGGCATCGCTACGAAACTCCTAATACGTTTAAAAAAAAATTGTCAAGTTAAATGTTGCCCATGTTTGGTTTAAATTTTATTTGACGAATATGAAATATTATTTTATTCGAACCTCGTTAGTTTTCTTAGATCGGATAAATTATCTTGTGTTGATGTCTTGATAAATTTATGCCAACCATTTACGCAAACGTTAAACATTATTTTTTTATTGTCGACCCATTTTAAACCCAATAAAAACCCGGTCTCTTCTAACCCAACACCCGACTTATTTTTCGGCCTAAAGATCCACCTATAATTAGCCCAACACGTGGTACATTTCGGCCCCAAATTAGCCAATAATCCGCCCACTATGCTGCCCAAAACCGACCCAGATTTCAACCAAGAATTAACCACCCACTTCCACGTGAAAACAGCCCCTCCATGATTAGCTAACTACCCCACAATCTTTTCATTTTCCCTCACCATTCAACCACCAAAATAATCGCCTTCCCCCCAAAAAATGTCCTAGATTTCGCCCTCCATTCAACCCCATTTTCCCTTCACTTTTAACCCACGAAATTACTACTTCTTCTCCCAAATTATCTCCATAATTCAGCCCCTTTAAGTCTAGAATTTCCCCTCCTTTGCACTCTAGTTTCGGCCCCCTAGATTCAGCCATAAGTTCCAATTTTGATTCCTTTAACACTCCACTTTTTTTGATTTTAGCCCCAATATTACAGTACTTCTCTCCATTTTTGCACTCAAATATTTAGTCACAAAAGTTCCAAAAATCACTCTAATCCCCTATCATTTCTTAAGAAATTTAGTAAACATATCACTCTTCTTTTAGCAGCATTGCTTTTTCTTCACAGTATTTTATAGCAAAAGTCCACTTATTTACCCTCCATTTTCGGCCATCAATAACCTCTGTTTTGAGAAGGAAATTTAGTCCATATAGCTTATATTTAACAGCCCCAAAATATTCCAGATTTCATCTCCGTTTACAAGAACTTCAAATTCAAAGAAATGAGGAATTTTAGCGCTTTCCTTCACTTTTCTCTTCAATTTTCGGCCAGCAGTGAAGGTTGTTAGCGTTACTTTTTAAATCACAGAAATTTCCTTATATATATACCTATATATATAGTGTACCGGTCTTGAATTTGGAAGCTGCATAAACGAATTTTGTACATCAAAACTACAACCCAAGACCAAATTTTGAGGTAGTTTTACTTGCTACTTTTACTATGATTTTTAAATGACGTTTGGAAAATTATGATGTGATATAAATGCCATGAAAATTTATGATAAAGGAATATTATGATAGTGATTGAAGGTAAACACTTTAATATGTTAGTGATTGAAGGTAATCACAAATAACGTTATGTGGTGCCAGCTACCAATTTATGTATTCCTATGTACGTTTAAAAATGTTGGCATGAGCATTTATATTTACGTATAATTTTTTCCACATGTTAGTATGTATGGCTACTGAGTATTTATTATAAAATACTCACCCCAAAATGAATAAATTTTCAGATTGAATTGGTTGGCGTTGATACAATGGCGTAGGCTAGCGAACATGACGTGGAATTCGTTTATTTTTTTAGTTTTGACGTCGAGATGAATGAGTCAATTTTGATGTCAATAAGATATTTTTAAGTATTTGATTCAGTATTTAATTATGTAATATTTATGGAAAATGATATTTTGGTTCCTTTGTCGTTAAAATTATCAAGTTTGAAATGCCTAGTTCAATTTTCTGAATTTTTCAGCTTACTATCCCTACTTTGAAAAATCATAACTTTTTCTATGGCTGGTGTTTTTGAGTAAAATTAGTGGCTATGGATAGACATATATGTGGTCTAACAACAAAAATTTGAATCACTCAAAAATTCCGTTGTATAAATTTATTATAAATGTTTTAGCGGGCTGCCTTAAGGCACCCCATGACAGTTTTTTAAGCAACTTCGAATAACATTTTCACCTACCAAATGAAGTAGCTAAGTTTTGAAATTTTAACACGTTGTAGTCTGTAGTTCCAAGTATCTACAGTTCAACTTTTGGAATTTTTAGAATTCATTCGGATGGTCAAATAATTGTTGGCGACACCTATTATGATATAGGCAAAACCATGGAAATTTTAAGTAAATTTCTTTTTCCCTTGCGTGCTTGTTATTTTCCGTAAAAGTTATATTTTTAAAACCATTCAAAGGCACATGAAATATTATTTGGAGTCGTCAAATATATTTTAGAGATTATTTTAGTGACTCTCCGGATTGAGAAAATCTGGGGCGTTACAAAAACTCAGTTTTATAAAAGTTTCTTCAAGTTCATATTCAAGTTCTTATTGCTTGATTCGAACTTAAATTCAAAGTTTGTTTACTCCTGCTAACTATTTTCCATTAAATCCTTCAAACACTCATCCCGGTGGCGGCAAATATTGTTTGAGGACAGCGATTCCAAATCGTGTTAAAACCTTCTTTTTGTTGGTCTTTCCTGTTCTATTTCTTATTTTGTTCTTCATCATCTTCTTTGTTCAACAATCTCAAATGATATTTCGTGATGGAGAGTGAGACTACCGTGGCTACAATCAAAGTGATGGAACTAACGTTACCAGTTGGAAGGGCAAGTTGAAAATTCTTCTTACCACCTTGAAAATCTTCTATATTTTGGATTTGGATTTGCCACCATTGCCAGAACCAATCCTAAATGATTCCGATGCAATAAGGGCAAAAAGGTAGAAGAGACAAGAAGATGATTTTATATGCAGAAGACACATCTTAAATGCTCTCTCTGATCGACTCTATAATCTCACACAAACACCACTTCGGCTAGGGAGATTTGGAATGCATTAAAAAATAAATACAAGGCCGAGAGGGTATGTAGCAAAAAGTTTTTGATTTCTAAATATTTTAATTTCAAGTTTTTGGATAACTTACCTTTGTTAGGGCAAGTACATGAGTTGCAAGTTATTGTCAACAAAATGAAGTCCGTAAAGATTGAAATTCCTGAAACTTTTCAAGTTGGTACAATTATTGCTAAGTTGACATCATCATGGAAATGTTAAAGGAAGAAAATTCTTCACAGTTCTAAGGATTACTCTTTGGAAGAGATTCAAAAGCATCTTCAAATTGAGGAATAATGAAGGTCACGAGATGGAAATGAACATTTTCATGAGGGCACTTTCAAAGCCCATGCCGTGGATCAAGCCGACAAATCAAACAAGGATCTATGAAGAGGAAATCCTCAAACTCCAACAAAGATAACAAGAACAAGAAAAAATTTAAAGTTTCTTGTTATGTGTGTGGCAAACCTTGACATTATGCCCGAGAGTGTAGGAATCGCAAACAACGAAAACAAACAGGCAAAGTGAACTCTATTGACACCGAAAATATTACTGCTACTGTGAGCATTGTCAATGCCGTCAAAGGAAAAGTTCAAGGAATGTGGTATGATACTTGTACCACCATACATGTTTGCTATGATAGGTTTATCTTCAAAACCTATCAAGAGGTGGATGATGAACACATTCAAATGGGTAAAGAAGTTCAATCCAAGGTTGTTGGCAAAGGAAATATGGACTTACATTTCACATCCGGCAAGAAGATCACATTGATAAATGTTTTACACGTACCAGTTATGAATAGATATCTTGTAAGTGAGAATTTGTTGGAAAAACTGGGAACTAATTCCGTATATGAGTCAAGCAAACCTATACTTTCCCAGAATGGTGTATTTGTTGGAAAAGGCTATAACGGAATGGTCAAACTTTGTATTGTCGACAATGATTGTGGCGATCCCAAAATTCTGTTTAATGTTTTTTTTGTATTCTGTCCAGTAGGGTAATAGTACCCAGATTTGAGGGTACTAGTACCCTTTTATACAAAAAATAGTTAAGCTTTTTGGTTTGATTAAAAAATGGATTGAAACATGTTTGTAATGGTTTTCTTCATTTTCTTTTGGGGAAAGTAGTTAGAAAATAATCAGAGACAGCATCTAGAGGTCACCCTTTCTCTTTTGCTTTGGATTCGCTTTATGTTTGTTATGTGAAAGTATGTATATTTAATAAAATGAAAAGCCATAAAAGAAAGCATGATAATTTAAACATAGCGGAAGAGTAAAATATGTGAATCTCGTCTTTTGATCTATTCTTCCTCCAACGTCGTAAGTTACTACAAAATATGTGCTTAAGGAGGGAAAGAAAGTACCTTACTTACAATTTCGTTCCAAAATGGCTCATGACAAATCATTACGTCTCATGAATAATCCATATGTCTTGAGCCCGTTTAAAGAGTCTACTAGATACTTTATCAAAAAAGGAAAGTGCTTGGATTGAAAGACGAGTTCACTTAAGTTATTACATTTCATAAAAACGAGTCGTGAGATATTCCGTAGTCCAATAATCAAATACGTCCACAACAAAGTAGGTAGCTTCATATTTTTTTAGTCCGAGTATATGTGCATTGGAGGACCATACGTCAATCTTGGTGATCAAATGGTATTCATGGCCATCCGAAGCTACTTCCTACCTTTGCCCCATGACTTCATAGATATCTCGATCCATTTCCTACAAGAGTCATAAAACGACTATGAATGTGACATTCAATGAGTAAAATACGGTGCATGTGCGATATGCACATAATTGTATCTTTTACTTTCTTAGGGCCCTTCTCTTAAGAAATATTTGTACACCGAGCGCTCAAATAAATATTCTTTGGGCATAAGCACGATGGCCAAACTTCTTAGGACCCTTACCGTCCTTCTATGGGCTACTTTTGCTTTTGGCCATAGTTGATCAACTCTTGGAACCCTTACCATCCCAATATAGGCTACTGTTATCCTTAGTCGTTCTTTAATCGGACATCATGTTCTCATATGGGTCGCTCTAACCCTTGGCCAAAGTTGAATCAACTCCTTTCTTGGGACCCTTACCGTCCCCTATGGGCTACTGTTGCCCATGTGGTGTACAAATAAGCTTGGTGAAAACTTATTGTGTTATAACATAACTTGTCTTTGTTCACATATAAACATTGTTTTCTCATCTCAAGTTGAGCATGTATAACACCAAATAACTTTCTCGTTCTCATTCTTCTTCTTGTTGCCTCTATGACAAATAGGCTCAAGATGCTCATAACATATCATAAATCTCATCAATATAAATCTTTTGGAGCATATGAGATCACATGAAATTTATACACACATATAGATGTATATATACTTATCGTATAAGGCAAAGAACGTAAGTTACTCACAACATCTCATATATTTACTTGAATCAATCTCATCAAATAAAGTATTTTGGAGCACATTAAATTTATGAAATATGTACTTATCGTATTGCACATAAGGCATATAACATAATTTACTCACAAAATCTCATATTTTTACTTGAATCAATCTCATTGACATAACTTATTTTGGAACACATAAAATTTATGTGATAAATATACTTATCGTATTGTACATAAGGCATATAACGTAATTTACTCACAACTTGATGTGGTTTAGCCTTGATCAACCTGGAATAAAAGGTTCTACACATCACAATCTTATAGGAGGTGAATGTTTCTTAAATCTGTAAATAAAGGTATCAGGACCGTCTTAGGTATTCATGGTACAGAGATTTTTTGGGTATTGATACCTTATCGCAGAGATTTTAGGGTATTGATACCCTATCGTAGAACTGTAATACAGGGTACCAATACCCTTCAGGGCAGAGATGTGTTAAAAGTATTTTATTTTGAAAATAAGTTCTCAGTCCTTTGAGATCTGACCTTCTCCACCATGAAACCTGAGGTTCTTGGTCCATCTATGCTACTACTCGATTTGGGGCCTTGAGGCTTTGGTGTGAAGATTTCTCTATTAAATCTTTTCCTTAACTATTGCTCACCTCTTCTCTTTGATATATTTTTTCCTTATTTCTTTCCTTCTTATTTAGTGTTAGAGAGTGTGTGAGAGTGTTCTGGTGATTATAGAGAAGAAAAGGGGCAAGTTGTGGCTTGAAATGGAGGGGTATTTATAGGAAAAAGTAAATCTTCTTCTCATGATTGCATATCTCCATTGTGATATAAGAAAATTTGGAGAGACTTGCATAAGATTTCCTTGCTGGTCTTTATTTAATGCGTTCCCAACTGCCCATAGTTTTGAAAGGTATAATAAAGACACTAGGTATAGCTTCTAGGATAATTAATGCATAAACCCCAATTGTTAACAAATTTCTAGACCCGTTTTTAGGTCGAGTTTTGAAGGTTGAAGCACGCTCATTTTTCGACGTCACTTATACCATTTCGAAGGTCTCATGGAGATCTTCGTAACGCACTTTGAATTGTAGAAAACGGACCAACACAGAGGTTAAAACATCACTCTAAAAATGGCTGCTCGAACATAGATTGCTGGGAATTCTTCACCGTTTTCCAGATTTCAGCTTTCTGGAACTTTTTGACATATTTATTTGGGGCTGATTCCTTAGTCGAACATAGGTGTATTTGATACCATTTCGAAGGTCTTGTTGCGTACTTCGCAACACTGCAAGAGTTGTAGAATTTTGACCAATACATAATTCATACGATCACTCCAAAGATGGTTGTTTGACTTATCCAAAAAAGCTTAAAACTTTACAATCTCACTTTTTGGTTTCCCACCCAACTTTTCACTTTTAACCAATCAAGCCCTATTATAGGCTATTAAATCTTAAATAAATTCATATTAGTCCCTTCATAACTCATTAAATCCGATTTTTTCCCCTTTTTATTTTTCGGATTTAAATTAATTTCTAGGTGTTACGACTTTTGAAGTACTTTTTGGGACAACTCAACTAAATTTCTAGATTTATTTTATTTTTCATATTTAAATTGGAAATGCAAATTTTTGGGGCGTTACAAAGATATTAATAAAACTACCAATTTTAATTATGTTGTTGAGTCTATCTTTTTATGGCATGATAGACTAGATTATATTGGTTACTCTACTTTAAAAAGAATGATAAAAATCGAAATGATTTTATATGAAAACATAGAACATAATAAATGTGAATTATGTGTTAAGTCTAAAATAATTAAGAAATATTTTCATAGTGTTGAAAGGACCTCTAATTTATTAGACTTAATTCATTGCGATATATGTGAATTAAATAGAATGTTAACTAGAAGAGGTAATAATACTTCATAACATTCATAAATGATCATTCTCGGTTTTGTTATATCTACTTGATGAAGTATAAGGATGAAGTCTTTAGTATGTTTAAGATATACAAAACTGAAGTAGAAAATCAATTAAATAGAAAGATTAAAATTCTTAGAAGTGATAGAGGAGGTGAATACTTCTCAAATGAATTTAATCTTTTTTGTGAACACCATGATATAATACATCAATGTAGTGCTGCTAGAACACCCGAACAAAATGGTTTGTCTGAGGGAAAGAATAGGACATTAGTTGAGATGATGAATGCTATGTTATTAAACTCTAAGTTGCTATTTAATTTATGGGGTGAAGCTTTGTTAAGTGCGTGTAATATAGTTAACATGATTCATTCTTAAAGGTTTAAGGTTTCTCCCTATGAATTGTGAAAAGGAAGAAAACCAAACATTGGTTATTTTAAAATGTGTGGGTATCTTACTTATTGCAAGAACACAGATCCTAAAACAATTAAATTTAGAGGGATCAAGTGCACTTTTGTAGGATATGCTCAAAACAGCAAGTCATATTGTTTATTAAATTTGGATACCAATGTCATAATTGAATCCCGAGACGTAGAGTTCTTTGAGAATTTATTATCTTCGGATAATAATTCTTTAAGAGAATATCAAGTGGAGATTCCCAGTTCTTCAAGATCACAAGTAGAAACACCTTTCAAGGATGTTGATACAAATGAACTTTGTAAAAGTAAAAGAGCTCGAAAGGATAAAGTGCTAGGATTGGATGAAATTAATTCTCAATCTATTTCCTTCTATTTGGTTGAGGAAAATGAGAAGAGCGTCACAAGAACTACTCTGTATGTTCTTCAAGTGGAAACCTATCCTAAAACTTATCAAGAAGCAATGTTATCGAGAGATAGTATCTTTTGAAAAGATGCTACAAATGATGAAATGGATTCAATAATGTCAAACAATACTTGGAAATTAGTTAATTTACCACCCAACACAAAAACTATAGGTTGTAAATGGGTATTTAGGAGGAAGTACAATGCAGGCATTTACTCTTAATACTTTTAATGCTAGGTTAATGGCCAAATGGTATCAACAAAGAGAAGGAATAGATTATTTTGACACGATCATAACATTGGGTACTTGCAACGAAACCAAGAATTCAACATTCATAGCAGGGAATTTTTAAATTCTTGTTGAATGTCAAAGCTGATTGATTTACGTTTAAGTTTTTCTTAAATGGTTTGACTTGATTGCTGACACCTCTAATTGGTTATCTGACTGGATTTTGACATTACATGATAGCTATTCCACAAGTCATTATGTTGAGCTTTTGGTTCGTCACTGGTATTTAGTGAAATATTTGGAAAGAATACTTTGGAACCTTAAAACATGATCGACATCATTGTGAACAAATTTAAAGGCTATAAGGTGATCAATTATAACGAGCTAGTTTATGCTTAAGTAAATGTGTGAGGCTCCTTTTTTTCGCTTTGATATTTTAAGAGCATGTTTGGTACATAGATGTTGAAGAAGATTAGACAATACAATAGTTAAGATTTTTAGCTTCTTTTTTTTTTTTTCCTTTAATATGTCTAATATTAGAAAGTCCACTTTACCAAACAAGTCATAGATTTATAAATATTTATACTTTTACATGGATTTATGTGTGTTGAGTTCAAAACCCATTAAGTACTAGGCAAAATTTTTGTTTTAATAAATGTATATGATAAGTGCATTTTTGCATTTATTCGGGCTTTAAAACTAAGCTTTTATCCCGTTATTTTATAGATTTTCTATTTAATTTAGTGTATTGTTCATTCTACTTCAATTTTGGACCCATTTATAAGCAATTGGAGAAGAAATAAAGGAAAGAGCAACAAATTAGAAGATGTTTTGGATTTACTAGGATCAAATCGAACTCAATTGAAGCTTGAAGGACTACATTGGAGGTTATTAAAAGTTTTAAGGACTAAAGAAGCCAAAATCCAATGTTGGAGGACTTAACTTACACATAATAGAAAATTTAAGCTCGGTGAACGCCCAGCCTTACATTTTTCCAGTAGAATTAAAATATTTGTCTTGGGCGATTGTCCAGTGCAATTTTCTGCCAGTGGATTTTTTTACCCTTTTGAGTTCTACTCCAATTAGGAAACCTTGATTTTGAGGATTTTTTTGGGATCTTTTGGAATACTATTAGGACACTATATATAAGAGTTCGTAACCAAAAAATAAGGGAGTCAATTGTTTGGGGTATTTCAAGAAGAAAAACAAGAAACAAGATTGAAGAATCATCTGGGCAAGATTGAACGAAGAACGAGGATTACATATTTCTTTTTATCCGGGTGATGGATTTTATCTTTTCTTTTGTTTTCTTCCTCTTAGTTTTCTAAACTAGATTTATTGTGCTAGGATTGCAATGAAACTTGTATCATGAACCTTTAATTCTTTGAACCTAGTTTTTGATATTCAAGCATGTTTTTAATTTTGAACAATTGATATTGATTTCTTTCATCTACAATTGCATGTGCAATGATTGTATGATTTTTGTTGTTTGTTTTACCATCGAGAGATTGAAAATAAACGTACTATCAATTGTCGTAGAGTACGATAGATGATAGAGGTAAACCGCTATGCTTTTCGCGAACTTTAAGAATTCACAAATTCTAATACATTCTTGTATCTTCGCATCCGTTATAGAGATATAGTCGGGTCATATATAGGGTTATGTTTAATTCTTCTAGAGAAAAATTGTTAAATAAATTATGAATATTGATCTTCATAATTAAATCGTATTATCAAATTCAACCGATCGGGTTCCAGTACTCTTTTTTATTAAATTTCTATAATATTTGCATTCATCTCAACTTTTCAATAATTTTAGTTAATTTAGGTCTTGCATTGAGTAGTTAGTTAAGTAGTTTGGTACATAAATAATCGAAAATCCTTTGAATTCTATATTTTCAGTTAAGGCTAAGTTAATTCAAAATTAAACTAAATCAATCCCTGTGGGTAAGATATTTGGACTCAAAAATCCATTATATTATTTGTACGATCCGTACACTTGCAGAAGAATAATATTGCCAACAAGTTTTTGGAGCCGTTGTCTAGAATTGTGTTTTAGTTCTTTTTTTTTCCATTTATATTAGCACTAATTCGATCTTTATTTATTTATTTTTTAAGTTTATTTTAGTGTTTGAATTTTTTCTTTTTAGGCATTTGCATACGAAGAGTGAGACATGGGTATCTAATAAGAGCTGATCCAGAAATCAAACACACTTTCTATTGTAGGCAAAGAGAAGCAAGAAAATCACACCAAAAAGACAAAAAACAACAAGACACCATAAATAACAATGATATTGCTCCGATAGGACGAAAAAATTGAGAGATAGCGATTGATGAAGAAAATATGTTAGTGGGAGATTTTATGACTCTGCAGATCATTCAGAGCCAATCTAGCATTGTTTACCCATCGTTTGGGCAGCCGAACATCCAATTAAAGTCCAATGTTATTAATCTTTTTCAGAATGGGCATTGGAAAGGCCGACGAGAATCCACATACACATGTTTCTAGATTCTTGGAAATGTGCCAACATTCAAAGATCAAAGGATCTCGATGATGCCATTCGACTACGTTTGTTTCTACATACTCTCCGTGACAAAGCTCTTAAGTGGTTAGGCTCACAACCGATTGCTAGCATCACCACTTAGAATGACTTAGCCCAAAAATTCTGCACAAAATTCTTTTTCCCAGTTAAGATTGCAAAGTTGAAGCATGAAATATCTATATTTCAGCAGTCAGAATCTGAATCTTTTGCTGAGGCATGGAACATATTCAAAAATATGATAAGAAGGTGCCATCGTCATGGCATTAGTAAGGGACTTCAAGTTCGGTATTTTTATGTAGGTTTTCTTTCCTCCTTTAAAAGTATAGTAGATTCTTATGCAGGTTTTCTTTCCTCCTTTAAAAGTATAGTAGATTCTTCATCCAACAGTTCATTATCCACCAAAACCATTGTTGAAGCTTTGAAGCTATTTGAGAGAATTGTTACCACTACCGCCATGTGGGCATCAGATCTAGTTATACACACGAGAACTGCAGGGGTACATGAAGTAGACACTGCATTATCCACCAAAAATAGACTCACTGGCACAAAATGTAGAGAGCATGTCACATTTAGTCAATGCGATGCAGACGAAGAAATCAACTTGTGAAGAGTGTGGGGACTAATCACAACACATCAGAATGTCATATTCTATCACAACAACTCGTGTATGTTCAAGGCATTCAATTCCAACAAAATAATTCATTCTCTAACACATTTAATCCAAGTTGGCGTAATCATCCAAATTTCTCTTGGACGGATAATCAGAATAACAACAGACCATATGGTTCTGAGTTTCAACAGCCAGAAAAGAGAGTCTGACTAGAAGATATGTTTGGTAAGTTCGTGGAAAAAATTGAGCAGTCAGTTCATGAGGAGGACATAGACCACTATCCAAAATTAGAGCGTTTCAATAAAGAATTTAGAGATACAGATGGGTCAGATGGTAGTTTCTATGTCAAGTAGACTGTAGGGTACCTTGCCAAGAAACACTGAGGTCTACCTAGGGAGCAAGTACATGCAATAACAACTAAAAGTGGGTACAACTGCCTGAAATACATAAAAAAGGGCCAATCAAGAGAAAAATAGTTTTTGACGAACATGACGAAAAAGTAACTCTAGATGTGCTGACTAATCATGAACAAGTGGCAGACCATGGAAAAACAAAAGGTCCAGAGTCAATCAAAAAATATGTACCTCCCATCCCTTTCTCATAGAGGTTAAATTCACAGAAGAAGAAGAAGCATGATCAGTAGTGTGCACAATTGTTTGATCATCTAAGGAAGCTTCATATTAAGATAGTGTTTGTGGAGGCCCTAACTCAAATATCCAACTACGCCATGTATATGAGACAACTGCTTGCAAATAAGAAAAAATTGGAAGAACGAGATACAGTAAAACTTACAGGAGAAGTAAGTGCTATAGTGGATAAGTAACTAACTACCAGACAAAAGAAATGATCCAGGCAGCTTCACAACTCCAATTACCATCGGTAGTCTTGTGATTGATAGGGCATTGTGCGATCTTAGTGCAGTACCAATTTAATGCATCTTTCTATTTTTAGGCAATTAGGACTTGGTAAAGTTAAACATCCAAAGTTTACTCTTCAGTCGGCCAATCTATTAAAAAGTCGTTTGGGATGGTAGAAGATGTGGTGATAAGAGTGGAGAAGTTCTTATTTTCCATTGATTTCACTGTTCTTGATATGCCGGAGGATACAGAGATCCCTTTTATCTTGGTCCAACAATTCTTAGCTACTTCGGATGCTCTCATTGATGTTTCATGGGATATATTGATATTGAGAGTTTTGGATGAAATGGAGGATATATTGATATTGAGAGTTTTGGATGAAATGGAGGTATTTCACATGTAGAGTAGAGATGAGACACCACCACCTCCCCCATATTGGACAAGATATCAAGTTGAGACCTTGAAAAAATCCAAGAAAAGTTTTTTAAAAAAGTTTAGAGAGATGAAGCCAACAATACATGTGAAAAGAAATGGTAAACAAGTTGTTCAGATGCTAGAAGCTGACATAGATGAACATGTGGTTGAAATTGAAGAAGACATCCCTAATGAGTAGGTTGCAGTTATTAAATAGAAAATGAAGGACAAACCACAGAACATGGAGAAGAAAATTAATAGATTATTGGAGAGTGACACATTAGATAATCTCGAGATCCCTTCTTCTTCTACTTGAGCAATCGGACAATAAGTCAAGCTAATAACTATAAATAAGCGCTTAATGGGAGGCAACCCATTCTTATATCCTTTTCAATTAAGTTAGGTTATATAATGCATTACACGCAATTTTAGGATTTGCATTCGTAAGTTAGGCACACATTTTTCCATAGAATATTTATTAGGCTCGTAAGTCCTCATCACGTCAACTACAGGATACTCTACTTTGTGAGCTACATGGATAATATCTATGACATCGTCTCTCAACCAAAAGTCCCAGTCGCACCACACCAAGCGTCCACTTCAGCTGAACCATCTAACTAGCCAGATCCATCATTTTCATAGCTACCTCTGGGAAGTACCTGATCTCTTTTATTTTTTATTTGCTTATTATCTGGGTCTGCATAATTGTTATAATGATTTTTTTTAAAAAAAGTTTGAAAACTTTGTGAAAAACACAAAAATATTGTCTAATTATTGTTGAAAAGCTTGCCGCTAATGATGGTAATATTTGTTTGATGTTGAGTACATTTTTAGTTAGAATATTGGACAACACTTTAACTTGTATTTTTATTTGAATACTTATCCATGTTAGATTATATTAATGGAGCACGTAGCCATTGTTGACTTATCACTTATAGACTTATCACTTATATGGGAACATGACTTGAGTGTATGAGGTTATGTGTTGATATTGTTGACCTAGGATTATTGTAAGAAACTCCATTCCCAAATCCTTAAATTACTAGCCAATGGTCTTTCAAAATGTATTATTGTGAATCCAAATTGGTATTTAAAGTTTCATAAAAGAGTTTTGATGGTTAATACTTAATGAAATTAATCTCAAAATGCGTTTAGAACATCCTAAGGTAGGTTGTACTCGTGAATTTTATCAAAATATGAACTAAATTTTTGGACATTGAACATCATATATGGTTGTTCAAAATGAGTTTTTGTGATTCCAAACTAGTACATCTGGCTTCGTATGTATATTATGTAATTGAAATAGTTTAATAATCAAATTAAAAATTCATTTTGGACGTTGAACAGTCGTTTTTAAGCTTGAATGTTGTTCAAATTTGACACAAACGTTTGCACTTCGACATTCAACATCCAATATGGTCTTTCAAAATGTATTATTGTGAATCCAAATTGGTATTTAATGTTTCATAAAAGAGTTTTGATGGTTAATACTTAATGAAATTAATCTAAAAATGCGTTTAGAACATCCAAAGGTAGGTTGTACTCGTGAATTTTATCAAACTATGAACTAAATTTTTGACATTGAACATCATATATGGTTGTTCAAAATGAGTTTTTGTGATTCCTAACTAGTACATATAGCTTCGTACGTATGTTATGTAATTGAAATAGTTTAATAATCAAATTAAAAATTCATTTTGGACGTTGAACAGTCGCTTTTAAGCTTGAATGTTGTTCAAATTTGACACAAACGTTTGCACTTCGACATTCAACATCCAATATGGTCTTTCAAAATGTATTATTGTGAATCCAAATTGGTATTTAAAGTTTCATAAAAGAGTTTTGATGGTTAATACTTAATGAAATTAATCTAAAAATGCGTTTAGAACATCCAAAGGTAGGTTGTACTCGTGAATTTTATCAAACTATGAACTAAATTTTTGGACATTGAACATCATATATGGTTGTTCAAAATGAGTTTTTGTGATTCCTAACCCTTCGTACATATGTTATGTAATTGAAATAGTTTAATAATCAAATTAAAATTTCATTTTGGACGTTGAACATTGCTTTTAAGCTTGAATGTTGTTCAAATTTGACACAAACGTTTGCACTTCGACATTCAACATCCAATATGGTCTTTCAAAATATATTATTGTGAATCCAAATTGGTATTTAAAGTTTCATAAAAGAGTTTTGATGGTTAATACTTAATGAAATTAATCTAAAAATGCGTTTAGAACATCTAAAGGAATGTTGTACTCGTGAATTTTATCAAACTATGAACTAAATTTTTGGACATTGAACATCATATATGGTTGTTCAAAACGAGTTTTTGTGATTCCGAACTAGTACATATAGCTTCGTGTGTATATTATTATATAATTGAAATAGTTTAATAATCAAATTAAAAATTCATTTTGGACGTTGAACAATTTGTTTTTAAGCTTGAATGTTGTTCAAATTTGACACAAACGTTTGCACTTCGACATTCAACATCCAATATGGTCTTTCAAAATGTATTATTGTGAATCCAAATTGGTATTTAAAGTTTCATAAAAGAGTTTTGATGGTTAATACTTAATGAAATTAATCTAAAAATGCGTTTAGAACATCCAAAGGTAGGTTGTACTCGTGAATTTTATCAAACTATGAACTAAATTTTTGGACATTGAACATCATATATGGTTGTTCAAAATGAGTTTTTGTTATTCCAAACTAGTACATATAGCTTCGTACGTATGTTATATAATTGAAATAGTTTAATAATCGAATTAAAAATTCATTTTGGACGTTGAACAGTCATTTTTAAGCTTGAATGTTGTTCAAATTTGACACAAACGTTTGCACTTCGACATTCAACATCCAATATGGTCTTTCAAAATGTATTATTGTGAATCCAAATTGGTATTTAAAATTTCATAAAAGAGTTTTGATAGTTAATACTTAATGAAATTAATCTAAAAAATGCGCTTTAGAACATCCAAAGGTAGGTTGTACTCGTGAATTTTATCAAACTATGAACTAAATTTTTGGACATTGAACATCATATATGGTTGTTCAAAATGAGTTTTTATGATTCCGAGCTAGTACATATGGCTTCGTATGTATATTATGTAATTGAAATAGTTTAATAATCAAATTAAAAATTCATTTTGGACGTTGAACAATTGTTTTTTAAGCTTGAATGTTGTTCAAATTTGACACAAACGTTTGCACTTCGACATTCAACATCCAATATGGTCTTTCAAAATGTATTATTGTGAATCCAAATTGGTATTTAAAGTTTCATAAAAGAGTTTTGATGGTTAATACTTAATGAAATTAATCTAAAAATGCGTTTAGAACATCCAAAGGTAGGTTGTACTCGTGAATTTTATCAAACTATGAACTAAATTTTTGGACATTGAACATCATATATGGTTGTTCAAAATGAGTTTTTATGATTCCTAACTAGTACATATAGCTTCGTACGTATGTTATGTAATTGAAATAGTTTAATAATCAAATTAAAAATTCATTTTGGACGTTGAACAGTCGTTTTTAAGCTTGAATGTTGTTCAAATTTGACACAAACGTTTGCACTTCGACATTCAACATCCAATATGGTCTTTCAAAATGTATTATTGTGAATCCAAATTGGTATTTAAAGTTTCATAAAAGAGTTTTGATGGTTAATACTTAATGAAATTAATCTAAAAATGCGTTTAGAACATCCAAAGGTAGGTTGTACTACGTGAATTTTATCAAACTATGAACTAAATTTTTGGACATTGAACATCATATATGGTTGTTCAAAATGAGTTTTTGTGATTCCTAACTAGTACATATAGCTTCGTACGTATGTTATGTAATTGAAATAGTTTAATAATCAAATTAAAAATTCATTTTGGACGTTGAACAATGCTTTTTAAGCTTGAATGTTGTTCAAATTTGACACAAACGTTTGCACTTCGACACTCAACATCCAATATGGTCTTTCAAAATGTATTATTGTGAATCCAAATTGGTATTTAAAGTTTCATAAAAGAGTTTTGATGGTTAATACTTAATGAAATTAATCTAAAAATGAGTTTAGAACATCCAAAGGTAGGTTGTACTCGTGAATTTTATCAAACTGTGAACTAAATTTTTGGACATTGAACATCATATATGGTTGTTCAAAATGAGTTTTTGTGATTCCTAACTAGTACATATAGCTTCGTACATATGTTATGTAATTGAAATAGTTTAATTATCAAATTAAAAATTCATTTTGGATGTTGAACAGTCGTTTTCAAGCTTGAATGTTGTTCAAATTTGACACAAACGTTTGCACTTCGACATTCAACATCCAATATGGTCTTTCAAAATGTATTATTGTGAATCCAAATTGGTATTTAAAGTTTCATAAAAGAGTTTTGATGGTTAATACTCAATGAAATTAATCTAAAAATGAGTTTTATCAAACTGTGAAATAAATTTTTGGACATTGAATATCATATATGGTTGTTCAAAATGAGTTTTTGTGATTCCTAGCTAGTACATATAGCTTCGTACGTATGTTATGTAATTGAAATAGTTTAATAATCAAATTAAAAATTCATTTTGGACGTTGAACAGTCGTTTTTAAGCTTGAATGTTGTTCAAATTTGACACAAACGTTTGCACTTCGACATTCAACATCCAATATGGTCTTTCAAAATGTATTATTGTGAATCCAAATTGGTATTTAAAGTTTCATAAAAGAGTTTTGATGGTTAATACTTAATGAAATTAATCTAAAAATGCGTTTAGAACATCCAAAGGTAGGTTGTACTCGTGAATTTTATCAAACTATGAACTAAATTTTTGGACATTGAACATCATATATGGTTGTTCAAAATGAGTTTTTGTGATTCCGAACTAGTACATATAGCTTCGTACGTATGTTATATAATTGAAATAGTTTAATAATCAAATTAAAAATTCATTTTGGACGTTGAACAGTCGTTTTTAAGCTTGAATGTTGTTCAAATTTGACACAAACGTTTGCACTTCGACATTCAACATCCAATATGGTCTTTCAAAATGTATTATTGTGAATCCAAATTGGTATTTAAAGTTTCATAAAAGAGTTTTGATGGTTAATACTTAATGAAATTAATCTAAAAATGCGTTTAGAACATCCAAAGGTAGGTTGTACTCGTGAATTTTATCAAACTATGAACTAAATTTTTGGACATTGAACATCATATATGGTTGTTCAAAATGAGTTTTTGTGATTCCTAACTCTTCGTACGTATGTTATGTAATTGAAATAGTTTAATAATCAAATTAAAAATTCATTTTGGACGTTGAACAGTCGTTTTCAAGCTTGAATGTTGTTCAAATTTGACACAAACGTTTGCACTTCGACATTCAACATCCAATATGGTCTTTCAAAATGTATTATTGTGAATCCAAATTGGTATTTAAAGTTTCATAAAAGAGTTTTGATGGTTAATACTTAATGAAATTAATCTAAAAAGGCGTTTAGAACATCCAAAGGTAGGTTGTACTCGTGAATTTTATCAAACTATGAACTAAATTTTTGGACATTGAACATCATATATGGTTGTTCAAAATGAGTTTTTGTGATTCCTAACTCTTCGTACGTATGTTATGTAATTGAAATAGTTTAATAATCAAATTAAAAATTCGTTTTGGACGTTGAACAGTTGTTTTTAAGCTCGAATGTTGTTCAAATTTGACACAAACGTTTGCACTTCGACATTCAACTTCCAATATGGTCTTTCAAAATGTATTATTGTGAATCCAAATTGGTATTTAAAGTTTCATAAAAGAGTTTTGATGGTTAATACTTAATGAAATTAATCTAAAAATGCGTTTAGAACATCCAAAGGTAGGTTGTACTCGTGAATTTTATCAAACTATGAACTAAATTTTTGGACATTGAACATCATATATGGTTGTTCAAAATGAGTTTTTGCGATTCCTAACTAGTACATATAGCTTCGTACGTATGTTATGTAATTGAAATAGTTTAATAATCAAATTAAAAATTCATTTTGGACGTTGAACAGTCGTTTTTAAGCTTGAATGTTGTTCAAATTTGACACAAATGTTTGCACTTCGACATTCAACATCCAATATGGTCTTTCAAAATGTATTATTGTGAATCCAAATTGGTATTTAAAGTTTCATAAAAGAGTTTTGATGGTTAATACTTAATGAAATTAATCTAAAAATGCGTTTAGAACATCCAAAGGTAGGTTGTACTCGTGAATTTTATCAAACTATGAACTAAATTTTTGGACATTGAACATCATATATGGTTGTTCAAAATGAGTTTTTATGATTCCTAACTAGTACATATAGCTTCGTACGTATGTTATGTAATTGAAATAGTTTAATAATCAAATTAAAAATTCATTTTGGACGTTGAACAATGCTTTTAAGCTTGAATGTTGTTCAAATTTGACACAAACTTTTTGCACTTCGACATTCAACATCCAATATGGTCTTTCAAAATGTATTATTGTGAATCCAAATTGGTATTTAAAGTTTCATAAAAGAGTTTTGATGGTTAATACTTAATGAAATTAATCTAAAAATGCGTTTAGAACATCCAAAGGTAGGTTGTACTCGTGAATTTTATCAAACTATGAACTAAATTTTTGGACATTGAACATCATATATGGTTGTTCAAAATGAGTTTTTGTGATTCCTAACTAGTACATATAGCTTCGTACGTATGTTATGTAATTGAAATAGTTTAATAATCAAATTAAAAATTCATTTTGGACGTTGAACAGTCGTTTTTAAGCTTGAATGTTGTTCAAATTTGACACAAACGTTTGCACTTCGACATTCAACATCCAATATGGTCTTTCAAAATGTATTATTGTGAATCCAAATTGGTATTTAAAGTTTCATAAAAGAGTTTTGATGGTTAATACTTAATGAAATTAATCTAAAAATGCGCTTTAGAACATCCAAAGGTAGGTTGTACTCGTGAATTTTATCAAACTATGAACTAAATTTTTGGACATTGAACATCATATATGGTTGTTCAAAATGAGTTTTTGTGATTCCTAGTACATATAGCTTCGTATGTATATTATGTAAATTGAAATAGTTTAATAATCAAATTAAAAATTCGTTTTGGACGTTGAACAATCGTTTTTAAGCTTGAATGTTGTTCAAATTTGACACAAACGTTTGCACTTCGACATTCAACTTCCAATATGGTCTTTCAAAATGTATTATTGTGAATCCAAATTGGTATTTAAAGTTTCATAAAAGAGTTTTGATGGTTAATACTTAATGAAATTAATCTAAAAACGCGTTTAGAACATCCAAAGGTAGGTTGTACTCGTGAATTTTATCAAACTATGAACTAAATTTTTGGACATTGAACATCATATATGGTTGTTCAAAATGAGTTTTTGTGATTCCTAACTCTTCGTACGTATGTTATGTAATTGAAATAGTTTAATAATCAAATTAAAATTTCATTTTGGACGTTGAACAGTCGTTTTTAAGCTTGAATGTTGTTCAAATTTGACACAAACGTTTGCACTTCGACACTCAACATCCAATATGGTCTTTGAAAATGTATTATTGTGAATCCAAATCGGTATTTAAAGTTTCATAAAAGAGTTTTGATAGTTAATACTTAATGAAATTAATCTAAAAATGAGTTTAGAACATCCAAAGGTAGGTTGTACTCGTGAATTTTATCAAACTGTGAACTAAATTTTTGGACATTGAACATCATATATGGTTGTTCAAAATGAGTTTTTGTGATTCCTAGCTAGTACATATAGCTTCGTACGTATGTTATGTAATTGAAATAGTTTAATTATCAAATTAAAAATTCATTTTGGATGTTGAACATCTGTTTTAAGCTTGAATGTTGTTCAAATTTGACACAAAATGTTTGCACTTCGACATTCAATGTCCAATATGGTCTTTCAAAATGTATTATTGTGAATCCAAATTGGTATTTAAAGTTTCATAAAAGAGTTTTGATGGTTAATACTTAATGAAATTAATCTAAAAATGCGTTTAGAACATCCAAAGGTAGGTTGTACTCGTGAATTTTATCAAACTATGAACTAAATTTTTGGACATTGAACATCATATATGGTTGTTCAAAATGAGTTTTTGTGATTCCTAACTCTTCGTACGTATGTTATGTAATTGAAATAGTTTAATAATCAAATTAAAAATTCGTTTTGGACGTTGAACAATCGTTTTTAAGATCGAATGTTGTTCAAATTTGACACAAACGTTTGCACTTTAGACATTCAACTTCCAATATGGTCTTTCAAAATGTATTATTGTGAATCCAAATTGGTATTTAAAGTTTCATAAAAGAGTTTTGATGGTTAATACTTAATGAAATTAATCTAAAAATGCGTTTAGAACATCCAAAGGTAGGTTGTACTCGTGAATTTTATCAAACTATGAACTAAATTTTTGGACATTGAACATCATATATGGTTGTTCAAAATGAGTTTTTGTGATTCCTAGCTAGTACATATAGCTTCGTACGTATGTTATGTAATTGAAATAGTTTAATTATCAAATTAAAAATTCATTTTGGATGTTGAACAGTTGTTTTCAAGCTTGAATGTTGTTCAAATTTGACACAAACGTTTGCACTTCGACATTCAACTTCCAATATGGTCTTTCAAAATGTATTATTGTGAATCCAAATTGGTATTTAAAGTTTCATAAAAGAGTTTTGATGGTTAATACTTAATGAAATTAATCTAAAAATGCGTTTAGAACATCCAAAGGTAGGTTGTACTCGTGAATTTTATCAAACTATGAACTAAATTTTTGGACATTGAACATCATATATGGTTGTTCAAAATGAGTTTTTATGATTCCTAACTAGTACATATAGCTTCGTACGTATGTTATGTAATTGAAATAGTTTAATAATCAAATTAAAAATTCATTTTGGACGTTGAACAGTCGTTTTTAAGCTTGAATGTTGTTCAAATTTGACACAAAATGTTTGCACTTCGACATTCAATGTCCAATATGGTCTTTCAAAATGTATTATTGTGAATCCAAATTGGTATTTAAAGTTTCATAAAAGAGTTTTGATGGTTAATACTTGATGAAATTAATCTAAAAATGCGTTTAGAACATCCAAATGTAGGTTGTACTCGTGAATTTTATCAAAATATGAACTAAATTTTTGGACATTGAACATCATATATGGTTGTTCAAAATGAGTTTTTGTGATTCCTAACTAGTACATATAATAGCTTCGTATGTATATTATGTAATTGAATTAGTTTAATAATCAAATTAAAAATTCATTTTGGACTTTGAACAGTCGTTTTTAAGCTTGAATGTTGTTCAAATTTGACACAAATGTTTGCACTTCGACATTCAACATCCAATGTGGTCTTTCAAAATGTATTATTGTGAATCCAAATTGGTATTTAAAGTTTCATAAAAGAGTTTTGATGGTTAATACTTAATGAAATTAATCTCAAAATGCGTTTAGAACATCCTAAGGTAGGTTGTACTCGTGAATTTTATCAAAATAGGAACTTAATTTTTGGACATTGAACATCATATATGGTTGATCAAAATGAGTTTTTATGAATCCGAGCTAGTACATCTGGCTTCGTATGTATATTATGTAATTGAATTAGTTTAATAATCAAATTAAAAATTCATTTTGGACATTGAACAGTCGTTTTTAAGCTTGAATGTTGTTCAAATTTGACACAAATGTTTGCACTTCGACATTCAACATCCAATATGGTCTTTCAAAATGTATTATTGTGAATCCAAATTGGTATTTAAAGTTTCATAAAAGAGTTTTGATGGTTAATACTTAATGAAATTAATCTAAAAATGCGTTTAGAACATCCAAAGGTAGGTTGTACTCGTGAATTTTATCAAACTATGAACTAAATTTTTGGACATTGAACATTATATATGGTTGTTCAAAATGAGTTTTTGTGATTCCGAACTCTTCGTACGTTTGTTATGTAATTGAAATAGTTTAATAATCAAATTAAAATTTCATTTTGGACGTTCAACAGTCGTTCTTAAGCTTGAATGTTGTTCAAATTTGACACAAACGTTTGCACTTCGACATTCAACATCCAATATGGTCTTTCAAAATGTATTATTGTGAATCCAAATTGGTATTTAAAGTTTCATAAAAGAGTTTTGATGGTTAATACTGAATGAAATTAATCTAAAAATGCGTTTAGAACATCCAAAGGAAGGTTGTACTCGTGAATTTTATCAAACTATGAACTAAATTTTTGGACATTGAACATCATATATAATTGTTCAAAATGAGTTTTTGTGATTCCTAACTAGTACATATAGCTTCGTACGTATGTTATGTAATTGAAATAGTTTAATAATCAAATTAAAAATTCATTTTGGACGTTGAAGTCGTTTTTTTTAAGCTTGAATGTTGTTCAAATTTGACACAAACGTTTGCACTTCGACATTCAACATCCAATATGGTCTTTCAAAATGTATTATTGTGAATCCAAATTGGTATTTAAAGTTTCATAAAAGAGTTTTGATGGTTAATACTTAATGAAATTAATCTAAAAAATGCGTTTAGAACATCCAAAGGTAGGTTGTACTCGTGAATTTTATCAAACTATGAACTAAATTTTTGGACATTGAACATCATATATGGTTGTTCAAAATGAGTTTTTGTGATTCCTAACTAGTACATATATATAGTTCGTATGTATATTTATGTAATTGAAATAGTTTAATAATCAAATTAAAAATTCATTTTGGACGTTGAACATCGTTTTTTTAAGCTTGAATGTTGTTCAAATTTGACACAAACGTTTGCACTTCGACATTCAACATCCAATATGGTCTTTCAAAATGTATTATTGTGAATCCAAATTGGTATTTAAAGTTTCATAAAAGAGTTTTGATGGTTAATACTTAATGAAATTAATCTAAAAATGCGTTTAGAACATCCAAAGGTAGGTTGTACTCGTGAATTTTATCAAACTATGAACTAAATTTTTGGACATTGAACATCATATATGGTTGTTCAAAATGAGTTTTTGTGATTCCTAACTAGTACATATAGCTTCGTACGTATGTTATGTAATTGAAATAGTTTAATAATCAAATTAAAAATTCATTTTGACGTTGAACAATCGTTTTAAGCTTGAATGTTGTTCAAATTTGACACAAAAACGTTTGCACTTCGACATTCAACATCCAATATGGTCTTTCAAAATGTATTATTGTGAATCCAAATTGGTATTTAAAGTTTCATAAAAGAGTTTTGATGGTTAATACTTAATGAAATTAATCTAAAAATGCGTTTAGAACATCCAAAGGTAGGTTGTACTCGTGAATTTTATCAAACTATGAACTAAATTTTTGGACATTGAACATCATATATGGTTGTTCAAAATGAGTTTTTGTGATTCCTAACTAGTACATATAGCTTCGTACGTATGTTATGTAATTGAAATAGTTTAATAATCAAATTAAAAATTCATTTTGGACGTTGAACAATCGTTTTTTAAGCTTGAATGTTGTTCAAATTTGACACAAACGTTTGCACTTCGACATTCAACATCCAATATGGTCTTTCAAAATGTATTATTGTGAATCCAAATTGGTATTTAAAGTTTCATAAAAGAGTTTTGATGGTTAATACTTAATGAAATTAATCTAAAAATGCGTTTAGAACATCCAAAGGTAGGTTGTACTCGTGAATTTTATCAAACTATGAACTAAATTTTTGGACATTGAACATCATATATGGTTGTTCAAAATGAGTTTTTGTGATTCCTAACTAGTACATATGGCTTCGTATGTATATTATGTAATTGAAATAGTTTAATAATCAAATTAAAATTTCATTTTGGACGTTGAACAATGCTTTTAAGCTTGAATGTTGTTCAAATTTGACACAAAATGTTTGCACTTGGACATTCAACATCCAATATGGTCTTTCGAAATGTGTTGTTGTGAATCCAAATTGGTATTTAATGTTTCATAAAAGAGTTTTGATGGTTAATACTTAATGAAATTAATCTAAAAATGCGTTTAGAACATCCTAAGGTAGGTTGTACTCGTGAATTTTATCAAAATATGAATTAAAATTTTGGACATTGAACATCATATATGGTTGTTCAAAATGAGTTTTTGTGATTCCGAACTAGTACATCTGGCTTCGTATATATATTATGTAATTGAATTAGTTTAATAATCAAATAAAAAATTCATTTTGGACGTTGAACAGTTGTTTTTAAGCTTGAAAGTTGTTCAAATTTGGCATAAACGTTTGCACTTCGACATTCAACATCCAATATGGTCTTTCAAAATGTATTATTCTGAATCCAAATTGGTATTTAAAGTTTCATAAAAAAGTTATGATGGTTATACTTAATGAAATTAATCTAAAAATGCGTTTAGAACATCCAAAGGTAGGTTGTACTCGTGAATTTTATCAAACTATGAACTAAATTTTTGGACATTGAACATCATATATGGTTGTTCAAAATGAGTTTTTGTGATTCCTAGCTAGTACATATAGCTTCGTACGTATGTTATGTAATTGAAATAGTTTAATAATCAAATTAAAAATTCGTTTTGGACGTTGAACAGTCGTTTTTAAGCTTGAATGTTGTTCAAATTTGACACAAACGTTTGCACTTCGACATTCAACATCCAATATGGTCTTTCAAAATGTATTATTGTGAATCCAAATTGGTATTTAAAGTTTCATAAAAGAGTTTTGATGGTTAATACTTAATGAAATTAATCTAAAAATGCGTTTAGAACATCCAAAGGTAGGTTGTACTCGTGAATTTTATCAAACTATGAACTAAATTTTTGGACATTGAACATCATATATGGTTGTTCAAAATGAGTTTTTGTGATTCCTAACTAGTACATATAGCTTAGCGTATTATGTTATGTAATTGAAATAGTTTAATAATCAAATTAAAAATTCATTTTGGACGTTGAACAATCGTTTTTTAAGCTTGAATGTTGTTCAAATTTGACACAAACGTTTGCACTTCGACATTCAACATCCAATATGGTCTTTCAAAATGTATTATTGTGAATCCAAATTGGTATTTAAAGTTTCATAAAAGAGTTTTGATGGTTAATACTTAATGAAATTAATCTAAAAATGCGTTTAGAACATCCAAAGGTAGGTTGTACTCGTGAATTTTATCAAACTATGAACTAAATTTTTGGACATTGAACATCATATATGGTTGTTCAAAATGAGTTTTTGTGATTCCTAACTAGTACATATAGTCGTATATGTTATGTATGTAATTGAAATAGTTTAATAATCAAATTAAAAATTCATTTTGGACGTTGAACAGTCGTTTTTAAGCTTGAATGTTGTTCAAATTTGACACAAACGTTTGCACTTCGACATTCAACATCCAATATGGTCTTTCAAAATGTATTATTGTGAATCCAAATTGGTATTTAAAGTTTCATAAAAGAGTTTTGATGGTTAATACTTAATGAAATTAATCTAAAAATGCGTTTAGAACATCCAAAGGTAGGTTGTACTCGTGAATTTTATCAAACTATGAACTAAATTTTTGGACATTGAACATCATATATGGTTGTTCAAAATGAGTTTTTGTGATTCCTAACTAGTACATATAGCTTCGTACGTATGTTATGTAATTGAAATAGTTTAATAATCAAATTAAAAATTCATTTTGGACGTTGAACAGTCGTTTTTAAGCTTGAATGTTGTTCAAATTTGACACAAACGTTTGCACTTCGACATTCAACATCCAATATGGTCTTTCAAAATGTATTATTGTGAATCCAAATTGGTATTTAAAGTTTCATAAAAGAGTTTTGATGGTTAATACTTAATGAAATTAATCTAAAAATGCGTTTAGAACATCCAAAGGTAGGTTGTACTACTGTGAATTTTATCAAACTATGAACTAAATTTTGGACATTGAACATCATATATGGTTGTTCAAAATGAGTTTTTGTGATTCCTAACTAGTACATATAGCTTCGTATGTATGTTATGTAATTGAAATAGTTTAATAATCAAATTAAAAATTCATTTTGGACGTTGAACAATGTTTTAAGCTTGAATGTTGTTCAAATTTGACACAAACGTTTGCACTTCGACATTCAACATCCAATATGGTCTTTCAAAATGTATTATTGTGAATCCAAATTGGTATTTAAAGTTTCATAAAAGAGTTTTGATGGTTAATACTTAATGAAATTAATCTAAAAATGCGTTTAGAACATCCAAAGGTAGGTTGTACTCGTGAATTTTATCAAACTATGAACTAAATTTTTGGACATTGAACATCATATATGGTTGTTCAAAATGAGTTTTTGTGATTCCTAACTAGTACATATAGCTTCGTACGTATGTTATGTAATTGAAATAGTTTAATAATCAAATTAAAAATTCATTTTGGACGTTGAACAGTCGTTTTTAAGCTTGAATGTTGTTCAAATTTGACACAAACGTTTGCACTTCGACATTCAACATCCAATATGGTCTTTCAAAATGTATTATTGTGAATCCAAATTGGTATTTAAAGTTTCATAAAAGTTTTGTTTTGATGGTTAATACTTAATGAAATTAATCTAAAAATGCGTTTAGAACATCCAAAGGTAGGTTGTACTCGTGAATTTTATCAAACTATGAACTAAATTTTTGGACATTGAACATCATATATGGTTGTTCAAAATGAGTTTTTGTGATTCCTAACTAGTACATATAGCTTCGTACGTATGTTATGTAATTGAAATAGTTTAATAATCAAATTAAAAATTCGTTTTGGACGTTGAACAGTCGTTTTTTAAGCTTGAATGTTGTTCAAATTTGACACAAACGTTTGCACTTCGACATTCAACATCCAATATCCAATATGGTCTTTCAAAATGTATTATTGTGAATCCAAATTGGTATTTAAAGTTTCATAAAAGAGTTTTGATGGTTAATACTTAATGAAATTAATCTAAAAATGCGTTTAGAACATCCAAAGGTAGGTTGTACTCGTGAATTTTATCAAACTATGAACTAAATTTTTGGACATTGAACATCATATATGGTTGTTCAAAATGAGTTTTTGTGATTCCTAACTAGTACATATAGCTTCGTACGTATGTTATGTAATTGAAATAGTTTAATAATCAAATTAAAAATTCATTTTGGACGTTGAACAGTCGTTTTTAAGCTTGAATGTTGTTCAAATTTGACACAAACGTTTGCACTTCGACATTCAACATCCAATATGGTCTTTCAAAATGTATTATTGTGAATCCAAATTGGTATTTAAAGTTTCATAAAAGAGTTTTGATGGTTAATACTTAATGAAATTAATCTAAAATGCGTTTAGAACATCCAAAGGTAGGTTGTACTCGTGAATTTTATCAAACTATGAACTAAATTTTTGGACATTGAACATCATATATGGTTGTTCAAAATGAGTTTTTGTGATTCCTAAGTACATATATTCGTATGTATATGTAATTGAATTGAAATAGTTTAATAATCAAATTAAAATTTCATTTTTTGGACGTTGAACAATGCGTTTTTTAGCTTGAATGTTGTTCAAATTTGACACAAACGTTTGCACTTCGACATTCAACATCCAATATGGTCTTTCAAAATGTATTATTGTGAATCCAAATTGGTATTTAAAGTTTCATAAAAGAGTTTTGATGGTTAATACTGAATGAAATTAATCTAAAAATGCGTTTAGAACATCCAAAGGAAGGTTGTACTCGTGAATTTTATCAAACTATGAACTAAATTTTTGGACATTGAACATCATATATAATTGTTCAAAATGAGTTTTTGTGATTCCTAACTAGTACATATAGCTTTGTATGTATATTATGTAATTGAAATAGTTTAATAATCAAATTAAAAATTCATTTTGGACGTTGAAGCGTTTTTTAAGCTTGAATGTTGTTCAAATTTGACACAAACGTTTGCACTTCGACATTCAACATCCAATATGGTCTTTCAAAATGTATTATTGTGAATCCAAATTGGTATTTAAAGTTTCATAAAAGAGTTTTGATGGTTAATACTTAATGAAATTAATCTAAAAATGCGTTTAGAACATCCAAAGGTAGGTTGTACTCGTGAATTTTATCAAACTATGAACTAAATTTTTGGACATTGAACATCATATGTGGTTGTTCAAAATGAGTTTTGTGATTCCTAACTAGTACATATAGCTTCGTATGTATATTATGTAATTGAAATAGTTTAATAATCAAATTAAAAATTCATTTTGGACGTTGAACAATGCGTTTTTAAGCTTGAATGTTGTTCAAATTTGACACAAACGTTTGCACTTCGACATTCAACATCCAATATGGTCTTTCAAAATGTATTATTGTGAATCCAAATTGGTATTTAAAGTTTCATAAAAGAGTTTTGATGGTTAATACTTAATGAAATTAATCTAAAAATGCGTTTAGAACATCCAAAGGTAGGTTGTACTCGTGAATTTTATCAAACTATGAACTAAATTTTTGGACATTGAACATCATATATGGTTGTTCAAAATGAGTTTTTGTGATTCCTAACTCTTCGTACGTATGTTATGTAATTGAAATAGTTTAATAATCAAATTAAAAATTCGTTTTGGACGTTGAACAGTCGTTTTTAAGCTTGAATGTTGTTCAAATTTGACACAAACGTTTGCACTTCGACATTCAACATCCAATATGGTCTTTCAAAATGTATTATTGTGAATCCAAATTGGTATTTAAAGTTTCATAAAAGAGTTTTGATGGTTAATACTTAATGAAATTAATCTAAAAATGCGTTTAGAACATCCAAAGGTAGGTTGTACTCGTGAATTTTATCAAACTATGAACTAAATTTTTGGACATTGAACATCATATATGGTTGTTCAAAATGAGTTTTTGTGATTCCTAACTAGTACATATAGCTTCGTATGTATATTATGTAATTGAAATAGTTTAATAATCAAATTAAAAATTCATTTTGGACGTTGAACAATGCTTTTAAGCTTGAATGTTGTTCAAATTTGACACAGACGTTTTCTGTTCGACATTCAACATCCAATATGGTCTTTCAAAATGTATTATTGTGAATCCAAATTGGTATTTAAAGTTTCATAAAAGAGTTTTGATGGTTAATACTTAATGAAATTAATCTAAAAATGCGCTTAGAACATCCAAAGGTAGGTTGTACTGTGAATTTTATCAAACTATGAACTAAATTTTTGGACATTGAACATCATATATGGTTGTTCAAAATGAGTTTTTATGATTCCTAGCTAGTACATATAGCTTCGTATGTATATTATGTAATTGAAATAGTTTAATAATCAAATTAAAAATTCATTTTGGACGTTGAACAGTTGTTTTTAAGCTTGAATGTTGTTCAAATTTGACACAAACGTTTGCACTTCGACATTCAACATCCAATATGGTCTTTCAAAATGTATTATTGTGAATCCAAATTGGTATTTAAAGTTTCATAAAAGAGTTTTGATGGTTAATACTTAATGAAATTAATCTAAAAATGCGTTTAGAACATCCAAAGGAAGGTTGTACTCGTGAATTTTATCAAACTATGAACTAAATTTTTGGACATTGAACATCATATATAATTGTTCAAAATGAGTTTTTGTGATTCCTAACTAGTACATATAGCTTCGTACGTATGTTATATAATTGAAATAGTTTAATAATCGAATTAAAAATCGTTTTGGACGTTGAACAGTAGTTTTTAAGCTCGAATGTTGTTCAAATTTGACACAGACGTTTGCAGTTCGACATTCAACATCCAATGTGGTCTTTCAAAATGTATTATTGTGAATCCAAATTGGTATTTAAAGTTTCATAAAACAGTTTTGATGGTTAATACTTAATGAAATTAATCTAAAAACGCGTTTAGAACATCCAAAGGTGGGTTGTCCTCGTGAATTTTATCAAACTATGAACTAAATTTTTGGACATTGAACATCATATATGGTTGTTCAAAATGAGTTTTTGTGATTCCTAACTAGTACATATAGCTTCGTACGTATGTTATGTAATTGAAATAGTTTAATAATCAAATTAAAAATTCGTTTTGGACGTTGAACAGTCGTTTTTAAGCTTGAATGTTGTTCAAATTTGACACAAACGTTTGCACTTCGACATTCAACATCCAATATGGTCTTTCAAAATGTATTATTGTGAATCCAAATTGGTATTTAAAGTTTCATAAAAGAGTTTTGATGGTTAATACTTAATGAAATTAATCTAAAAATGCGTTTAGAACATCCAAAGGTAGGTTGTACTCGTGAATTTTATCAAACTATGAATTAAATTTTTGGACATTGAACATCTTATATGGTTGTTCAAAATCAGTTTTTGTAATTCCAAACCAGTACATCTGGCTTCGTATATATATATTATGTAATTGAATTAGTTTAATAATCAAATTAAAAATTCATTTTGGACATTGAACAGTCGTTTTTAAGCTTCAATGTTGTTCAAATTTGACACTAATGTTTGCACTTCGACATTCAACATCCAATGTGGTCTTTCAAAATGTATTATTGTGAATCCAAATTGGTATTTAAAGTTTCATAAAAGAGTTTTGATGGTTAATACTGAATGAAATTAATCTAAAAATGAGTTTAGAACATCGTAAGGAAGGTTGTACTCGTGAATTTTATCAAACTATGAACTAAATTTTTGGACATTGAACATCATATATAATTGTTCAAAATGAATTTTTGTGATTCCTAACTAGTACATATAGCTTCGTATGTATATTATGTAATTGAAATAGTTTAATAATCAAATTAAAAATTCATTTTGGACGTTGAACAATGCTTTTTAAGCTTGAATGTTGTTCAAATTTGACACAAACGTTTGCACTTCGACATTCAACATCCAATATGGTCTTTCAAAATGTATTATTGTGAATCCAAATTGGTATTTAAAGTTTCATAAAAGAGTTTTGATGGTTAATACTTAATGAAATTAATCTAAAAATGCGTTTAGAACATCCAAAGGAAGGTTGTACTCGTGAATTTTATCAAACTATGAACTAAATTTTTGGACATTGAACATCATATATAGTTGTTCAAAATGAGTTTTTGTGATTCCTAACTAGTACATATAGCTTCGTACGTATGTTATGTAATTGAAATAGTTTAATAATGAAATTAAAAATTCATTTTGGACGTTGAACAATGCTTTTAAGCTTGAATGTTGTTCAAATTTGACACAAACGTTTGCACTTCGACATTCAACATCCAATATGGTCTTTCAAAATGTATTATTGTGAATCCAAATTGGTATTTAAAGTTTCATAAAAGAGTTTTGATGGTTAATACTTAATGAAATTAATCTAAAAATGAGTTTAGAACATCCAAAGGTAGGTTGTACACGTGAATTTTATCAAACTGTGAACTAAATTTTTGGACATTGAACATCATATATGGTTGTTCAAAATGAGTTTTTGTGATTCCTAACTAGTACATATAGCTTCGTACGTATGTTATGTAATTGAAATAGTTTAATTATCAAATTAAAAATTCATTTTGGATGTTGAACAGTCGTTTTCAAGCTTGAATGTTGTTCAAATTTGACACAAACGTTTGCACTTCGACATTCAACATCCAATATGGTCTTTCAAAATGTATTATTGTGAATCCAAATTGGTATTTAAAGTTTCATAAAAGAGTTTTGATGGTTAATACTTAATGAAATTAATCTAAAAATGCGTTTAGAACATCCAAAGGTAGGTTGTACTCGTGAATTTTATCAAACTATGAACTAAATTTTTGGACATTGAACATCATATATGGTTGTTCAAAATGAGTTTTTGTGATTCCTAACTAGTACATATAGCTTTGTACGTATGTTATGTAATTGAAATAGTTTAATAATCAAATTAAAAATTCATTTTGGACGTTGAACAATGCTTTTTAAGCTTGAATGTTGTTCAAATTTGACACAAACGTTTGCACTTCGACATTCAACATCCAATATGGTCTTTCAAAATGTATTATTGTGAATCCAAATTGGTATTTAAAGTTTCATAAAAGAGTTTTGATGGTTAATACTTAATGAAATTAATCTAAAAATGCGTTTAGAACATCCAAAGGTAGGTTGTACTCGTGAATTTTATCAAACTATGAACTAAATTTTTGGACATTGAACATCATATATGGTTGTTCAAAATGAGTTTTTGTGATTCCTAACTAGTACATATAGCTTCGTATGTATATTTATGTAATTGAAATAGTTTAATAATCAAATTAAAATTCATTTTGACGTTGAACAATTCGTTTTTTTAAGCTTGAATGTTGTTCAAATTTGACACAAACGTTTGCACTTCGACATTCAACATCCAATATGGTCTTTCAAAATGTATTATTGTGAATCCAAATTGGTATTTAAAGTTTCATAAAAGAGTTTTGATGGTTAATACTTAATGAAATTAATCTAAAAATGCGTTTAGAACATCCAAAGGTAGGTTGTACTCGTGAATTTTATCAAACTATGAACTAAATTTTTGGACATTGAACATCATATATGGTTGTTCAAAATGAGTTTTTGTGATTCCTAACTAGTACATATAGCTTCGTACGTATGTTATGTAATTGAAATAGTTTAATAATCAAATTAAAATTCGTTTTGACGTTGAACAATCGTTTTTAAGCTTGAATGTTGTTCAAATTTGACACAAACGTTTGCACTTCGACATTCAACATCCAATATGGTCTTTCAAAATGTATTATTGTGAATCCAAATTGGTATTTAAAGTTTCATAAAAGAGTTTTGATGGTTAATACTTAATGAAATTAATCTAAAAATGCGTTTAGAACATCCAAAGGTAGGTTGTACTCGTGAATTTTATCAAACTATGAACTAAATTTTTGGACAT